>RAHM01000072.1:1588758-1636938 GCA_003713295.1 Parotia lawesii
CTCCTCTCCTCTCCTCTCCTCTCCTCTCCTCTCCTCTCCTCTCCTCTCCTCTCCTCTCCTCTCCTCTCCTCTTTCCTTTTCTTCAAAAATTTTCTTTTCCTTTTTCTCCTGTTCACTAATAACATTTGGATAGCCAGCTCCTAGTCATGCTGAAGATCCCATGTGCAGCATCACAGAAATACTCAGGACACAAAACATATCATAATAGGTAAATTTCCTCATCAGTTTCTTGATAAAACACAGCTTGAAATAATCTTAAACTAAATAAATTCTGATTTCAAGCTATCTATCTAAACTAAGCAACTCTACTAATTAATGAGACCTGAGAATCTACATTCGGAAATTTCAAACCTTTGAACTGTCATTCATCAAAAATATCATTGTTAAAAAGGTGAAGGTAAGACTTTTCTACTTGTGCTGGTGAACAAAAGAAAGCTGAAACCTCCAGGCTGAGAGAAATATAATTTAATTTTCTAAAGTGTATACTCGTCACCAAAATGTTTCCGGTCAAAAAGAAAGTTTAACTAAACCAAAGAACTCAGAGAATCAATTGAATAATTGTGAATAATTTTAGGAAAATTAATAACAGTGTTAGGGAAGAAGGTTCTAGGATGAAAATTCTAACAATAATATCCTCATATAAATGAAAATTAAGAAAGATTAATAATAATAATAGTCATCATCATCATCCTTCAAAACTCTTTGCAAGCAAAGTTGTTTAACTATAAAAGGAGAAATGTTAGAAGTACCACAATGCAAAGCCATTGTGCTAACTGATGGTGATACAAAGTCCAAAGGAAGGCATACTGTAATGTTCAATGCAGCAGAGTTTGACAAAATTTGCAAAGTCTATATGTTACAAGAAGGATTTGCAGCACTAACTCAGTGCATAAACAGAAAATGTGAATAAATCAGCCTTCTTTCTTTTTCGTTCACTGCATAAAATCTGTTAATCTTAAGGCAGTAGATAACAGAATTTTAGCTCTCTTCCTCTTAAAGGTATTTCATTTTTCTGCTTTCACAGTGAGTCTGTTTCCTTCCCATATTGTTCTAATCTGTAATTGTCCATCTTTGCTTCCTCTCAGTCTCTGATGCTAACACAAAAATTCTAAAATGCTTGTTGAACTCACCCTTCAGACATCACGTGGATGCAACAATCCAAAGCAATGTTTGTGGTACAGAGAATGTTGCAATATTTTCCCTCCCGGATACTGGGGTGCCAAAAAGAATAAGTCAAATCCTTTTCTCAGATTTGTCAGACACCTCTCAACCTCTCCGACAGAGATTACTGCTTCCTAGACATTGCACGCGCTTGTGTAAGAGTAAATGTGCCAAGGCCTTTGTCACCCAGAAGTTGTATGTGGGAAAGTGCCTCTTAAATTCATAAACACTCATGTGGTTTTGAATAACTATGCCACATGTTTATTACTGTACCCCCTGTCCTTCCTGGACACTGTTTAGATCCCTGAGTATTACTTCATTTTATTTATCTTCTACTCATTTAGAACTAGTGGGAAAAAAATATTAGAACTGTAGCACTAGAGGGCAGTATAACCTCCGAGATAATATTGGGCAAAATTTTCCTCTACAGGCAGGGCACAAAAGTATTGTAAAACCTTCCACTAATTTTGCTACATTTGAATAATCTATAGAAATGGCCTAACTATAGAAGTGACTATCAGTGACTTATAAAAAACCCCAAAAATATTTCTCTTTCCTTTTTATTTTGATTTATATATGACTAACCAAATCCATGGGAGTGGATATTGAAAAACACATCAGACCTTTTAAGATGCAAAGAAACAAGAAGAGATAGAAAATGAACAAGGAAAGAAAAAAGAAGGAAACTGAGGAGAGAATAGTAGACAAATTTGGTTTAGTGTCATATTTGATTTGAAATACCTGGTAAAATCTCCCTTTCTAATAAATTTGATTTTTGCTAGTTACAATAATCTGGACTGAACATATGGAAATACAAAACATAGTAACAAACAGTAAATTATTTTTTTCCTAGAAAATATACAGGGAATAACCTTTATATAGGAAAAGTAGTAATACAGATAAAACAAATTATGACCAGAATCCCATAGCACTCAAATAAGAGATTACTTTGAATAATAATAAAGAAAGAATCATTGATATAGAATTTCTGATATTTCATTGAATGAAAAAGAAATATTTTTTCTGTGCAATTCCAAAGCGCAGTATGAAGTCCAGACATACATAGATTTGGATCTTTTGAGTGACATTACTGATATTTATCATATGCCTAAGAAGATTTACGTGATTAAATACCTTTTCAGTTAATGACTGCATTTTTTACATTCTATTTCATTCTACTTTGGCAATTCTATTTTTTGTAGCCAGTATGTCTTTCAAGAACCATTTACACTCAGAATGGATAACTATAAGTGTGAGAAGTTATTATTTCATAAAATCATCAACATATAGTGGTTTGGGTTTGAAAGGGACCTTGAAGATCATCTAGTTCCAAGACCTCACTGTGGGCAGGGTCACCTTCAACTAGACTAGGTTGCCCAGAGCCTCACCCAGCCTGGCCTTGAACCTGGTCCAGTGCCTCATTACCCTCACAATAAAGGATTTTTTCCTAATATCTATTCTAAACCCACTCTCTTTCAATTCAAAACCATTCCCCCTTGTCCTGTCACTACATGCCCTTTTAAATAGTCTCGCTTTATCTTTTCTCTAAGTTCCCTTCAGGTACTGGGAGGCCCCAGTTAGGTCACCCTGAAGCCTTCTCCTTTCCAGCCTGAACAATCCCAGTTCTCTCAGCCTTTCCTCATAGGAGAGATGCTCCATCCCTCTCATCATCTTCATGGACTTCCCTGGACCAACAAGTCAATGTCCTTCCTGTGCTGGGTACCCCAGAGCTGGATGCAGCACTGCAGGTGGGGTCTCAGAGGAGCAGAGGGRCAGAATCCCCTCCCTGGCCCTGCTGCCCACACTGCTTTGGATGCAGCCCAGGACACGTTTGGCTCTCTGGGCTGTGAGTGCACATGTCTGGGTCATGTCCAGCCTCTCACCCAACAGCAGCCTCAAGTCCTTCTTGCAGGGCTGCTCTCCATCTGTTCATCCCCCAGCCTGTGTTGTTACCAGGGCTTATCCCAACCCAGGGGCAGCACCTTGAACTTGGTCTTGTTAAATTGCATGAGATTCCCATAAGCACACTTCTTGAACCTATCTAGATCCATCTGGATGGCATCCCATCCTTTAGGATCTAAATAATAATTTTCAGTGTTATAGGAATCAGATGAAATTGGAATTATCCTTTCCAGTGTCCCATCCCCAAAAAAACTGAACCCAACCCAAAGGTAATTAGGTCTTCTTGCCAGTGCTTCTCTGTTTTGTGTCTAAGATCTTGAGGTATTCCCAGAAAGCAATTTTGACTGAGGCTGTGACTAGGATCAGCAGCATAATTCTGCTTGCTTTGTGACATAGGTGTTATGGACATTTCCCATAACAGTTCTTTTTTGTGACAAAAGTGGTCTCAAAATGGTTTACTAGTATAGAATATGAGCTAAAGGAAAAATGTGATCAGACAAATCATCTTTCAAGGAAGCAGAATTACTGAAAGAAGAAGAGCTAGCCAGGAGACAAAAATGAAAGCAAGAAACAAACCAAACCTCCAAACTGATTTTCAAGATGGGACGGTGGAACAAAAAAACTTGAGGCACATTGCTTAATAATAGACTGATAACAACATTTTATTCTCCAGGGTATTCATCCCACTCAGTTTCCACAGTAAAGTGAAGAGGGTTCACCCAGAGCATTTTGAACAGCACCTGACACAAATGCTCCCATTCAACTCTCTGGAGAAACCTTTCTTCATTGATTACAGACAGAGCCTAAGGAAGCTATGAAAGCATTTAATGACAGCCATTAAAATAAATAGCTGAAAGAAATATAACCTATCTTCCGAGATGGAAGTTGTGAGGCAAAGAAGAAATAAGAAGCTGCTGCATAGTGACAAATGGAGCTATTCATTAACTGTGATTGAATAGGCCTGCAGGTGGTGTTGGAGGGAAATACACCTTTCCCTGTTAGCAGGAGATGCCCAAGCATGCTCAGATATTTCATTAGCTGGAGCAGTATCAGAACTTGGTTAGGATTGCATAGTTTGAGTAAATAATTTATGGTTAACAAAACCAGCAGCATCAGAAGCCAGTGAGCTCTGCAGAGACTGTAGTCTTCCACAGAAATCAGAAACTATGAAAGCAATTATTTCAAAGGCTAACATGCATTAAAAGTTGTTAATGAAATTTCAAATTGATACTAAACAATAAACATCTTCAATTCCTGAGAAACATCTAGCAAAAGAAAAACAAATATCTTTCCAAATTTTGTCCACTTACAGTGCTATTTCACTACTGATAGAGATGTGGGTTCTCAATTCCTGACCTTTCCTTGACTCAGAAAAAAACTTCTCAGGAACTTTCACAATTTTTTTAAAAAACACATATTTTTTCAGTAATAGTTCCAACTAAACTTGTCAAGAGATGATTTTTAAGCTTTCTCGGCAGTTCTGTATTATGGGAAAACCAGTCCAGCTAAAGTTCTGGGAACAAAGAAAACAGGCAGAAAGCCTAGAGTCTTCACAAAATTTGTACAGAATTTGGTATTTAGCTAGAATATTTCATTTTTCAGCTCATTAATAAAAAATGTTTTCCTCTAACACAAATACTGTCCCCCGCCTCTCCAAATCCCCATGATTTTTCTTAAAAACCTGCAATGAAAACCTTTCAACCCACATAACAGAGTTATTTCCAGCTTGGGTTTTTATTAGGGACATTTTTTCTGTTACCAGTGCTCCAATGTAACCAATATAATCTATGTAAAAATCCCAGGGACAGATTACATCTGGTTTGTTAACCAGTCTAATATACATCCCATTTGGAATGGGATCAGAATGAAGGATGGTCAGATGTTTGCCATGTCCTGGCAGCTTCAAGTGCCAAGGGCAGGGCCCTGAAGCAGGGGAGATTGGCACTTGCTTAAGCAAATTTAGTCACTGTGCAGCTGGGTGGGCATGATGAGAAAGACAGTCTGGGACGGATGTTGTAACCATGGTAGAGATAAAATTTCCTGGAAAGACAGCAAATTTAAGTCTTACACATAATTTTTTTTGCAAAATTATCTTGAGATGGATCACCTTTCATCTCTACCTGTAGTAGAGACTGCCTAGTGTAGTTTATGAAAGCATCATACATTGAACACTCATAAAGAACATGTTAATATAGAACAAATAGAAATACTTTATCAAAATATGATCATGCTTGATCTCCTGATCCTTGACAACAAAATAATTTAATTCATTATTTATGCACCTTCTTGAAACTTTTCTCTGCAATGAAATCTAAAAGATAGTGGATTTATTTTCTTATTCCAAATCCCTGTACATATATGAAAATTGTTTGATTGTATTGTATTTTAGCACAAATAGCTTACATGTTTCCTCTTTTTCAAATTTATATGTAATACCAAATTTCCTTTTCTGCAAGACTTTGCAGAGTTCAGGTGTTTAAAGCCAAGAAATTAATTGTCAATAATATTTAAACTATTTTTTTCTAATTTCCTAGAGTCATTCCTGTTATTTTTCATTGTATCATCATAATGCTATTTCGAAAAAAATCATAATAGTTGCAAAATTTTAAATTCATAAATGTGATCACAGCATGTAAAATCATAATAAATGCTGACACTAAAATGATTGGCTTCCCTGGCCTATTCAATTTCCTTCCACTCGCTCCCTCTCTCATCAGTCTTAAAGTCTTAATGATTATGCAAGGTTACATGAGCTTCTCTCACACTTGTTCAAATCATTTCTCGGTGATTCCATTCCCCTGCTTCTCGAAGCAGATATTTTTCAATTCCTTTTCAAATCAAAATATAAGTTCTTTTTTTTTCCCTTTTTCTAGAATGACACAATCTCAAAGTGCTTTTCTTTCTCACTTTAGCATGTCCCTCAGTCTCAGCTCTCTTTCTTTCCCATCTTATTGCCTATCATTCCCTGGACTAAACTTCAAAGAGTTTCCAGTTGAAAAGTAATTATTTAATAATTTATTTTTATTCCTTCTTCTCTACCACCATGTTAAAGCTCATGTTTTGCTTTGTTTTGAGATTTGTTTCTTTTTTTTCTCAGTAAGGAATGCAGGGACTTCTTAAAGGCAATTTATCCCATGCTCTGGAAGCTTCTGGTAAAACTTCTGAAGAAGTTTACATTTTTAATTGACAACAGCGCATAGCAAATAGACAATTGAAAGCCTTTCTGTTTGCGGTGTGTTAAACTTGCCTGGCTGCATCCATCAAGCTGCATTTTCACACCTTCTCATCAGGAGATGGGGAGAAAGTACAATGAAACATTCATGGGTTGAGACAGTCAGGACGATCACTTGCCTATTACTGTCATGAGAAAGACAAACTTGACTTGGGAAACTAAAATATATTACTAATTAGTTGCAACAGTAGGATAAAAGGAACAAAAACAATCTACAAACACTTTCCCCCTACCCTTCTCTTCTTCCCAAATTCAACTTCACTCCCAGCACTTCCTCCTTCCCCTGAGCAGCATACAGAAACAGGGAATAGGAATTTCATGGAGATTCATTTCTGTCACTCCTTCCTCCTCCTGCTCCAGCCCTGCTCCAGTGAGAGGTCCCTCTCACAGGGTACAGTACTTCAATAACTTCACTAGTGTGGGTCTTTTCCATGGGGTGCAGTAGTTCAGGAACAAACTGCTAACTCTGTGGGGACCCATGGGGGTCCCAGGCCCTTCCAGAAAACCTGCTTCTGTGAGAGTTGATCCTCCAGGCTAGTCCCTGTCAGGTGCCTACTCCAGTATTGTCTCTCCACATGCTGCAGCTTTTTCCCAGGCATATCCACTTGCTCTAGCACAGGGTTCTCCATGGGCTACAGGTGGATATCTGCTCCAACATGGACCTTGATGGGTTGCAGGGGGACAACCTATGTCACCATGGTCTTGTCCATGGAATGCAGGGAAATCTCTGCTCCAGTGTCTGGAGCACTTCCTCCCTTTTCTTTTCCACTATGATGTATGCAGAGTTGTTTCTCTTACATTTTCCCATTCCTCTTTTCCAGAGCCTATTGTGCAAGAGTTTTTGCCGTTTTTATTTATGCTACCACATGGGCACTACCAATACCACTGGTAGGCTCACTTTGGGCAGCAGCAGGTCTGCCTTGGAGCTACCTGAAAATGGCTTTGGGTGACGTGGGAGCAGCTTCTTGTATTTTCCCACAGAAACCACCCGTGCAGCCCCCTCTGCCACCGAAGCCTTGCCACATAAACACAGTACGCTGCTACATAAATTATGCACAGACACATACCTTTTACACTTTGTCTTCTGTTTTTCACCTATATTTTAAATTTTTTAACCAGAAATTCTAGCTTTTGGAATATACAGCTTGGATTTGGGGCCTGGATTTTTGTTGTTCTAAGCACTAAATCTGTATAAATAAAAGTCAGATCTTTGTTCCAAAGATGAATTAGAAATCCCAATCCATCAAATACACTTTATTGCATTCCTCGGCATTTTCAGCGTTTATCACCTTCAGCAGCTGTTTTGATGATGGAAATATTTTGAGTTCTTTGATGATATTAAGTTTTGGAGGGTTTTTCTGTACTTTTGCAGTTTTATATGAAACTATTTTCTATTTTTCTGGGAAAAACAGTTACCTCTGAGCTAAAAGGAATACTATTTTTCAACATATATATAGCTCAAGCTATATCAACAAAGACCTCATAATATAAGTTCAGCTACAACATTTCTTTATGAAAAATAAGAGCAATAAAAAATCATTTGGCATTCTAAGGCTGATAAACAAATGTGTACTATCAGAGGCCAGAGGATCCGTGATGGGTTTAATAAAAGCAAACATTTTGTGTCATCTAGGATGCTTTCAGCTGTCTGCTGAAAAGGGGTATTACGGCTCTCAGAGAATGAGTATGTAATTATGAGAGACAACTTTGCAAGTAACGATAGCTTTCATGGAATTTAAAGGGAGAATGAATTTTCTTTTTTCTATTTTTCTCCTCATTCCTCCCTAAAGAGTGCAATCAGATTATTTTATTTGCTTCCATTCTTACTTTAGAAAAAAAAACCCCAAAAAGCAAAAATCCCACCCCCAGCCAATCAAACAAACCTAAAATTACAAAAAGTAAAGTAAATTAAATAGTAACTGAACTTTGGATATTTGAGATCTTCAACCTAACAACTCACAGACTAAACTATTCAGATTTTAATTCAACTTGACTGTATTTGATCAAGTCTTCTCTGGGATGTTCAGCATTTCTGAACCTGCTAGTAAACACAAGCACATTCAGAAAGTCATGGTTTGGTGTTTGCTTGATAGCCTATTGCATAAATTAAAACAATAAAGACTCTTATTGGTCATATTGTTGTGAGAAAGGAGGTGAAGAACATAGGAAACAAGGAATAGTGAGGGAGGAGGAAAGATAGGAAAGTAGGAGGGAAAGAAGGAAGAAATCCTTATGAAAGATTATTATTTCTGAGGTTATGAATCAAATAAAATTATATCAATTCTTAACAAAGTTATGATGTTGAGATAGAATTTAGATTATATATATACATATTTATGCATATATATATGTATATATATAGATTATATATTAATATTATACATTATATATTATATATATGCATATATTATATGTGCATAGATAGATATAGATATATAGATATATATATATATATAAATAAAAGGTGGTATATTCCTGCTTTTAATGAAAAATTTGCAAGATCCCTCTCCTGATACTCAAGTGCTCATACTGTTTTCCATCCCAAAAGCAACACAGTGGAGGACTGTGGGCCCATAAAGCATCAGCATCTTGACATCATCAGCACTATTAGAGTTGGAATATAGTGCTGCCAGGTCCCACAGGCTGCCATATATAATGACACATGATCCCTACCACTGGAAGAAATGGAAGGTTGTGTTCTGCTTTCCTCCCTGTTTAGGCTTTTCCAAATCTAAAAAAAAAAAAAAAAGGCAGCTAAGTTTTTTCTCAGAGTCTGTGGATTTGCTGTTTCCCCCGCTTTTTTCCTTCCTGCCTGAGGATGAAGAACCTGACTCTGTTTGATCATGGACACACTGGAGAGGGCACGTGTCAGGAGGTGAGCTAAAAAAAAGAAAAAAGATCAACAGAGGAATGTTGATCCACCACAACCATGGTGGAGTGCACCAGGCCAAACCATACCTCCTAAGGAAGGATTCTGCATGTGCATCCATACGTGAAAGCAGTATGGAGAAATAAGAGCCAATTTGCTGAGTAAAACACTTGCTCTTGAGAATCCAAAATCTGTTATATGCTCATTATGGTATCTAACTTCGGGCAGCTCTAACTTAGGCCCATGAACTGAACAACCATTAGGTACAGCAGCACAGATCAATGAGATGTAGAGTACAGAAATGGTTCAGTTCCACCTGAGACAAATCGAGTTTGCATGTTCCAATGCTATTCAATGATACAAGCCAAGGAATGCTGTCTGCGTACATTTGGGAATGCACTTCTGACCATGAAAATGCTGATTTAGACCATGTGAACTCTCTTTTCTTCAGCCCAAGGGTTAAAGCTGTTCAGCTTTAAGATATTTTCAAAGTACTTTCTTGATAGTAAGGTCATCTAAATTGTCATCATTCCTAGCAACTGTTCATTTGCCCTTTTAGTCATGTCTGCCTGCTTTTTCCCTTTTCTTTCTGCTGTATATGACCTGTCCATAAAAATGTTACACAGTAGGGATTGATTTCCTAGTTTAAGTAAAAAATATCTTCAGTTATTTTGACAAAGAATGACACTGCTGAATTATGTATTAAGTAGTACAGAAAGCAGAGTTCTGTCGAAAAAACAAAACTGACAATCTTAGAAAATACTTAAATAAGAAACTATTTTCTCCTGGCTTGGTTCTCTTTGAGCTTTGGAAATTATAGCTGTTACTGGCATCATTAAGCTGTAGTTGACTTCAGAGGAAAGGGTAATATTTAAATAGTTTCTTTTTATCATGAAGCTCCAACTTAAGAAGCTCCTGAAATAGAACCTTGATCTATTTTTATTATTGCAACAGTTAGAAAACAAGGTTAAAAGAAACCTCAAGGGGTCATACATGCAAGCATTTGCCTGGTTAATACTTACATTAAGAATAGAGGCAGAGCTATACTAAGAATTAGTTATTTTCAACTTTAGAAAAATTCTAATATTTGAAATTGGTTTGTAAATCCCCTACCTAATTTATTATCTCTGCTTAGCAAGATTCTGTCTGCTCAGTAAACAAAAGTAACAATTATTTCTGCGATTGGGAGATGGTTGGAACAAAAATTTGAGTACGACTGTTGAATATTCTTTCATTTTCTATGGATTGTGAGCTGCAAATTCTTTGGTCTTCCCTCATTGATCATATTTCCTACATTATTCTCCAAAGACGCCTGCAGCTGATAAACAGCTTTCTGGTATTTGTTTCCTGAAGTAGAATATTTTATTGGATATTTTCACCACTGCTGATTAGAACAGGAGCATTACTTAATGAATTTAGCAAACAATTTCCTACAATGCAGGAAGATCTTTAGGCCTTCTTGACCACTTTTAGTCAGACAGATCTTGGCCTTCAGGAATAACCCACAGTTGAAGAGAATCACTGTGAGAGATACGCAAAGGCTTTGGGGTATCAGTGAAGAGATCATTGCATTAGTTTCTGGTTTGCAACTGACAGAAGTCCCAGAGAGCTGATAACTCAAAACTTAAGGAATTGTTGCCAGCATTGATTAGAAATGTATGACTCCTCAGTGATTTGAGATGTGATGTTGACCAGGGAAAGGTGATGTATTGTCTCCAAGTAGTCTGAACAATGTAGCAGATTTACATGTAGCAGTATCAAGTCGTTTGGGAAATAATTCTGGTTAAATGTTTGTTAACCAGAATATGATTATCTGCATGACTTAGCTGCCCCAGAGCTTTTGAGGAGCTCCAAGCATCTGTTTTGTCTTTACTGTTTTTCAACAAAATCTTATAAATGGTTTACAAATCAGCCCTTGCTTTGTCAGAYCGAGAGGCTAGCAAGACAGATAGGCCAGAGGTACTTTTGTGTAACTTATTCATCCAAGATTCATCATCAAGAAATGCCCTTCACTCTCCTTCCTGCATTAAATAGATTTTGGAATAAGTTGTAGCTGGGTCTCAAGCCAAAATAAGAGGTCAGCAAGCAAAATTTTGAATCTACTCTGAAAAATGTCAAGAGACTGGAGGACTGGATATCCTTTCGTCTTGCCTTTCTGAATCAGTTTTTTGGCCTAACATGAATATAATTATGACCCTTTTAAGAACATGATTCATGTTTCCAGGCTTATCTAGAAATATCATAATTTATTTTGATTTTTAAAAGGTTTCTAATACAATCATAGTAGTTCCTAATCCTTTCAAAGATTTAGCCTGCAAGACTCTAAGAGGCAGTTTATTTCTGAGTAATTCTTTTCAGTAAAAAAAGAGTCAACACGTTAGTGAATATTCTATAGAAAGTGGAGTTTTGAGATTTCAACATTATGAGTATTGGATTTGGTTTATCAGCAATCAAAGAAATACCTCTGAATTGCAATTGATTGTTTGCTATTTACCTTAAAGCCAGCATTTAAATAAAACACATCTAGCAGAAAAATATTTCTCATGTTACCTAATGTATTTGGTACAGCATGAGTAAGTATAGATCCTGGGTATTTTCTGGGTTGGCCTGTAAATTAAGGGATATAATTTTTTTTATTATTATTATTGGTGTAATGGTAGAAATTAAAATTGTAGAAAGAATTTTGTGATATATTTAAATGCGTCTTTTTTTTCCTATTACTTAATATTACACTGATATCCTTCCCAAAAATGCYAGCTATGTATAAAGTAATAGGGTATTAAGAATTAAGTGCTCTGCTAAGACATAAGTGAAGTCACAGTAAGTCTGACAACATTAGGATTTGAGTAATGTTAGAATACCTATTCCATTGCACATTATTACCTTCTATTGAGGTAGGTATTTCATGTATGAGAGTATCTAGAGGTTAAAAAGAGGAGTTGCTTTCAAGAGATGGGATTGATTTATCTCTTGTTTTGTTCCTGCTGAAACCAGACCAGCTCTGAGTATTATAATGAACAGAGCTTTATTATGAAGTGAGATTAGGAATATTCACTTCAATGGATCTTTCAGATTGTATCTTGTTGCTTCCATTGTGCACATATTTTGTTTATAAATTTAATTTTAATATGGCTGCTTAGAATGACAAAATTAACACAGAATGAAATACAGATCAGTGTGGTGGATTTACCTCACCCAGTAATTAAACACGCACAAAGTCATTACCTCAATGCTCAACATACTCCTGCCTGCCATGGGATGGGGTAAAGAATAGCAAAAGTAAAAGTAAGAAAACTTATGGATTCAGATAAAGACTATACACTGAGCAAGGGAAAGAGGGAGAAGCACTTGCAAAAGCAATCATTCACCATCTCTCACAAGCAGACAAATGGCCAGTCAGCCTCCAGGCAACAGACACTTTGTAAGGCAATTCCCCACCTCTCTCCCCTCTCCCTTATCCCAGCTTTCCAGGCTGTTTCTTGCCTCCTCCCCTCCACTCTCTAGGCAGGGGTGGAGTCCCCATGTGCAGAATCAGAAAAAGGAAGCATTAAGTCTATGTAAGGACTGTTCACTAATAACCAAGACTTTGGTCTGATACCAGCAGTGGCATAGTCACAAAAGCAAAGCACAGTACCATATGGGCTGCTGTGAAGAAAGCCAACYCAGCCAGACCCAGTACAATCAGTTCAATGCTATTCAAGTATCAACACTATTAATGTGTAAAATATGTGATTATTGCTTGGACATTTTAGGTATTTTCTTCACACTTTGGCGCAGAGGTAGAATAATAGCATATGCCAGTGTTCATGTGTTAGGTGCAATTAATGCTGACAAAGGTGATGTTACCAGCCAAAATAAGCGAGATAGCTTAAAAGACAAAATCAACTTCATTCCCATGGAGCTTCTCAACTCATTTAAAACTAGAAAATGAATTTAATTATAGCACTCTTCCCAAATTAAAAAAAAAAATTAGTTAATCACTGTGAAGGACATAAATTCTGATCACACATTCATCCATTTCAAATTGAACTTTTTCCTTTCACTTTGCTGAACATAGGTTAGCTGTCTGTCATGCTTATTTGATATCAGACAACAGATTAGAAAAGATAAAAATTCCAAGTGGATGATTTCCATTCTAATCTTATCAATATCTTTTCATTAGATAGGAGAAGTCATTTATCTATAATATGAACAGGATCAATACTGGCTGAAATTTGGAGTACCTAGAATTTTACTTTGATGTCAGTGCTTCTCATATTATTAAAATCTCTCAATTTCCAACTCATTTTGATTTAGTGAGAAATTAAAGACCATTCTTTCAGTCATTTAAGAGTGACTACACACACACAAATACACTTACAAAGCCAAAGCTTCTAATCCAGTAAAATTTTCTATGCTTTTTAGATGCTGTATTCATCTTTGTTTTCCAAAGAACAAGAAATGTAACCAGAACTCCTTAAAAGGGGCATTAACACTTGCCTTATCCAAAAGTTACACTGTAGCAGAGTACTTAGCAACAGAATGGAGAATAAGGTCCTCAGGGAAAGCTGGGTCCATAGGGAATTAGCTTAGGCAGCTGTGTACAGAAGATAACTATATTTCTTGGTTTAATAGGGAGTAATAGTGAGTTTTTATAGGTAGGCTGAATGAACAAGCCAGAATATTTGTGCAAACTGTAGCCATGTAGCCACCCAAGCAGACAAGACGGCAGGGCAGGGTTTTCAAGAATTTCAGCAGAACCCAGAGTCTGTCAGCTGTGGTGCAGTGGCAGATTCACTGCCCTGAGTCCGTGTGCTATCCCACTGTTAACACCGAGGAGCACCTTCTAGGGCAGCCAGGGGATTAGACTAATCCTTAGGGCTAGCCTTGTGAAATGCATTGGCTCAACTACCTGAACAAAACCTCATCCTGCTTTCCTCATGCTACGCAGAAGTCAGGGGATTATCTGTGTGTGAAACATCGGCTAATTTTGAGCTAACCTACCGCTGCTTTTGGGGGATGACCTCTGCACTACAATGCTCTTCCACAGAAGTCGGAACACCATATTCTAATACTCAGTTAGGAAGGGGCCAACTGAATATTACGAAAATCGCAAAGAGAAGAAGATTGGTATGGTGATTTAGGAAAACTATGCACAGACTTTAAATCCTTAAATTACAAGCTATCTGGATCCTATAGCATTTCTACTATATGCTAACTATCCCTTAGGACTGTTTTTAATCCAGATAATTTCAGCAATCTACTTTAAACAGCTATGAAAACAGTCCTGGTGGAATGTAAAGCAGATGTGGAAATTCATGTCCAGAAGGGAAGRGTCCAGAATGTCTCTACTTTTCTCCACTGCTGAAGCCAGTATATTAAGAAACTTTGGTATAATTGGTTCCTCTATGTGGAACTATATACAACCTTTATATTAATTCTGTAAATGAGAAAAAAAGTGAGGACTCCTCATACTAGGGCTAAGGGAACGCAATGTGAAGAGTTATTGTTACACAAAGGGAGGACAAAGTATTAAAGGAGGTTTCTTTGCTCTTCTTCCTTAGGCTCTTCCAAATGTACTCGTTCCTCTCACAGAAATTATTAACTAACACTGGCCTTACCAGTAATTATTAGAGTGACTAGCAAAGAGTTAGTAGTTCCATAATATAATTTAGATGATCCTATAGCATTTTTTGTGCATAACAAAATAAACATATATTTAAACAGTTTGCATAATAAAATGATATGTCTTCTCAGTTTCTTCCCTGCAGTAATTAATTGCTAATATTTCTCTTTAATGTGATTACAATTCTTTTGACTATGTGGAAAAATCATCTCCACAAATATCATATGCACAAGCAATAGATATGATTGCCTTAAGGACAAAATCTCTAATAYAAATTGCAGTTTTTATTGCTCATTTATTGCTAATTTGCCATGCATCTTGTCAATGTTTGGTAATATTATTAATCTGTAGTTTTCAGGATCACCAGAACTTCCTTTGAGTGATAATTCTCAGCATTTACCATTAAACATTCTGCCAYAGATTGTGTTCCAAAAATGTTTTAGATGCTTTCTTTCAAAAGTTGGCACATTTTTTGTGAAGTCCATCTGAAGGTTTGGAGTGGCTCCCTTTTTTATGTCCTTTTCTTTTGCATGGAAGGAACAAAATGAATATTTTGCTTTCTTTGAAAGCAACAAAATGGACAAAGCCAAAGAAAGAGCAAATATGGTCCAAAATCAAGAATTTTTTTCCCATTAGTTATAGTTAATAGATGTAAAAGGCAATGGTCCAAAAGCAACACAGAGATGATTTCTGGTGATCAAATTTCTAAGAATGCAYGTCTTAATGACTCAGAGAAACAGGTTAAAATAAAAAAGATAAATAGAAGGTCATAGGAGATCTTGAATAGATCTGTTAAAAGATATATGATGGGAAGGGAAAAGAGTAAATCATGAATCATGTTTTTCCTAGGACTAGAAAAAATTAAGAAAAACATTGCATCTGGCGGTTTCTCAAGCAAATAGAAATGCACAAGGTTAGGGTCACTAGAAAATAAAGGAAGGAAGATATTACCAAATCCTTGCATTGAATCAACTAGAAACGAGATGGAGAATCACCAGTGCTTTCCATCTTTGACTACCTCCTAGATCCCAGTCTCCTTAAGACCTTGAAGCAGAAACAGCATTCATAATTGCAATTGCTGTTCTGCTGCTTAAAGCCAGAAAAGTGTGTTTCTATGATCRCATATACAACTGAAACAATTTTGGCAATTCACCATTGCCAAAAGAAGTCCTGCCCAACCAGATTCCACTTTGCTTCAAACTCAAGGCACAATATGACCAACTACCACCCTAATTTTAAAAATATTGTTGCATTTTCTTAAAAATATAAATGGAGTTGTTGGTTCTGAATGGGGGAGGTTTTGCCACTCATTTTGAACTTTCTGCTTTCTACAGGACTTTCAGAGTTGTATGGAAGGATTGCTCTGCTCTCACTCTATTCCTAATGTAGAACTCATGTCCTAGTTCTTCTGAATCAGAGGATGATCTAGAATCTAGAATTTCACTGTGTATGAGATGAACTTTCAACTTCTTAAAAATTCCAACTTGAACAAGGCATCTACATGTTATCTAGATATTTTTAGGATTTATCACCTCATGTAGTCAGTGTATTTTTTAATAAGTGAGTCAAATGACCTCTTATCAGAAGATAAGTGAGTAAAATTTTATTTAAAACTGTCACTGATTTTAGTATGCTTTGAGTCAAAAAATTATAGACCATTTGTATCTGTTAAAAGAATGAAATATACTAGATATGTTAATTCATGAGTGGCAATCCAGATGTGATGTAAAACAAAATAGAACCCGAGTCTCTATAATTTTCTTGCATAGTTACAAGATTACTAATTTTTTTTTATCTGCACATATTTCCACACCAGATTGAAAAAAACCCTACGATTTGTGTGAAAAGATTGTGGTTGTAGACAAAAGTTGGTCTTAAGCCTTGTTTTCTTACTTTGAAAACTCAGAAGTTCATGACTGGCTAATGGAAACTTTATCTCTTTGCCCTTTAGGAATGTAGACCTTTAAAAGRCTCCAAATCAGTAAGAGTTCAAAGTAGTTTATAATGCTGTAATAGTTACAGCCTGGATTACCAAGCAAAAGAATGCAGTTTTACTAGGGTTGGCATCTTTGAAACTGAGTTTCTTAGTGCCGTCAGAAGAGAGTCTGATGGTTTTGTGCAACACTATTGCTCCTCCTTTACACTGTCTGAGTTTGATTTCTGACTTTTTAAAAGCCTGAATGACACCGAAGTATTTGCTACCACTCTAACCCATTCATTTGGTCATCTCATCTAGATTAAGCGTCTCTACTGGACAATTTTTTAGAAACGTGTATAAAAATAAGGAGGTCTGATCTTTAAAACATTATAGTGCAAGATATGGACATGGACCCTGTATTTGAGATAACAGAAAGAAGGAATCAGAAAATATATACAGGCTATGAAGACTAGTGACAAGGAAGATAATGTTATCAGCTGACAGGAGGGACAGGGGAACCAAGTAGCAAAAAGATTTCAATCCCAGAACACAGATTTTATCTCATGAGTTTAGAAAGTCTGTTCTGAACATTCCGCATGAATCACTTTAAGTAAATGAGTTTTTTGATTTTTCTCATCCACTGATTTAAAAACTAGTCAAAAAAGTACCATTTTGTATGGACCATTTCAGTCTGACATTCTGACATTAAATCTCGGCAAACTAATTTTTTATATTTTTATGCTAAATAATTTAAATCCAAACTGTAAATGAAATACCAGAACTAGAAATATAATAAAGACATTTTATCCAATTGCATAATATATCTTATACATGAAGACTTTAATATTTTTTTACAATTTCTTGTCACATTTCTCTTTCATGTGAGCAGGTAACAACTAAGAAGAGAGGGTTCAATTAAAAGTAAGTCACTGTCAAAGTGGTGTTACGATTACTAAACTGAAAACCTGAGTTTTTCACTAATTAACATGCCCAGTGTGGTATGTATTTCTCTCAGCTGGGATAAGGTTAAAGTGATCTAAGTTCTTAATCAGTGAATAGAAAAATCTCACATTTTACCTCTGCCGTCCTGAGGGTTGAAGTGTTTTAATGGATTTCAAAACTGTTACTCCGTATTTTAGATCAACTACATTTGTCTATGAATTTCCAGAGGTCTTGTCACCAGATTATCTTGCTTGGGACCTATATCTGCAAGGACAGAACACCGTCTGCCAATTAATAACTCTCYGGTGAGAAAAATATTCCAGTCATCTGCTGAAAATATTATGACTGACATTTGGATACTGTCCTTATATTGAATGTCAAAAGCGTTTTGGAAAACTGACATCACACAAGTCAGTAAAAAAATCTTCTAAACTATAAGAAAGACCAGCACAAAAGGATTTGAACAGTAGACCAGTGCACTGGCAGACATTCCTTTGTATGATCTGTGATATCGGACAGGATGCTTATCTCATTGGTAGATACAGCTTTGGCTTAGGGAGAATGCTTTCCAGCTGAGCAGTGTATTCAAGTTCCCAGATGTCTTTATTAAAAGAAGGTTATAAACATGCTGTGTTTTAGGCTGCTGAAAAATCTGGAAGTTGTTTTCCACACACACACCTTGGGGGAAAAAAAGCCCCGCAAATAAACCTTGTCAATTTTATAAACACACACAAGACAAACCTTCTGGCTGCATTCTGTGCAAACATATATACGTGATGGGGTGTAATGTTCAGATTATTATGGTCAATATCCAACATTCAGAAATAAGTAACATGATCTGCTGTCCCTCCTCTCTCCTGGTGTGATGCTCGTCTATCTTTACACAAGTCGTCTTACATAAGTCAGCTATAAATACTGTTGGCATCTTGCCTTGCTGAAAGTACCCAAGTCCTTTTTTTTTGCAGGATCACTGGACCTCATAAAATTTGTTCCTTTAAAAATTTCTGGGTAGCTCTAATGCTATCTATATTATAGCTGCTTTAAATAATCTATCAGGTTATGCTCTAAAAAGTTCAGTCAGATTAAATATCTTTGCCTTTGGATCTGTTGTTCCCCTGTGCAAAAGACAGATCTATATAATTTCTGTCGAGCACTTCATAAATTGCTTCCCTCCTAGGCAATACCACTTAAAAATAATGCCTCATACAAGATTCAGCCTACCCACTAACAATTGGAAAAGTATGTTTGCAAGGCTTAGTTAATTGAAAGTTTCCCAGCAGGATTACTCTTAGAACAATGATATATTTTCACTCTCAATTCTTGTTAATTAGTCAGTCATAGAACAGTTCTTACTCACCATAAACTCTTTGAAGTTCAATTCACTAGGAGAAATTTCATTCARCTCATTGTTTGTTCAAGTTTTTATCAGATAAAAATGCTGCTTATAATTTTTCTTACCAAGATGCATACTTATTTCTAACTCATGGTCATATTAATTTGTGTATCAGAAAGATCTGTTTGACTGATTCTTTAWCATCTTTTACAAAAATTCCTCTTCTATTAGCAGCCAATAAATTACATTAAAATATGTACATTTTCTGGTACAATTATTTTGCAGGAAAAAAAAATAGTATGAAGTGTCCTGCCAGTGGTGTATAAAATGTGGATAGAATTTTGGTGTGTGAAGAAAAATTAAGTATATAAGGAAGCTGTGGCCAAGAAAGGAGTGGAAATAATATAGAAATAACATATCAGCTAGGTGATTGATAACTTCACCAGTACCACATGAAGCACAGGTGGAAGCAGTAGTACCATACCAGTAACACTAACCTYGGAGATTCAAATACCCTGCAATTTTTTCCAATACTAGATTTTTTCCAAAATAAACACCCCTAGCTTTTTAATTGTAAGTCTCACAAAAGGTCTTACSTATGCTTCATTCATGTGTGTGTTTACCAATGTCTTTGAAAGGTGGACAGACTCTAGAATAATTGCTAAGAATTAATTGAGTAAATTAACAACTCTTTCCCCAGGGCATAACTTAGGGTTGTTGGACCTTTGCAATACAGCAAGATCACTTTAGCAGAGCATTTAGTACAGGCTTCAGTTCACTCTCTCAGAAGAGTGACAGTATTGACAYCTGCTCAGCCAGAAATATGCCTTACAGTCTGCTTCCCTTCTCCAGTACCATCTCTGTGGTTAGGATTTCCATTAACTTGTTGAAATTAAGATAAACAATTTCCTTGAGGACAGATGGTGTGTAAGCATGTTGAGAAAAGAACAAGAATGGCAACAAGGACTCCCAGGTTTCTTTGCCTAAGGCTTTGTTTTAGCGCCTTCACAGAGCTCCATTTTTCTTTCCCACTCTTCCCACTTTATTTCCCTCATTTACCCACCACTGAAGCAAACATGTAGACCTTGTAGTTTCATGAAACATATGCTAGGAATATTCCACATGCCTTTTTTTCTGGAATGGCTTTGTTTCCAGGACTCTCACATCTGTCCCAAGCTGAGTCATCATCCTTAGGCTGTACTTGCTGTGAAGGCACCTTGTAAATTATGTCAATAAAACATTGCAATGGGATTCTCACAGCCCTCCCAAAAATGTGGCCTCGTTTTGGCTGAGATGGTAAGAATCTCTCAGCTGATGAATTTCTTATCTGTCAGCTACATTTTTCTCAGGTCTACAAACTGCACCTTAGGAAGGAATGCGCAACATGGCCTTTATGCCCTTCTGATCTCAACCCACCTGGCTCCAGGATGTTTTCTACTGTGACCGAAAGGTTGTTACCAGTTCAGCCAGCTGGCAATGACCTCAAAGAGCTGATATTTTTTCACTTTGTATTAGATCTGCAGAAATCTCTTGCCAAATTGGCCTCTGTCCAAAGCCATGAAAATTCTCTGAAATGTACTTGAAAACCAAGTTTACCATCTAGAAAAGATAAAACCATGATAGGAGAGGCTCCCATCTACAGAGATTTTTGACAGGAGTTAGGCCTCTGTAACATGTCCATCCATAACAGTAAGGGGGAGACATTGTAGTAGCTTGTATGATTTTCTTTTAAGGGCATAGAGGCAGTGAATTCTGCTTGTACCAAATGTTTTGGATAGTCCTTTAACTCCTTATGACACACACAGGGTTCCCAAAGAAGATGGGTCCTCTTCGAGTCACCATTTTTTCAGGTGGTTCTGGAGTCTCACATAGAGATGTTTCTAGGCTCTCCATGACTGCCATGCACAACTGCTGAGAGCAGTGATATCCTATCCAGAATGATGTATAAAACTGGGGAAGACTGTGGACAAGAGACATAAGATGTGTGTTGAAGGAGTGTGATTTATCCATTAATTATATCCACACAAGAAAAGACATTATCATATCGTCGGTACTACTAGTGCTGATARTCCTAAACAGTCTTTATATGCAGTGAAAATTTTCTCCTACCAAATTTTAATGTAAATATAGAATAGAAAAATATTGTCAGGTTGTATTGCACAGTTTCTTGCAGAGGCCACACATAAATACAGTGACTGGAAGCACTTCCCCGACTGTAGATCAGAGCAAATACCTCCACTGTGTTCTGATTGCAAGCCAGTGGACTGTCAGTGGTCCCAGCCCACTCTCCATGCTCTGGTGTGTTGGCAGAAGCAGTTGCTCAGTATGTTCCAACATACATTTTTTCGTTGCCTACACTTCATTCAGTAGAAAGGCTTATGTGTCCTGTTTGTCTGTTTCCTCTAGCTATATTTTTTGGTTTAATAGGAGATATTATCTCTCTCTGCAGTTATTCTGTATATGTTATGACATATATGTCATATATGTCAGGACAGATTTGGTGTAAAAATATGTGACTTTTCTGTGAAGTACAGTACAGCCTTTGTTTTTCAGCATGGCCCTTTTTTGAACCCTGGACTAGAAAGTTTCACTTTATTTAGATATTATTAGTTCAGAAAAAGCAGATGGTATAAAGGTACATTATACATTAAGTCTTTAATACTGAAACTTAATGACCTGACAGCTTTTCTTCAACCTTTTTTCTTCTTTCTGTCTCTTATCCCAGGTGCTTTTTGAGTAGGGCTCATGCCATGTTGTCTCCAGCTTTCTCATAGGCCTCATCACGTACTCAGATTTAATTATTTTCATGCTGGTTGTCTTAGGCTGTGGGGTGCCCTAAGCAGTAGGAAGTCGGTAGGAAGCAGCAGCTGAGCACATTTCTGCTGCATGGCCTGTTTCAATRATGGGCTGTTGATTGCCTGATGTTTGGCAGGATCGGTGTAAACAACCTCACTCCAGCTGGAATCATCAGGGCATCTTGAGCCCCGTGGGAAAGAGTTCTTAAAAAGATGGTGCTGTTCTTTGACAAGATTTCAAATCCAGCTGATAGGATAAGAGGATTTTGGAGATGTTCTTCAACTTCTACAAGGTATTTGAATTATAACAAGGTAATAAATGGGTTAAAGGTAAAAACAAGGACTAAACAAAATAAATCTGAGACAYGTGAAAGTGGATTAGAGGCTGAAAAGGTGCCAGGCTACAAACTGTAACGCCTTACTGGGAAATATCAACCAGTTAGAGACTTTTTACATTTGGTTTTTCTGAGGGTAATTCTCACCTCAGTCTTCCTCAATATTTTAATTATTAATATAGAAGAAAATCTGAAATCAAAATAAAGACTTCAGGTCACAGATGGTGGGACTGTAAACTATAGTGGTGAGATATGATCAAAGATAAAAAACATGAAGTCTCTCTTCTCACAGTTCTATATTAGGTCAGATAAGAGCTGGATCATCACTCATAGGAAGGAAGAAAAGATACTGTTTTGTTTCTTACTGTCTACCCACTGGAAATATTCAAAATTCATACTTTTAAGTGGACAAATACTATCTGTTTAAAAGATTCAACTGTTGAAAATATTAAAATACTTACTTCTTGGAGACGTCTTCATCCTTAGGCATTTTAAAATASATTTTAGAATAAGAAAAGACAAATTTCAGCATTATGAGTGATTTCTACAAAAAAATATAAAATCCTACAGTATCAAAATACATATTTTATTTTTACAAGGTAATTAAATACATACATAGAATATGTTTGTATTTTCAAGATATCTCAGTGGCATAAAATCTAAATTTTCTTAGATTTTAAATTATGAGAGTTATATGTCTTTTCACACTTTAAAAAGAGCATAAAATCTGTTTTCAGTGAAAAAAATATTCTCTTGAACTGCCCACACAGGAATTATCTTTCGAAAACCACATATTTTGATTATCCGTACTAAACTTCATTACGGAGTTATTCTTTTCTTCCTACACGCCACAGGTGAATGCTAGGAAACAACTTGAGATCTTGAGTTGAGAAGCAATAAAATATTTTATCACCTCTTGAAATTAACATGCTCAAAGACAACCCCGTTTGAGCACTGAACTAGTAAAGAGTAACTGATGATAGTCCTTATAATGTGAAAAAAGGAAGACATAGATAAATTATTTTAGAAAAAGAGCTGAAGAGAAAATAATGTGAGCACTTCTACCTGATAAAGATCCTTTATGGATATATTATCTTTCATTTTGAATTCATGTATACAGTAGTAATTGTTATTAATAATGTGTCATCTGTTACCCTTGAATAGATAAAATGACAGTGCAATTATGTATAATGCTAGGAGGGTTCATTTTATTAGGTAATYGTACAGCAAAAAGCAGACTTGAAACAACTTCAAGTTATTTTGCAATATTCTGTTTTAAATGCAGTAATTTGCAGTTACTGTCTTTTTTTCCTGCAGTAAAAATATAGCAGCTGTCAATAAAATAGAAAAAGTGAAGGAAATAAAAAAAAATTTAAAAGCAGTAGTGCAGAGAATTCCACAGCAGGGAAAATAAGGGATCTGTAAATGAGCGGAGTTAAACCTGTATAAAATATTTGGAAAATGAATCCAGCATTTTACAAGAGCTGGTTTTCCAATGTATAGATTTCAGTGGCAGATGCACTGTACGGTTCTTAATAAGCTTTTAGCACTACCTATGCCAGATGAATCCTTTCCTGTTTAATACAAAGTTACGGCAAAGCAATTTGCTTTGTGGAATGAAAAGGAATCTGAAGAGTCCAGACAGAGAAATCCAATTTCATCTCCAGACAGCCCCCRTGCTGTATGCCCTCCATTTTAATGACTGATGGATTCTCTCTCTCCTTTCCTGGCATCACAGGAGACACTGGCTTTCCCCTAGTGCAGAACCAGTTAAAAACCCAGTGTTATATTTTGGGGGGTTTATTTTGGTTGAAAAAAGCTTGCAATGCTTGTACATACATTTATTAATACCTTGCTTCCTTCTTCCATTAATTCAGCTAAGCCAGGTTAGTGAACTGTAGGCTTATATAAATTCTGTCTGTTGCCCCATCAGCCTTTTCTGATTCTTTTCCATTGATCCATCAGGTATGAGCTGATTGCAGATTTCTAAAACCTAAAACACCTCTTACTTAAAGACTAAAGCTGTATTCAAGCCTCAGAAACACTCATGAACTTCTCTATGAATCTATAACACATTTTAAAAAGTATATTTTTTATTTTTCCTTCTCTTGTCACAGAATGTCAAGTTTAAGGTTTTTTAGATTGATCAAAGTCTGTCCTCAGAGGAATGACTAGTTTTACATGCTAGTTCCAACAAAAGAATCAAATTTGACCTGATGTTGACAACAAATTTTGAAGGAAAATTTACAGGTTTAGGAGGCAAAACTTCAATTTGTTCACATGTAGTGAAATCTCTTGATCCTATAAGTACATTGAAATTGAATTATTTAATTGTTAAATATTTGAGAAGCTTTTTATTCTTGTTAAATGTGTCATTCAACTTCACCAGTAGTAAAGACTCTGTTACGCACTTCACTGTTTGCAAATAAATCTGTTTATGCATTCAGACCAGAAACAATATGACTCAAAATTTTCATTGCATGGGAAATTAAAAAGTTATTTAAAAGTGAAACAAACTGACCTATTTTTAATAAAAGTGAATTATAGAAGGCAAACATTTCATTAAACAGTGATTCAAACAGGTTTGCCTAGAAATATTCTTAATGAAACCACCTTAAAATCTAAATTCTTAGGCTTCGTTCTATGATGTTTAAGAGAGAACCCCTAAATTTCTAGTTAGGATTGAAATGTCTGAACACTACTGACAAGTGAGTCTTGGATCCCCACAAGGATTTTCAGATCTCCAGATTCAGTGGTACCTAGTACCATTTGGCATTTGGAATGGAAACCTGGGATTTGGGGACAGTAACCCTGGAGCTTCTGGCTTCTGAGCCAGAATCCCTGCATGGTTTTGATCCTGGCAGCCCAGAGAGTTAATAGGTGATGTACTCAGAAAGCACGCAATTGGAAATTGGTGGATTTCTTGGAAAAATATTCCACTGAACACTATTCCTTCAGAAATTGAAACGAAACTCAATTTTGCTTGTAAAGTAGCAACTGAATTATGTGACTTTAAAAAAAAGGAATATTTGCTACATTTGAGGAAAAAACTGAAATTCTTTTGGTCAATGCAGTATTATTTTTTCCATTTGGAATCTGTCGTGAATACTACACCACTTATTTCCTGACTGTAGAAATCATCTTAACTTGCATATACACCACTTGGGTTTTTCCTGAATAAAATGACTAAAAAACTCAWATGATACTTAAACTGAACAGTTGCTGTAGTTCAGTAGTTAAATCTTTTCCTAACCTAGTAGAGATCACTACCTTAGTAGCAGTTTATTAATCTATTGGGAAAGAAAAGAAATTGGGAATGTCACAACAGACTTTTTTTATCTGGTAATATATTTTCTTTGTGTAATACATGTWTTATTGAAGTAGGAAAACTATATGAACCTACAAACCTGTGACATATCTAGTTAAATAACAACATGGGCAGAAATTTAATCTTCACTTGTTCCACTCGCTCATATGCATTTCCTTGAATTTGCTGATATTATAGTACAGCTAAGCACAAATTAGCTGGGGTTTTGGGGAGGGTTTTGCTTGCTTGTTTGCTTGCTTGATTTTCGGGGTTGGTTTGTTTGTCCATTTGTTTTTTTCTCTTCCCTATTTTTCTTCAGTTTCCGATGAGAAAACAAACCACAAAAAACCACCAGAACTAGAAGTCTATCAATTATTTGCTCACCGAATAACATTTCTGCTTTTTCTAAATGTTTCACTTTGAACTAGATCAATATGAAGGAAAGTGATATGATAAACAATTCTTTAACTATCCTTACATATGCAGAAAATAATTTGATACCACATTGTATGCAATTCACTTATCAACTATTTAATTGTTCTTCAAATAAGGTCRACATACTTCCAATGGAATCTATTAGTATACCATTAGCATTCTAAATGTTATTCATTAACTACTATACACATGTGAAATGAAATTCATCCAAGATAGCAGTATTTTAGGAGATGTCAGGACATCTGGGTTTGAAATATGCTTACACTCAGCAATCCAAGAAATGTTTATATTTTAAATTAATCTTGTGATTGTACTCTGTTTCACTCTTTGTTTCTTCTGGTTTTCCGTTTCACTTCCTGACTAATAATTTCCATTTTTTTCCCCTCTATAACTGTAAGAAATGCACTCTGCAGGTAATTGCTAGTCTTCATTTGATCACTCAATACATGAATTTTTCCCAGCATATTCACAGTACATTATTTTTCAGCATTTTATTTTTTACCCTGGGAGCTGATTTCTAGAAGTGATTATTTGGAAAAACTGCAATCTGCTCAATGTTTTTGAAGTCTTAAGAAAAGCTTTTTTTAGCAACATCTCTTTTGTTATATTCTTCAAGAAATCTTGAACTGTTTATTTATTGTTTTTATTTATCTTTGTGCCCGTCATCTAGAGAAACACTTAATCTTATCAACTTTGTTTTATTGCCAAACTCCCATTTCAGGGAAATAAATCAGGGTTTTGTTGTCTTAGTGTACTGACAGAAAATTGACTTTCAGTTAAACTACCTTGGCAAAAGGAAAGATATGACAACAAACTCCCAAGTTAGTGTAAACTTTCCTAACATGGTATCTCAGATTCTCAGAATTCATAACTTATCAACAACTAGAGCAGTTTTAGGACTACTCAGGCTTACCTATGACTTAGGTTGATTGCAACTCTTGGCACAATTTTTTGTCAGCAATTCTAAGCATGACAGTGATCAACAAAATGTGGTCTTGTGTAAGCCAAGAAGTAGGCTGACTGCACACACAGTTTTGGTCCATGTAGCTGGTGCTGATATTTTCCCCACTTTTCAAAGGTTAAGGTTGAACACGGTGGCAACCAGTATCTATGTGGAGTTAAGAATTACTGCTAAAATTAACTGATCAGTTAAACAGCCATTGGCATTGGCTGTTATTAGTAGACTGTATTTAATATTGCTATAATACTGTTAAAATTGTTATATAGAACATCTGTGATACATAACTCCTAATTAATGTAAATAGGTAATTTGCTGGCTCCTTCAAAATTGTGAAATTATGAACTTGCAACAGCTGAGAATGTTATCCATCACATTTGCATAATACCTTCCCTGTACTTAACAACCTACTGACATCCTTCTAAGATATTTCAGTATTTATGCACTTCAGAAAGGGGCATTTTCTAATTGTAGTGTTAAATTTGATGTATAGTAAGGAAAAAAAAAGGACACAAATAACCAACAAACCAATGCAAACCAAAATAATAAGCAAAAAAACCAAAGATAGAAGAAGTTAAAACAAAAATAAAAAAAAAAAAACCCTTCTCCCCTGACTTCATGCACAAAATGTTAACTGAAATGTGTTAAAAGTATTTTAAACACTGAAGAAAACGGGTTTCTGCAAACTTGCTTATGATTTCTTCTTTGAATGGGTGGTGAAGAGCCCTTTAATTTTGCTTTAAGATATTGTGATTAAGATACAAGACACTTATGTTTTACTACAAATGTAATAATAACAATTTAAAGGTGAACACATTTTTACGTTGCTACTTTTGGCAGTTCTGAATATAGCAGTTCTTGAAAACGTGATCATTCACAYTGTTTCCAAAATGAGTTCCAAGTGATCATGGCCGCAGTATAATAACACTTTAAAGCTGTCTACTTTGCAGTTTATAAGGAGTCGTTTTCACGCAATCATCACTCTGAAAGATGATTTGAAAGTTGATGAATGTTTTAAGACCATTGCTTCTTCAGTGTGATTTCATATAGAAATGAAAAAACCAGGAAACCTCTGCAATGTTTTGTACCTTTATACCTCACCTAAATGTAAAATTAGAACCCTTGAGTTTGCCAAGACCAACTTCTCAGATCTAAGTGGCAGAGCACAGTTCGTATTGTACACAGAGAACTACAGCAGAAAGTGGGGGAGTAAATTTGAGACAGTTCCAGGAACAGGCTGAACACACCTGAGCTGGCAAACTAAGTCTTGCATAGTCTGTGAAAAGTTCATGTGCCCTGACAATTTGTGGTTAGGTCTGTTGTTTTMAAAGCATAATATACCTGAGCTTCCTATAACCCCTTAAGACTTGAGGATATGTGCTTTAGTTTCAAGATCTGATCTTGATCCAGCTACAACAGTTTAAGTGTTTTGTTTGAGGGAAAGCAAACCAATTAAGAAAAAATATAATTAGTCCAATAATCTCATTGTCCACTATGTTCTGCCATAGAAATACAATTCTGGTAGCCTTACAAGTCTCCAGAGAGCTGAAGGTGCAAGAAACACAATTTAATTTTCACACTTCCCTCTTAGTTCTTTTTCTTTTGGCCACCTAAATCTCATTAACTGGTCTCCAGGTGTCTGAGTTTTACTAGAAGCAGAAATTAACATCTGTTTAGCACGTAGCAAATGTAACACTGTTTTAAATAACACACCCRTAAAACAACAGACCTATAAAATAAGCAAACAAATAAGTTCAGAACAAATAAAAAGATAAATGAATACTTTATTAGACTATTGAATTGGCACAAGTGATGCACATTCTAATAAATCTTTTTCTCATAAAAGCCTTGAATAATTTCATCTTTAGAGAGAATCTAAAATGTTGATCCTTAATTATACAGGCCTTATTACTATATTTATTGTTGGCTCCAAGTACTGAGTGGTTCTACTCAAATCTATACAATTGTAACTACCACGCTTATGCTCCTGAAAGAAAACATTCAACAAAATTCAATGATTTGTTTCCTGTTTTTATTATTTTTTGGAGTGAGTCTACTTACTGCAAAATATTTCTATTGATGTAGCCTCCAGCTGTTAGTTCCAGGAGTTAGAATTTTACTGAGTAAATAAAGTACAGGAAGTAACTCTGATTATCTTGGATACTATGAATTTCATGCTGTAGCTGTAGCTTTATTAATTCCAGTCCCATACACCTGAAGCTTGAGACTGATTGTATAGCCAAATATCTATGTATGTGATGAATTACTGCCCTCAGGAAAAGTTTTCTGTTTTGGTTTTTTTGTTTGTTTATTTCTTTCTTTCCTCCCTTTTTTTTTTGTTTAAAAAAAAAAGAAGACAGTTTTCATCTTGGATAAGATAAGATTGCTATTCTACTGATACTGCCTTGGCCTTTCAAATGTAGCTGATTGCAAATGGGAGGTTCAAGCACAATTCTTTGTGAGATAGAAAACACTCCACATATTATTGATCAACAAAGTTAATCTCTATGGCTCAAAGCACTTTTGATATATGTATATATATTCTTTTTTTCTCTTGAATATAGATTAATAACTCTAGTGTGTCCAGAGCAACAGAGGTGATTCCCTTGTCTTAACCTATGCTTGCAATTCACTGACATTTTTCCACTGGTATGTCACATATGCATCTGACTGTATGGATATAAATCCTATTATTTTGAAACATTTAGTTCTAGAAGTGTATTGCAGGCAGGGAACAAATAGAAGGTGCAGTTATTTGAGTTAGAGAACAAACTTTTAAAACAAACAAGACCAGACAAAATTAATTTTAAGCCTCAAGATAAAGGGCTCTCTTTTTGTAATTTTACATTTTTGAGGTTTAAGTAAATGAAAACTCTTTGCAAAACCTGGATAATAAGGATGGCAGCTGGTTAGGATTCTTTTTTTAAACAGTTTCTTTTCAGAAAGTGATGGTTTGGCAAACCCAAGCTTTTTATGGGCACCTTTCAGTTTTGATGGATCTTCAGTTAGAAAACATTTCTCAGAACCAGGAGATTTGTCTCTAAAGTGCAAGGACCAGAAAAAYAAATCAGTTGTGGAATTCACCCATATTTTCTCACTGCCCTCATTCAGGTCCAATTCCTCTCTGTCTCATCTCCCCCTTTTGTGGTTCACAGGTTTTGAGTTCAGAGGGATGTCGTAGAAATTCCTCTATAGGAAGACCAAAAAAGTTTCCATAAGTGGAACAGTTATACATTGATTAAAAGGAGAAAGGCAACTGTTTTACTATTTTAAAAGGAAGAAAAAACCAAAGTCATCTTCTACATGAAATTTTGAGATGTTTAAATGCCTCATGGTTTCATAACGCCAGTTTCCAACCATCACAAATTATGTGTTCACAAGGGAGATTTTGGTTATGCACAAATGGGGGTAGACAGTCTGTGGCAGGCAGCTAGTTTGGTTTTGCAAATTCATGACAATAAGGTCACAAATGAGGATAACTCTCCTTAACAAACAATGATTAAAATGAACACTACAGAAAATCAACTACTTCTCAACAGAGTGCATATCTATCTATAGGGTGAATGCTGAGTCCAGATACTTTGCAACTAGTAAAAAACCCCCAACTCCAGTCAATAGTTGAAAGCAAAATGTTTAATTTCATAGATGATATGGCATACATTACTCCTTTTTTTACTTAAAGATTGTGTTGTAGAAAAATCCCATAAGACAAATATTTTCCAGCAGTAGGGAAGGTTTAATATCCACTATCTGTTGCGCAAAATCAAAACTTATCTGATAAATAGTTACATTTACTGTAAAACCAGCAAATAGGGTATTCTTTTTTCCCCAAGCTGTATATGCTCAGGCAATTTTTGGACATGTTGCAACCCAACATCTGTGCAGAACACAGAACCGGATGACTCAGAAGATAATCTACAGTGAAAACTGCCTTAAGACATCACCAAGTCCCTTCTGCAAAGAAAGATACACGGAGAAAAAAACAACTCTAGACTGACTTATAAGGTCTCTAATCTGTACAGAAAAGAAGGTGAATGCTGGAGGAAGAGGAAAAYTTGGTTATACATACACATCTGGAGAAAGAAGAAGATAAACACCTTAATTTAGATTTTTCCTTTAGTTTAGGAGTGAGAGATTGAGTCCATTATTCACAGAATGAAAACCATATTCAGTCACCCAGAGCTTCAAGACAGCTTACTGACGTAAATTAATTGAGGGGGTGGCTAAATTTTCTTGTGTATTGGCATCATACAAACTGCTGCTGAACATATAAATGTGACTACATGTAGCTGTTACTGAATGGTGTTCAGACAGAGAAGCTATGAAGAGATAAAATACTCTTGTGTTCCTCTGCAATAACTAGGATCTTAATGTAATGGAAAGCAGTGGAAGGTATCCATCTAAACAGATGCATAAAATCTACTCAAGAATTCCTAATCAGGAGACTGGTATGGAATAGGAGATTATATTTGCATCCTGTTACGAGTAAGTAACTAATTGTGAGGTGATATACATTCAGAGTTGCTTGATTTACAAAAATGGAAAGACACTCATAATAATATGATTAATAATATGGCCATAATAGAAAGATATGATTAAAAACTGTGTTTCAGAAGATTTCTTTTGGATTTCTCAGGTACCCTGTGCTCTTTTCCTCCTTAAAGATTCCAATTTCCCAAATGTTTTGATTTATATTAGCAAAGAGCTTTCCTGATAAAATGATATTCTTGTTTAAACAATTAGGAATGAACAACACCTTTTGGAGGGAAGAAGAAAACTGAGAGAAATTCAGATTAAATTAGGGAGAGTAAAAATATAATCAAGGCATATTAAGCTGTTAGGAAATCTGTTATGTGGTAAAATGGGGAAGAAGTGACAGAGAAAGGTGTATGTAATGTAATTTCTGTTGTTTCCCCTGGGTAGATCTACAGAACAGACAGCATATGCTAAGAAAGAGATAAGTAAATAAGCTCAAGGTAACAGGTTTTCTACAAGAATCTGAACTAGCATGAATATTTCTGTGCTTTATTACAGTATACTAAACTCTTTTGTTACTTAAATGAGGACTGGTATGAACCTCAAATGACAGAAAGCATAGATGTTCCCAGAAGACTTAACTGTGGATTAAAGACACATGCCCTCTAGAAGGATGTTAATCACTGAATATTTTACCAAAAAACCCAAGGTTAGAAAAATAATTGTTTCAGTTTCTACATTCTCCAACTATGCAGCGTATAGAGGCACTGAGCTGACATGAGCTAATTCTCGAGTAAAAAGCAGTTATGGCACCTTATCCTACTTTAGCAAACTGGATTGAACACTAAGATAATCCTAGCTGTCTTGGCAAAACAAAAAGCCCTCAAGAGCAGTCTACAAAGAAAATTCTGTAAATAGGTCATCCTGAAGATCACCGTGGTTAGAAAAATGATTCAGCGTGGATGCTAAGAATATCCGAGTTTTCTTTCCTATACTGTCACTTGTCACTAACACAGTTTGAGCTTTTAACTTCCACCGTGTTGGCTGCCATTTTCCCTAAGTGGTATAGCAAACCTTTCTTTCTTGAAACAGAAATTTCTTAAAAAAGAAATAGGCAGGATGATTAGCCATTACGATTTTGTAAAATTATACATCAGGTTTGCTTAAATAATTCCTCTGTCTCTTGATACCGTAAGTCAGAAACTGATTTCTAAAAAGTCTCTTCCAATTTTCTTTCCTGTTCGTGCCTTATTTTGCCAAATTTCTAGCAGTAAAGTTAATAATGGAAAAGTATTTTTGAGTTTAATTTTTTTTTCCAGGTCTAAATTACACTGTATGTTCTGAACAACACGCAAGATATGGTGTAGTCAATTGTTTGATTTCAAATGGACAAATATTTTTTAAAACATACAGAATTACTGTATATGCTAATACAAAAAACACTTGAAAGAAACATCATGGCACTTCCTTATAGTAAAATAGTATAACAAGGAAGATATTCTGTTACATATTTTAGAAACACATCTTTGGTGATTMGTTGTATCAAATATGGTGCTGCAGAAGTTAGAAAGTTGCTGTAGATGTTTCATTAAACATGTATGTCTATGCATTGCATAAATAAAATAATGAACATTTAAGTGCATTTTTGCATCACAGTAGTTGAGTTAGTTCTTCATTGCTAAATTCAACATGTATTATGTATCTTCAATAAATTGTTTCAGTGATCTCTTCTTTCAGCTGCTCCTATTCAGATTTAAATTATTGAATTAGTGTTCATAGCTCTCTCTGCCTTCTCTTCTGAAGTCCAGGGGACACACACACACACACACAAGTTTTTTCGGTTGATTTGGTTTGGATTTTTTAAATAAGCCACCTGACATTCATTCTTCCTTTTTTTCAAAGTCTTATGATGTATTTKCTTTACGTAAATTATAGTGTAGAGTTTACAACACTGTGTTGGTTTCCATTTCTTTTCATCCAGATGGCATCTCTCTCAGCATTTTTAAACCATGGCTGCGTAGGATTCACGCAAATATTCCTAGTTACTATGTGTCTGTTGTTCAGCCAGTTGAGTTATTAGAAGGCTTGTAAAGGTGCAGTATTTCAGCTTCCAGAAGAAATGCCAACACCTTACTTCACTCACAACCAAGCAATTTAAATTGTCTGTAATAGTTGCTCCTTCACGTAACACTGAGAATTTGAAAGGAGCTGTCTTACAGTTTATGACTATGTGGTGCGCAATTTGACAGTGTTTATGGACCTAGCATCTTTATTTGATGAGCTTCCAGAGTTTTTTAAAAAGCAGATTAACTTTATCTCTTCCGTATCAGTTTTCTTATAGTGTTCACCAGCATCTTGCAAGAGCATATTAAGTTGCACTGTTACTGTATGTCACACATTGTTTATTCTCTCCCAAGAGAGAGAAGGATGAACAGCGTGGATGTTACTACAGTGTGTTTTATACACACCTATGCTTGCATAGGTCCTCCTTCCTGCCCTTCTTGAAAACTGGGACAACATTCACCAGCTTCCAATCAGCTGGGACAACTCTCCAGATTCCCGAGACCACTCAAAAATCATCAAGAGAGGCTTTGCAATGACATCAACAAGCTCTTTGAGGATTCTCCGATGAATCCCGTGAGATCCCATAGATTTATAGGAATCCAGCTGGAGCAGAAGACCCTGCACAATTTCAGGGTCAGCTGGGAGTTTATCATTATCACAGTCTTGGCTCCAGCTCAGGGCACTGAGACCCCCTTGGCCCATCATCTGTGTTGAAGACAGAGGCAAAGAATGCATTAAACACCTCTGCCTTGTCTCTGTCCCTGGTTGTGAGGTGTCCATCCTCATCCATAACAGGACAACACAGTTTTCACACTGCCTTTGGCCAGTTTCACCTCCAATTGAGCTTAGGCAGCACAAATTTTCTCCCTACATTGGCAAGCAACATCTCTGTATTCTTTGCACGTCACGTGACCTTGCTTACACCGGGAGTACACCTTCATTTTTTGCCTTATTCCCAAGAGAAATCCCTGTTCAGCCAAGCCTTCCTTCTACCTCATCTGTTGGATTTCCAATGTTTGGAAATTTCCTGCTCCTGTGCTCTTACRAAGTGATGTTTAAAAAGGGACCAGCACTGATGGATCCCAGCACCTGCAAAAACATTTTCCCAGGGGACATTACTCACTAATTCCCTGAGCAGCCTGAAGTCAGTTCTCCTCATGTCCAAGTCCAGGGTTGAAGTTTTRCTGGCATTTTTCCTCCTGTCAACAGAGATTTTAAATTTGATCTCTTTGTGGTCACTGTGGCCAAGACAGCCRCCAATCTCCACTCATGAGATCCACTCTGTTGACAAGCAGCAGATCAAGGAAGGCATCCTTCTGAGTCAGCTCCCTTAGGACCTGTTCCATAAAGTTGTTATCCAGATGTTTTAGGAATCTTCTGGCCTGGGTTGTACCAGATGTGTGATGCTCCCAGCTAATTTCTGGCAAGTTAAAGTCCTATATAAGGACAAGGGCAGTTGACTTGGAAGTGCCCCTTAGTTCCTCAAAGAATAACTTGGYGTCATCGTCCTGGCTGAGAGGTTTATAGAAGACTCCCACTGTGGCATCTGCATGATCTGTTTGTCCTTCRTTTCTTACTCAGAGGCTTTCAACTGTGCCATTGCCAGCTGTGAGCTCCATACATTCTAGCAGTTCCATTATATACAATGCCACCCTCCTGCATCTTCTGCTCTGCCTATTATTTCTAAAGAGCCTGTAACAACAAATTACTTATATATAAGTACGCATGTTGTTGAAATTTATGTTTCAATAATCCTGGAGCAACGTGCTTTCCCCTTAATGCAGGAGCAAGAGATGCTCTGTGTGTGTGTGTGTGCCTGTGTGTCTGCTTGTGTGTGTTGGCTGGATGTGAGAGTGGTAAGAACAGAGGGGAGGATGGGGGAACGAAATATTTATTTTGTGCTCAGTTAAACCTGTAACAGATGTTGTCTACCACAGATGACTGTGATACATACCACAGAAGGTTCAGTTTTCCACGGAAATCAAAACACCTATTGTGGTTTTCATTTCCAAATCTTTAAAAATGTATTTTAAGCTGCTTTGGAGGACATAAAAATAAACACTGTGATTTCATTTTCCRTGGAAAGCCAGTGTGTAGATCAGAAGAGAGGTCAGAGAAGTTTATTATATCCTGAATAATTGGAGCAAGATATTGACGTGTTCTGTTCCTTCTCATAAGCAACAGTAGGGTTCCCATCCTCAACACTACCTGTATCTTCAGCTGCTTGTGTGTCTTGGGCTTCATCAGTTAATTTAATCTTCCCAGTACACTTCAAGTAACATCACTAACTATTTATCTGTATTGATGTTTGGGATTTTTTACTGTTTTGCATAAAAAAAGGCGTATAAGATTGCTACAGTAAAGAATGACACAAAGTGGGTTAAAAAGACTGTTGGCTTTAATTTTTGAAATGTTATGTAGAACTTTTTAAACCTTTTTGTACATAACGTGTTTAAACTTTGCATTTAAGCATTTCTTTTTATTTCTTGGGACCTTGGGCACAGTACYGTACACATAAGAACTGGAACATCTAAAAATCTTCAGATTCCCAAAGTTTTCTCTTCAGATTATTACATTCTAGACAAACATGAAATCGGTAAGAATTTTAACATATAGTTTTCTAAAAATCTTATTAATTTTTTTTTTAAATACACTGATTTTTTTTCTTGTGCTTAGGCATATTTGTCTCCRGATTATATTGTTTCTATTGTATTGAAACTGAATTCAGGGTTTAATCTTGCTTAGTCCACAATTCCTTATCTTTTCAAACGTTCTCCCATTTCATTTTTTCCCCWAACAAATAGTAATGAAAAATGCATTACCTTAAAATGTTTATTTAAAACCATAAAGCTGAAGTGTCTAAGTATTTACTTATGAGTCTGGCTGTGTATAGAGCTGTTTACTCAAATGAATGCATTTGCAGATTGTTGAGTTTCACAGGATAACACATAGCCTGATCTACTACTTTAAACACRTTTATCTGCACTGTATTTGTCTGAAAATTGTTTCATTTATTTTAGTATCTCCACGAGACACGTAAGTGATAATGAATTGCTTTAAAGGGTCRCAATCTGCCTCCTTGCCTTCCATTCTCTGTTGCACAGCAGTGCATCAGGTGCTGTATTTTAGTTGCAAATCCTCACTCCCTAYCAGTGGCACGGCAGAAGCAGCTATTCAACTTGCAGTGAGATGTTCCAAAGATGCAACTGGGAATCAAAGACTGAGTAGATTGTGGCCTCTCATCTTTGCTCAGCATAAGAAAGCAGGAAGTGCTGTGTTATAAGGTGAGGCCTTAACGCTGTAACACTAACAGCTTATAAACTAACTTTTTGGAATTGCTCCAAAAGCAACCTCCAAAAGGAAAAAAAAAAAAAAAAAAAACAAACAAAGAAAAAACTCCTTGAACTGTTAGAATTGGAATTTAAAAGCATATAACAGGGGACTACAGTAACTCATAAACTCTGTTCCCAGGTTTTTAACCTGGATTAAGTTATGCACATGCTCTGGTGTGAGAAAGAGTTTACACAATTTAAATGAGTAAGTGCGTGCAATTCCTGTCAGAACATGTGAGGTTATTTTTCCAGAGGAAGCCTAGGGAATTTTAGAAGGCATTCTTTGTCACTGTACCAAACACGATCACAGTGAGATTGTCACCACTTAATTGACAGGAAGGCAAAAAAGAACAAAGCTCTGTTTAATGTGTTCTCTTAGAAAAGGTCACTTTAAAAGCGTGTTCTTCCACAAGGGCACGAGCTCACCAATTGTACCCCTGGCAGCTGGGGTTTTCTGGTGGATTATTATCTTCCTTTTGCTTACATTTCTTTGGAGATTACAGGAGTCATTTTCCTGCAATGTACAGGAAAACAATTTCAAGGATTGTTCTGTTCAGACACTGTGATCAACTTAAAACATGTCTTCGTAAAAATTTCTACCTGCGATTTATGACCGACGTAAATGAAAAGCATGCATTGTACACACCCTTAAGGTATTCACAATAAGGATTTTACATCCAGATGAAAAATTTATGTGTTTAAATCAAAATCCAGTTTTCTGAATTTTACACTCCACCTGTGTAGAACACTTACGTGTAAAGTGCAAAAATGCTTTATTCTAAAGTCCGTTGTCTATAAAAATAAGGGTGCTTGGAAAAAAATGAAAAGTATAGCAAAACCATCGATTAATATATTAYGAAGCAGCTGTTTGAAAACAAAACTGTTTAAAGAGTAAGGGAAATAATACATGGTAGAATATTTTCTAGCATCTGTAGATATTACATCAGCAATTTTTCATTCACACTAGAACTTTTTGTGTTCTTCTGTGGTTTAATTTTCTCCAGTGTGAGTTCAAGGTGAAGTGGATCAGGGCAACCACGTAGAATTGCACTGCAAACGTGACAATAATGTAATGTAGGGTAAACATGAGCAGACATAAAATTAGAAAAAAATGCCTGTGTAGTGAATAACACTGCAGCACTTCATGGGATTCTTTTAAGAACTTGCAATATATAAACTACTGATAACCATAGAATACATTGCTTAGGATTTATTTCACCCTCAGGTTGTAAGCAAGACAGAAGATCTTGTTTTATAAGCTGAAAGGACATCTTATTTCTAGACATTACACTGGACATCACTACTTTAATTATAAAATRTTAGAAGAAATTAATTTTTTTTCCTGACATTCACAAAAGTGCCTAATTAGAAAGAATTTTCAATAAAGAATAGATTTCAAAGTTATGACAGGTATCAATTAATTAGACCTCATATCAGAATGTGAGGAATTAAACTGTACTTTCACTGTTTATTTGAAAACCATCATCCTTATTTCAAACATTTTCAGTCAAGGTTTTCCAGTGTGAGGTGACCAAAAGCACAAAATTAATTTAGAAAAAAATTAATGTTCATGAAGTGATGGCCTTTTGCAAAACACTAGCTCGCATAAGTATTTTTGTTTCCCTTAATGACTTTTAAATCCCTAGCTGGTCTGACACAAGATTCTAGCAGAGAAAGCTTTTTTAAACTTATTGTTTTCAGTGAAGAAATTGTTTAATAATGAGTAACTAATAATCTATTAGAAGTTTTGGATTTTTTGATTTTTCAGTATATCTATAGTTAAAAATTTGTCACTGTTGTCCCCTCCTCCCCTCCTTTTTTTAAAATTTAATTATAAATTGACAAGCCTTTAGGGACAAGAGAGAGACACAGCACAGATGAAGGCCTGGGGGCTCATTTAAAAAAGTATCATCACCTGCTTATCCTGTTCCTATCCTTTGACTCTTTTGCCTAACTTAAACCTTACCCTGTTGTTTTATTTTGTTGTCAAAATGTAGTCATTTTAGGGAAAATAGATCTTGTATGCATGATTGCCTGTAGTATCTTCTGGTATCTTTTAGAGAAAGGAGCAAATATTACCTAAAAGATGCTTTTTCAAGGTCTCAGAAATAACACTTCTGTGCTTATCCAGGACATTTATTTTGCCTGAGACTTGGCAGACATTTAGGACATACAGTTTAAGCCCTATGATCTTGCTCAAACTGACTGATTATTTGAGGTCAGCAATATAATAAATCTGATCCTCCTTTTAGATATTTATTTAAATTCTCAGCTTTTGTTAACCTACATTTTTACATTCTTTTCTGTAGCATATTCATTTCTGTGGAATGGAAACGTAAACTCTAAGAGACTTTGGCAATCATCACCTGGTTTAGCTTCTTAAAAATACTAATTAACATCTGTGAAAAATGTAGTTTTAAAAGGTTTCTCAAAGCAAATCTTCACTAAACAAAGGAAAGATAATTGAATCTCTTAAGGACATGTTATATCAAAACAAGCGTTTAGTGATCACAACCCAAATACACAGGCAGTATATAAGTTCCTCCACTCTAAAGTACTTATTTTCTACTGGGCAAAATGTTTTTTCTGATGAGGAGGCTGAAGTTTTTTCTTCAATTTAATTCTCTCAAATAATTGATAATAGACTCTCTTATAATAAATATACTATGAGGCTAAAAAGCAAGATGAAGGCTTAATATCAAAGTTATAGAAGWACCAGACATGAAATTCAAATGACTGAATTGAAAAATCATGAMAACTTATCGCAGACTTGAATTTGCTATTATTAATATTTTTTAAAATTGATAAACATGTTCCACTTCATCAGTTAATTGAATTTTGGACTATTTACAGTTCCAGAATATTCTGGTTTTAGATTGTTGTGATCTGCAACAAAGTTCAAAAATGTTTGACAACATTTTGCATAGTAGGCTACAAGCCACCTAACCCAGTTCATTTTTGGCATGGACAGAATAGTGTCCATAGAAGTTTTAGCAAAATGAGGAGATAATAAGTTATTATCTTGGGTAAAACTTTTCTGTACATAAAAGAAGCAGGGTTCACAGACCCTGGCTCTATCTGCTCTGCACCCTCGCTTGAGCTATTTATACACATTGTTGATGTCCCTTTTGAGGCTTCTTCTCTCTGGGGTGAACGCTCCCGTGCCTTCCCTCATGGGAGACAAATGTTCCACTCCTTGATCATCTTTGCAGTGCTGCACTATACTCTCTCCAGTATGTCCTTGCCTCTCTCGTAACAGGGACCCCAGAAATCCAGGTGTTGCATCACCAGTGCTGAGTAGAAAGGAAGGATCCCCTCCCTCAAACTTTTGGCGATACTTAGCATAATGCAGCCCAGGATATCACTAGACCTCTTTGGTGCAAGGTCTCCCTGCTGCCTCATGTTCAACTTGGTGTCTACTGGGACCTCAGATCTTTTTCTGTAGCATTAGAATTACCTCAAATACAAGTTTCCTTCAACTTTATGTGTTCTTCATTTTGATTATGAATCAGTTCTATCTTAAAGTGAACTAGAAAGAATCTGCTACTGAATATAGAATTTTATATCACCAGAAGAATTATTCCATTAGATTGGTGAAGGTTTTAGTCACCTGTCATTCATTTAAACAAAATCCAAGTTTGGATTCTGAATATTTATAGAGACTGAGATGTATTTCTTATTTCATAGCCAACTGAATACTTGTCTACAGTACCAAATGTGAGATTTTGCAATTAAAGCGACCACTCCTGAGACATTATTAGGAAATACAAGGAGCAAATAGGCATAGGAATAATTTACCTATATAGGGACATATGATTAAATACTGTGGTCCTTTTTCTGTAAATTGTGAACTGCATACTGCTTTCAAGCTTCTTGTATTGGTCATTACTGAAGTGTTTAAAAGTTACTGGCACTGACAACTGAGCTTAATATGGAAAGCAACATACTGTTTCTTGCTTAGTACGCTTGTTCTTGCAAAAGAAGTTGTTTGGCATCTCATGAAACGTAGGTATTTGAAAGCTATCAGCAGGATTCACAGCAAACTGGCTAACCTGAAAGTGAAAACGTATCAATTTGACAGAGGTGTCACCCTCACTCCACCTGTTTTCATATGTCAAAACAAAGGTACTTTTGGATATACAGTCCTGTACAAACATCCAAATTTAGCTGTTTTATACTTGAACTGGTTTCCACTACAGATGTCCAAGATTTTTTGGATCATCCTCTGTTCTCATCAGAGTTATCTGAAGAAAAAGTTGCCATTTATGCTACATTTAGTGCTCAAAAAAAAGTGAGTTGTGGCTTCAATTTGGCAGGCTCTGTGCTACACAGTGTTCATCCCTGTTTATTCTGGACAGTTCATGGTGCCTATGGCCTGTAATATAATTACAGTTCTCATTTTTTTTCATTTCCAAATGCTTAAAATACAAAAAGGTCATCAGGAAAAAAAAAAAAAAGCAACATCAAAACCCAGATGGAAAAAAACCCACAAATCCCAACTGAAAAACCAGAATRATTTTTCAACAGCATGAAGCTTAGGGAGAGAGTTACACATACTGGTTCAAGGCAAGAAAAAGAAAATTGAGGATATCTGAGGGAGGAAGACTCAGTGGGATAATGATGGCAGAATATAGGGGATGCAGTGAAGGAAATATTTTTCTATAGACATACTTTTCTGGTGCAAAGTRTTTTTATGCAAGGAGAAACTTGAAGGGTCTGTTCTGTTTTCGATATTCAAATACTACCAGAAAGCAAAATTGGTAGAAAAAAAGCCCTCCCTTAAAGGAAAAAAAMCTAACCACAGATAGAGATGTTTGTATATTCTAAAGACTACTGCTGAATTTGTTACTACACTTTAAAGTTTATGTGCACCAAAATATCACTTTCATATGTTCTCTAAAAGGTTGTTGTGTGGAGTTCAGCTCTCTTCCTCAATTAAAATTAAGTTAATCCAAGCTGGCACTCTTCTTTCTAGCATTCTAAGATATGTGTTCAAGACTGACTCAAATWTTAAGAAATAGTATCAGATCGAGTGCATACCATCTCTTGTTGTAGTCAGGCTCTTCTTAAAACCTTTGTTCTTCCAAAGACTAGATGAAACCTGCAGGTAATGTTCATAYCCAACTTGCAGAACCTGCTTAGTTCACAGTTCAATGTGATAATTCTACTTATATTTCATAGAATCACACAATCTTCGAATGGCTTGGGTTGGAAGGGACCTTCAACACCACCTAGTTCCAACCTCCCTGCCACGAGCAGAAACACCTTTCACTAGACCAGGTGGTTCAGAGCCCCATCCAACCTGGGCTTGAACATTCCCAGAGATGAGGCATCCACAGCTTCCCTTAGCAGCCTGTTCCAGTGGCTCACTTCCCTCACAGTAAATAATTTACTCCTAGTATCTGATTTAAACCTACTTTTTAAGCTTGAAGCCATTACCCCTTGTCCTGTCACTACATGCCCCTGTAAATAGTCTCTCTCCATCATTCTTGTAGGGTCTCATAGGTACTGGAGGGTTGAAATTAGATGACCCTGAAGCCCTCCCTCTCTCTCTTTTTTCAGGCCGTTCACAATTCTCTCAGCCTTGCCTCATCCTCCACCCTTCTATTCATCTTGGTGGCCTCCTCTGGACTTCCTCCACCAGATCTCTGTCCTTTCTGTCCTGGGGACCCCAGAGCCGAATGCAGCACTGCAGGTGGGCTCTCACCGGAGCAGAGCAGAGGGGCAGAATCCCCTCCCTGGCCCTGCTGCCCGCGCTGCTTTGGATGCAGCCCAGGATATGCTTGTCTTTCTGGGCTGTGAGTGCACATGKCTGGGTCATGTCCAGCTTCTCATCCACCTGCACCCCCAAGCCCATCTGGGCAGGGCTGCTCTCCATCTGTTCATCCTCCAATCTGGATCGACCCTGGTGCAACCAGGTATTTGATGTGTTACATTTTCTTYGGAAACTATAAATATTCCAATATAATTTTTTGAGGTAGGACTATGATGTGTTTCCACTATATGAAAATGCAAGGAGGGAATCAAGATTGTCACAGGAAAGCATGGACTTCCTTCTCTGTCTCCCAGGATCTAATTATTTTAGCAGGCAACAAGAAAGAAAGGAAAGAGAAAAAGCAGGAAAACTTCAGATACTATAAAGTCCTTCACATCTGGGGAAACATACAAGGTATTGCTTGAAGGCTTAATTGGTCTTTACCAGAGTTCACAAACAGGACAGGCATTGTATAGCTTTTCTGCTTTCTGCCCGAGGGACTTGACGTTTCTTTTTCAGTGGCATCTCTACTTAACGGCAAAAATAACAGAGACTTAAAACTGGCTTCCAGAAATCATTTGGTGTATCAGAACAGATCCAGGATGACATGTTCTTTCCTTTGATGCACATTTGCCAGTATCGTTATCAAGACATACCATCATATGCATGCAGAGAAACCTCTTTGTTTTTATTTCATTATTGGAGAATCCTGCCAGGAAAAATAACCATACCAAAATWAATCAATTTATACTTCCAAAAGAGTTATTATCAAGGACACATTCCAACAAAGCAAAAAATATACATAGCTGTAAAAGGAAAAGAAGCTCCCAAATCAGTATGTAAAAGACAAGGCTCTTATTCACGTAACAAGAATTTTTAAACCTCGTTATTTATGTAACAAGAATTTTTAAAATTGAGCCACGCCTTTTCATGTCAAAAAATGCACAAGTGAGGCTTTGCCAGGAGTTGTTCTTGTTTTATTTCCTTGTTAATTAGTACATTTTTATACTTATAGTTATTATTGAAAATTGCATACAATCATTTTGTTCCCTGGAACTTTTTTTAGGCCCRCTTCCCATCTTCCTAGGAATTTATGCAGAGAAATCTGTATTTACCTTTTAGTATTTTGTGCCTTTTACTTTGGGTACAACACACAATATTTCTATGATAAGTTATGGCAATTTGTAATAAACTCCAAGATATTTATTTTTCTCTAAAATATTTCCAGTATAGTAATCAGTAAACTAGCTTATGCTGCACTGCTCTCAGGAAGAAAAGACAAATAAAATTAAAACCTTTGKGGAGCAGTAATAGAATAACATGCATTTGATAAAAGAAATGCATACATATCTTATGATTTAAATTTGGATTTTGTTACCTGCCGGCACATTTTAGCTTTGGAAAAATATCGGTATTCATTTCCATACAATATTAATGGTAATATCTACAGTTAAAAAAGGCTACATTCAGAAAACAATACGCTCACACTTGGTAATAAAAAAGTGGAGTTTCAGTTTTTGAAATTACCTTAAAAATAACTTTTKTGGGTTTTTCACTTGTTTATTACACTTGAGTACTTATTTTTCCACTCAGGTCRGAAAACCTAAATTGGCATAATCTTGCCAGTTATGTCCAATGATTTATAATACAGTTGTTCATCTCTTGCAAGACAGTTTTTGTTTCCGCTTTAAGACRGTTATAGTGACCTTAATTGTCATCTGTAGTAGTAAAATTATTCCTGAATTAATTTTTTTAAGGTATTCTATGTGTACTTGCTCTGTAATTTTGAGCTTTTACATGAATTTCRAACACTAACACCAGACTTTTTCAGTCAAAGCAATATGGACCGTATGGGGTAACACCTCTCTTGGTACATTTGCTAAAAAAATAGAGACATGGTATCAAAACCAAGACATCCACAGATTAATTCCACCTAGAATCAATATTTTACAGTTTTAAACCCAGACTTCCAATAAGTGTGTACTGTCTTGAACCTATGAAAAAGATCTATACCTAAGCATTTTTGCAATAAGTAACAACTGTGGTGGGTTTTTTGGCTTTGTTTTTTCTTTGTCTTTTTATTTAAATCAGGCAGCCAGGCCTGAGATTTTCTGAATTACTTTCTTACAGGCAAACTCTTGGGGATTTTGAAAAGGCCTAAGAGGTTTTTGTTGAAGAAGCTTTTTGTTCTGGGGGAAGAGAGCTTGAGAAAACAAGTTGTKTCAGCAGAACTTGAAAGATACATAGTCAGCTGTGTCCCTTCAAAAGACCCATCAGTGTAAAATACAAGGGAAGAAGCCTTGTTCAACAAACCCTTTTAAAGTGTTCAATTCTGTATGAAAAATTACAGTTTAGGTTCCTCTTTATTTTTCCTTTTTTTTTTTCTCTACATTTGTGGGAAATCTTTGTGACTCTGTTTATTCTCAGATTAACTCCTATAACTATAGATTCAGTAACCATCATCTGCTTTATGAAAAGAGAAATTAGACATAAGCACAACATAAGAGTTCAGAGGTAAATATACAACTATGCATAAGTATTGCCATACTGCAGTTCCATCTTTCAAGATGTCAGTGAAGGCACACGGTATGACTAAACCACATGAGATGTTGTTACTTAATACCTTAACTCACCTGTTTAGGTACTGATGTAAATATCTCTGATGCTGTTTTTATTCTCAGTGCCTCCTTTGTCTGTGTCCCCTCTGGGGAAATACATGTTTACCTTGTTTTCTATAAGACTTTTTTTGGTTTTAATTTTAATTTTCTTAAAGACATTTCTTAAAGACATTTCTTAAAGACATTTCTGTCTTTAATTCTCCAATGTCTTACATTCAGAACTGTCATCTTTTTAAAGTTAGGTCTTCCATTTTTGCATATGTTTGTTTATTTGTGATATTTAAATGAACTTTATTGCTATGAAAGTGCTACATTTGAGTCTCACCTCAACCCTGTCTTAAGTGATATTCTGGCACAGATTCCATTTTATTCTCCATATTTTCTTGATTCTTTATCACGCTCGAATTTTTAGTCTCTGTTTTCACTCCCTTTGAAAATAAACCACCACCAGAGCAAAAGAAGAGTTAGAGGAGAAGCAGAAATTAAATATCACTATCTCCTTAGGGGTTTACTTCACAAAACTATTTCTTTAAAAAAATTGTTTTTTCTTTTCCTTTTGAATAGTATATCTTGGCTTCAATGAATCTTAACTAATCAGTTCTCTAAATTAATGAGAACATCTCTTAAAATGACTTTAAGATGTCTCTCAATTTAACCTGTACTTATTTTGTTCTTGTGTTATTAGAAAGAGCAAAGGCTCCAGGTGTGCCCCTCGTATCTTATCTATTGTTCGGCATCACCCTTGTTGTCCCCTTGGTTTGTGCCTCACAAGCCTGTTTTGAAAGTCAGAGCTGACGAAAATCTTTACATTATTTCAGTGGTCTTTGTCCCAAACCAAGTCTTATAGTCCCTCTGAACATCAATGACACATTGCTAAAACCGCATTTGTGTTTCTGTTGAGCTGAATTAGCTGTGTTAGCTGTATCTTTCTGCTTAGTTCAATCCCAAGGGTTTCAAAATCATTTCCTGGAGATAAACTTGAGAGAATACAAGGCAAGTTTTTCTCTGAGCCTTTATTTTGTCTTGATGACAGATATCCTGTGTCATGGTTGCATGACAGTATAAAAAAAGTAGGCAATAGAAGGAAACAATTTTCATGGAGAATATAGGATGTCCAGCTGCCCTATATGTTGCTTTTTTATTGTTTGTTTTGAGTAACTATTTAAACCATGAAAATTACAAAAAAAATGTTACATGAAGAAAAACTCCTTTTTAAAAAAGCATACATATATAATCTACAAAGTCTCTGGCTGTTTGAGGGTTCTATACTTTGTAATGAAATTTYTAGCTTATCTGATGAAGATGTTTTAATAATACTGATAGAGTGACACATGATCATTTTAAAAAGCCTTTGCATAAAGAAAAGAAGAGAAAAAGAAAAGGATAAAAAAACATAATTAAATTCCACTGTCCTAGCTTTTCAGATGTTGTGTGCTGTTTGAATGTATTTGGAGCAAAGCTGCTTCTGCTTCTTATGTCTAACTGTATTTTGAAAAAGTTTAAGCCAGTATCTTCTAGAGACATTGAAATTTAAGGCAATGAAATTCTTTCACTGAACTGACTAAAAAACTTTGAAAGTCTCTTTTTTTCATTAAGGCAGGATTTTTAGAAATGCCTAGTTGACTGTTTTAAGACATCTCACTCAGAAAAGAGGCTTCTCCATGCTTTACACTTCTGCAAGTTATGATACAGTAAGTACACCGAGACACACATGCTAATGGCACTGAATTGATCTGTGGTGCATCAGGAGGATTTTCCTGGGGATTTCCACATGACTGTCCTCAAGCACCACGCTGTGAGGATGCTGAGTTTGTGTCGAGTGGGAGTAAAGGCATTCTGCTGCTGGTCGAAGGGTGGCCAGTGCAGAGCTAGGAATGAAATGCTGATTGGGGTAGGGGAATTTGGAAAAGGTCTCCCTCATTGCATTCAAATGGAGATGGGGGAGCATCTGAGGTTGCACCTCCTACTCCTTGGAAGCACTTCTTCCACGTAAACATTCATTAAAAAGCAAGCAATTTTGGAAGTAGGAGTTCATACTCTGCAATTAGTGGTTTAGCCACAAGGTTTCCTTCTTTATTTGTCCTTCTGCTGATGCCTGCTCTTTTTATTGCACTGTAGAAGGCAGCTGCACAGGTTGTAGTTCYGCRGGCAAGGCGGTCTTGAGTGGTGTGAGACTCTGCAGATGAAATGAGAAATTAGGTCTCTCACATCTTGGCCCAATGTCCTGATCTATTACTTAGAGTAGCAATTGCATGTTCACTTAAGAGCAAACATTTCTGCTGTTTCTTGATCATGACAAACAGCTGAGGAGCCTAAGCAAGGAACAGGAGCCCAAATAACCTTTGAACAGGAATCCAAATAACCTACCAGCTACACCTCCTAGCACAGAGACAGATATAAATCCTCCATATCTCTTTCTGCCACAAACCTAACAACAGCCGTCTTAGAAGTTCTGCATGTAGTTTATAGGGTTTGTTTTGGGTTTTTTTTTTTTTCATAAGAAGCAGCTCCAGTGGCTTTATCAAAAGAAACAGAGACAGAATTAAATCCCATGGCATGATTTTTACTGACCTCACTGTGGTTGTGAGTCCTGAAGGTGAGGCCAGACATTCAGTAACCTGCAAATCCTCTTTAAAATTCTCATTGGCAGCATCAGGAATGTTATATATACAGTTCATGTGATGCACATGCAAATGGAATGTGAAAATATGTGCTGCCCTTTCTCATAATACCTTTTTTCCCTATGAGGCTGTGTCTTTTTCTTTCAGAAAAAAAATAATCTGAGCTACAACTGGCAATTTAAGTTAGAAAGTCAAAAGCTAAAGTCTGTAATTATTCAGTTCTATACTAAATAAACAATTTATAGTTTACACTCTACCAAGAAAATAGAAAGGAAAAGGACAGGGAAGGAAAAGAAAGGCAAAAGACTTATTTCTCTGAGGAAGTTTTACCTTAGGAATTACTTGTATCTCTGGTGGCAGAGGTTTTCCTAAATTTTACAGGGGTACCTATTGATTTTTACATTGTTTTTCCCTTTTATTTTCCTCCTTTTCTTTTTCTTTTTCTTTTTCTTTTTCTTTTTCTTTTTCTTTTTCTTTTTCTTTTTCTTTTTCTTTTTCTTTTTCTTTTTCTTTTTCTTTTTC
>RAHM01000072.1:2237673-2611376 GCA_003713295.1 Parotia lawesii
AATGAGGCAACTGAGCTTCTCTGTGAATATCACTCACAACATGGTACAGACACGCTTTTGCACAGATTTCTTAAAAGCCATCAATTAAACGTGAAGATCACCATAGATTTGTTGCACTCAATAATATTGGCTACTGTGCGACTGATGCAAATGGTCAAAGGAGAAGCATTTCACTGCAGGGCACTTCAGCACACTGCACCAATTCTTGGGATATTCACCCAATGCAGGCGTCACTTCTCCCTGTGCCAGGAGTAGGAGGAACGAGATGCAAATTGAGGACAGAAGATGCAGTGTGGCATCAAAGCCAGCTCCTGCTTTTACTTTATCTACACACAGTAACCCCAACCAGCTACAAGCACCTCGGAATTTCTACATAAAATGAGACTGGCTTGTCTCCCCCTGTACATAGTATTTTAAATAAGTCACTGCATCCCAAATGTTTCTGCACAATACCTACACATTTCTGTTCTGCAAGACTACAGAATTGTTTTTAAACTTTCRAGAGAGAAGTAATTTCATTTAAAGATTCCTTCTCACACTGGTTATTTTTTTTCTTGATAGAAGCTAATATCAACTGAATGCAAGATGAGGAGAGGAGCACTATGTCTGGTTAAAAACTGTTGTCATCTTTGAACTTATTTTGTCAGTTTTGCACAATCTCCAAACCATAAAAACATTACTTCCATTTTACAGATGGTGCTGGAGTGAAGCCAGATTTGCCATCCATTTCTATTACAAGATACAATGAAACCTATTTGCCTTCAGGGCTGCACAACAGCAACACACATTGAAAAGTAATATCACCACTATTCAGTCTCAGAAGGAAGAAAAAAATACTGCTCACCACCTTCACCCAAGAAGAACTTTGAACACCACACTATCAAAACAAAGTGAATTAAAAGCAGCTTCTCAATCATCTAGAATTGGGTACAAGTCGTATCAACACTCAACTTCTTACTAGTATTTCCAGTGTCAGCATGTAGGAAAGGAGACCGCATGAGATCTGCTCTTACACAATTTAAATTATTTCAGGTATGTTCAAGGCTTCCTCAAGCATTTTAAGATAAACCAGCATGGCAGACTGTTTCAGTTTTATCCTTCTTYGCAAAAGGAAGTCACAGTATCCTTGGCTACAAACCTTCACTCCTGTGGACTATGCAGATTTCCTACAGCAGATCTTATCTAACCTTCTTTGATGTAGCCAGAAGAAATATGTCATTAGATGATGCACAGCATTTCTTGTTTCTACTAATCCAAGGTTATGCAGTACACAGCTTAAGGGATCAAAGAGATGAAAAGGTCACATGTTAAAACAAAGGAAAAAAATGCTAAGTTTCTAAGACTGCTATCTATAGCCCTTCCTAATGATTATATGCTACTGCATCCATCTGATTGTGCAGACTTAAACACCACAATGAAAAATACAGATTTTTTTTTTATTTCCTCTCCCCTTGTACATACAGCGAACAGCCATAAAGAACAGGGTAATTATGACGTGTGTGTGTGTTAATATGCAAATACAAAATAATGGTAATGAAAGGTATTGACGATCCTTGTATCTTATCAGCTTAGGAAAAAAAAGCTCAGCAGTACTTATTAGGTAGTAAAATAGGACACCAGCAAAGATGATCAATACAAATCATCTCAAAACCACTACTCTGCATCTGGTGCCATTAGTTTAGTCATTATGGGATAAAAATGCTTTTCAAATAAGCTAACATTTCCAGCAGACTGCATCTTTGTCAGCTGACCTTCAGCTACAACATCATCTCCACCCCCCTCACCACTGCAGGAAGAGTTCACAGTGGAGCTAGAGACAAATCTCACAGCACCAAAGCTGTGCCTGCCACCACTGCTGACCCCTAAAGCCAGGAGGAAGACCAATTAATCTAACATTATTCATAACCTAGAGACACCTGCAAAGGCCAATAACACACACCTTCTTTCAGTCTAATGCCTTTCTTGCTACAGGATAGCATCTGCTTGATTTCACTCGTAAAAGACATAAATTGGAGCATCTGAAATATGTCATTGTGGTTGTGATGATTCCCATTTTGCTGTGAAGCTATCTAATAGAAAAATACTATTACTAACACAGTACATCAGTTATATGCTTTATAATCTAATCGCATTGTTTCTAAGTTTGTGGTCTGATCTGTGCCTGGAAATTCAGTTTGTTTTCTGCACAAGAAAAAAAAAAAACAAACCATGAATATATTTCAAAAGCAGATAAAACAAAACAGAACACCATTCCTAATTATATTAAGAGGAAATAGAAAGGATAGTTTGTCTGAGACAAAAGAACACTGTGTACCATTTTGCTAAAGCAATGCTGGGTGAGACCACTGGTCTGTTTTCTCCTTAACATGTTTCCTCCACTGTTAAGCTTTACCTTTTAACAGTAAAGAGAATTTACAACCAAGAGCAYTGAAAGAGTCATTGAACACGACCAGAGGGCAAAACCGGCTGCAGAAACAGTGCGCAATATACATGCACGGCTGGCAGGCGTGTGACCACACCTCAATATATAGCCAAACCCTTCTTGCTATACACTCCTCTCACCAGACTGTGAACCCTCAGGACACTCATGATATCACCACGCAGAAGTTTGCTGTCAGGCTTTTTGTCTGCAGTTTCTAGAGGGTTTGGTGGAGTTGCTTTGTTTGTTTCCTCGAGGTTTTGTTTTGCTGGGGTTTTTGTTTGGATTTTTTTCACTCTGAATCTAGCAGGGTCTCTGAAGAGTGTATATATGGCAAAAATCTGTCTATAAAAAAATGAGATGAGCTTTTATGATATTTCCCAGTGTTCTCAATCCGTGTTAAGACAGAAAGCAGTGATTCTACCATTATTACATTTCTAGGTACACACCATGCTTTTAAAGACATCTCATAGTCCATGAGCACAGGGAGCAGTGCTGTTTTCACCAGCACCTCCATACCCCAGACTGTCCCTGAAACACATGGTGCAAACTGAGTAAGGAAGGAACAGAAACCAATGAATACTCATTTCTAAGGACTTATTTCTCCACTACACATGCCTCCTAATTTCACCACSCACAGAAACTGCATGTAATGGGGAAAGGATGTTTGAGCCATAGTGTATAGTTTGAGTTACACATATAGTCAAAAAAAGACAGTGATTCAGGCCCCAGAGAAGTAGGAAGAATGTAGAAGATGGAAATGAAAGAACATAACCCCTGATTTAGGTCAACAGGACTGCCAGCTAAGAGACAAAATAGAAAAAAAAATGGGGAATGGAGAAGATACTAAAATCATTGATGAGTGGTTTTTTTTTCCTCCAATCTTATCCCTTGCTCCACTCCACACACACTCAAGAAAGTCCTTAACATTCTATAGTCCTGCCAGGGAGTTGYTTTGAAAAGGTAAGATCTGGGACACATGAAAACAATCACAATCACAGACAGGTAATTTGAGCTGATGATCAGCCCTATCAGTTTTTTGACTGGGATGTACTGATGAACAGCACTGTCCAATGACATTTCCCAGTTACTTTCCCCACATTTAGCTCACAGTCAACTGAAAAACAAAATTACTTTGTTGCTGAGGCAAAACTTTGCTCAGGCAACTTTGCTTATGGCACCAATTTAAAACTTTCCCTCCATCTCAGCAAATATTCAATTCAAAAGCAAGGAGCTACACAGAGGGAAAATGTAACAATAAAACCCAGTCAAACAGCCCAGGTTTACAGGCTACACTGTACTATCTGCTAGAAATTTATGCTAGAAATTTTCAAAACAAAATTCCTGTCTTTTTAAACTCCTTTCCCCCTAAAAGTTCCTTTTCATATRCACATTCTTTATACTTCTATTCCACATACAAAATGCACCTGCTCTGCCTGGCAAAGAGAGGTGACCAAGACAGGTGAATTTTTATGCATGCAAAAATGTACTGACATGCTCAAAAAGAATACTGACTGCATGACAATACAAGAGTGAAAGCTTTATAGTGAGCTTTTATAAAAAAATCCCCACACAATACATTTGTCTAAGCACATGTAATTCTGTAAAGAGAGAAACCAGCTTTGACCGCTATAGCATGTTTTATGAATACAGCAAGGCTCCGTATTTTTTCTTTTTATCTTGGTTCATGCAAATAGCTCAATTCAGTTACCAATTTATTCAAAACTGATGAACCCCTGAGGAGTTGCAAAAACAGGAGAGCTTATTTTACAGTCCATCAGTAAAACGAAAGTGTGATCTTTCTTAGTTCCACAAACAAATCCRGAGGGACAATGGTAAGCAAAATTAATTAGGTCTAGTCCCTTAACTACAAATACCTCCCTTGGTAAGTAGACATTAGAGGGAAGGCTGTCATAATTTCTCTTAGTTATTCAGTGTATATAAGGTGACAAGAACTTAAAAAAAATTAATCCATCATTCATAGGGATATGCACTGAATCAGCACATACTCTAGGTTGGGAGAGACCTTTGGAGGCMGTCTTGTCCAAGCCCTTGCACCAGACAGGGCTAATTAAGAAGAAAGATCAGTTTGCTCTGTTACCTTGATCAGTCTAGGGTGCTTAAGGGCTCCTAAAGCACCGAAACCTGAGAAACCTCTTCTAGTGCTTAGCTCCATACACAGTGGATGTTTTTTTCCTTTGACCTAACCAGAATTTTCCTGCAACAACATGTGACTGTTGTCTGCCATTTCCAGTAAACGTGCCCAAGAAGATCTATCTCTTCTAAATGCCCTCCTTTAGAGAGCTGAAGTCAGCAGTCAAATCACCCTTAGTCCTCTCATCTTCAACTTGAGCCAATCCACTTTCCTCACCTCTCCCCCTGCACTTACACCTTTGCCCCCAAACCACCTCAACATTCCTCTGCTGGACTCGCTCTTCTTTGTAATCTTCCCTTGCACTGGGAAGCCCCACACTGGACACAATTCCCCAGATGCAAGCTCCCAGGCATTGGCTAGAGGGGAGCCACTGCTTCCCTTTACCTTCTGCCTGCACTTTTCCTAATGGAACACAATCTGGTTGGCTTTAACTGTCTCAAGAACACAGTGCAGTAATATCCAAGATACTGCAACAATATTTAACAGAAAGTAGCCTGATAAAAGCTAATTAAAAAAAAGAAACAAAACAAAAACACAACAAAACCCTAGAAAAAAATGCAATTCAAAGTGTCATTCACTGTTTTATAACAAAAGAAAAATTAACACTGAACATATACGGTGGAAAAAGAACAAAAATTAAGTAATAAAAAAGTTAATTTTCATACTAAATAATTATACACTTAACCACTATCCAATATGTCATGATAGAGGTCAAAAAGAATGAAATACTCTTTAAGCTTAYAATTTCCTGATTTTTTGAAAAAATAATTATTTGGGCAATTAAAATAGCATTTTAGAATCATTCTATTTAGATTAATCCATTGGGTGGAGGAAAAAAAAAGAAAATGTTGTCTTTTTTGTGCTATTTTTCTTCAGTTCATATTAGTTGCACAAGATACATCCAGATCCTCAAAACAGACAGAGGATTAAGCTTTCGAAGAGACTGCCTGAGCAGCCTAAGCAACGGCACGCAGGGAACCAGCGTCCTGTCGGCCAAACAGGCTTTGCTCTGAAAGGCATCTGGCAACAGAATTGTGGTCTCCATTTATGAGTCTGAGGATCAGCAATGAAACCCTACTGATGAACAGCACAAAAAAAGCTGAATACGCTCTTATAAACCCGTAAATCACAGCAAACTTAAATGTCATGAAACACAAAGTATTTCTGGCAAGGCATTTCCTTATAGACTCTTAGAGAAGACAAAGCCATCTGCTTACTCAAAAATCAATCTTGATGAAATTAAATGAAACAGGATAGCATTGGAAGACATCACAAGAATAGCACTTAGGTGTTGTGGAGTAGTGTTTTGCAAACGGTTGAGCTCAGGATGATGGGATTCAGTAYGAAAATTATGAATTTATCACCATCAACGAGGATCTAAAATCATCATTTAGAGTACTGGCCCAGGAGAAAAGTAAGATAAAAAGGAGAAATGGAAAAATCCTTTAAAGATACTTTTTAGCAAGTGTCAGTATTTCTGCCAGCTTTATAGAAAATGAGTATCTGGCAAGATAATAAAGCAGTCTGTTTACTTATCTCGAAATCACATGAGTATGTACCAGTGGASTAACCTGGGATTTGATAGAGACTGTGTGCTGCATCAGTGATTTTCTGGAATCTCAGCAAGTCACAACAAACATGGTTATTCATACAAGAAGTTAGATTTTGCTCATAATGCTTAGAATATTAGCTTTGCAATATTGAAGTGTTGTGCTGCAGCAAAATTTATTCAGTAAATCAGACACAAAGGATTTACCATGTCTTTCTGACAACAAATGTTTCTAGCCATTTTTTGGTACTGTTCACTGTACAAAGATATAATATTTGTATCCCTTAGATGTAAATTATTTTGGACATTTGGCAGGATAAGACATTGGATTACACGACAGTCGTAAATGCTATTTCCACATTTTGAAAGATGTGTATTCTCTCATTCAACATTTTTTTCATGAAACATGAAGTATCAAGCATTGATTCTGCTCTGAGGCTGCTTCTGGCTGAAAGCCCTGCTAAAACAGATACTCTGGTTCTCGCTTAATATTGTAAGTGATTTTAACAGACTTGCTTCAGAATAAAGAGATGAGAGGCAATATCAGATGAGCATTTTTGACAACCTGCGTTGTCAAGAACTAAAAACATATATTGTAATAAAAACCTTTACACGTTTTATTATACAGTAAAACAGTATAGGAAGCTCACTCCTTCATACATATCATGTCCTCAACAGTAGTTCTTTTGTTTTCCCTTTTCTAGGTTTTTTTTAGTTTTCTAGTTTTTGATGTGCCCTTATTCCTGTACAATTAAAAGTGTAGGCTAGCCAGCAACCAGAGAAATGTAGTTTACTCAAAATCAAGCAAAAAAATCCCTCAGTGCAGTGAAGGTGCTGCAGTGCCCACTTAGCAGCAATGCTGAATCTCATAGCTAAGAGATTCCCTTTATTTTCTAAAGAAAGGCAGACGGATCTTAAAAAACAGCCCAAAAAGAAAACCATGAAAATGAGGTAGAAAACAGTTCAACTGATAACACCAGTCTTTGATTTGCTCCAATAACTGGTGTAGTTCAACACTCATCCAGTTTCCCAGATCTGCAAAGTCTCCTCTTGCTCCCAAGAATCACCCTAGTGAGGATACTGACCAGAGCTCTCTGGACCAGCCTAACTCACATACCCTGACACAGCCAGGGCACATCCTGAAGCTTCACAGAGTGCAACCAGAGTGTCCAGGGCAGGAGTGGATGCCCCCAGGCACACAGTCACTGCTCTGCCTCCAGCAGCAAAAGCTGACTGGGGCCCAGGCGGGACATCATGTGTGTGACTCTCTGGAGACCACCTGGAAGCAGCCCTCAGAGCAGCACTGACAGTGGTCACTGAGCTTCCCACTATATGGCTGTACATGAACAAAAGAAAAAAAAGTAGAAAGTGAATAAAATACTACATTTTTCCTTCTCTGGATTCAATAGGATTATTGAATTGTGCATCATCACAGAAATCTAGAAATGGTTTGAAATGAAAATAAAAAATATCAAAAGGTGCAGAAGCAACAACACTACACACATTACATAGAAGTGTTGCTTTGAGAGTCTGACACTTTTCTATGGAAATCAGATTTTATGGATTTATGTTTTGACCATAAACAAACTGCAAATATCRTCAGGCTTTTTAATAACCTGATGCTGTGTGTGATTGGTTTGTTATCTGATGTACTAATTCTCCTGTAGAGAGTCAGATTATGAAACCTTGCCTTCTAATTGCATTGTTTGGCGTCAATTATTATTGTTGTTTAATTACTTGTGCTATAGACACTACAACTCAAACGTCAACTAAATAGAAACTTGCTGTACTTATAAGGCAGTCTGACTCCCCTGCTCCCTCTCCCCTCAGAAAGCTGAYAAAGTGAACACTGAGGAGCACTTCAAGACAAGTGGAGGAAAGAATTTGGCTTTTCAACTTTTCCGACGGTACAAGATGGTCCTTTTCTCTCCAAAATTTTACCTTCCTCAGGACAAGAGAATGGCAGAAAGAGTCCTCATAAGCAYAACCCACCTCCTAGACTCACTTCAAGCTCTTTTAAGACACCTCCCCCAAACACCACTGTCCTTTAGTAGGGATGCAGAACTCATCCAAAACCCGGAGACTACAGGTTTTAACAGACAAATGTCCAAGAAACCAACTCATCCCTTTTTCACACTATACAAAGAAAGATAAAAAGTGAAGTGAGTGGGAATGATCACAACTGCAGAAATTATGCATTAGGTGAGGAAGCAAATATATTTGTCTTCAGCTTTCTAGGAGCCACAGATGCACAGGCTGCAGGTCTTGATTAAAAACAAAAACTGAAAAAGTAGCAAAGTACTCTAGATTATATTTTTGTCCAGTAATTTAACACTTTTACAAAAGGGATAATTGAGTGAAAGATAGAAGTATCTAGTAGAATTCAGATCACAGGATGTCCTAACATTCCTTTCATGCCTTACATTGTGAATTTATGTGAAAATATACTTTTATTATTTATTTTGTGAAAATATACTTTTATTATAAATTACTTTATTTTATTATTTTATTTTATTCTATTTATTATATACTATTATTTTATATATATTAAATATATATACTATTATTATACTTTTATTATATACATTTTACTTGAAGTCCTTTTGGGCTTTGACAGTGCTTCAGTTTAATATTTTCTAGCAGAACATGCAGAAAACAGCATACTTGCCTCCTCTTTTTTTTTTACACTAGGTATCCATAATATTTTTTTGACATACAACCTTTTGCAGCAGATACTCCAAGAAAAACTTTCTTGCATCTGTGTATTACCTACTTCCAGAAAATAGCATCTGGGGATTTAGAGAACAGAAGCTTTTCCCCCTGTGGGCTAGATTTTGGCATTAAAAGCAAAAGCTGAGCCAGAAGTTTCCCTCACTAACACAAGTGCTAATTCAACCCTGCCACGCCTCAAAACAAACTTAATTTAAAGCAGTAGAGCTTAAGGTCACAATCAGACCCTCTGTTACCAGCTAACTAGCAACCCATTGTTTAAATGTATTCAGCATCCCTACACACACAAAGCAGAAAAGTGACCTTTTCCATCTCAAAAATACAAATTTGTGGCCACTCCAACACACTCCCATTTTCATGTGGCTCTGAACCGACAACATGGTGAAAGCATAACCAGCCATACACTCTCCTTTATTTGACTTACACTGTTACAGAAGCATCTGCCTCTTACTCTCTGTATAGGTTAGGAGGAGATTTTTGGTTTACTTTTAAGGAAATAACAGCATAGTTATTTTTGTAGAGTGTGTATAGCTGCTAGTTCAAAGTCATGTAATTAAACAGAGTTTCACAGCATAGTAGTCTTAATTGAGTGTGGGTTCAAACCAATTTCAAATCAGTGTTTCAAGAAAGACTTTAATTATTAATATTATTCTCATATAAGTGTCACTTGTCTGAAAGAATGTATTTTAAGTGTCATGCCTACTGGAACTATTGTGTCACCTGTGCAAGATTCCCCACACACAAATCAATGAGATGTCACTTATTGAGAGCTGGCACAGAACAAACAGGAGAGCCCACACATGCAAACACACAAGATTATATGAAATACAGGGTGGTAGTGGAATGCACACCCCTAAACAGAGAAGAATGCTTTCTCAATAAAAGGTCTTTGCTAGTAATTTTATTACAAAATATTTACCTGAGCTCATTCATGTTTTCATTCTGTGTAAGGGACTTCAAAGGAGCTCAAGTCTGCTATAAGGATGGAGCCTATACAGAGGCCCTATGCTACATCAACTTCAATGGCAGAGCCACATTGAAAATGAAGAATAGATTATTTCCTCTAAGTCAGTACAAACTCTATTCCTCTGCCACACTTTTAATATATGTAAATTGGGGGATAAATAAAATACCGTGTCTCACTCCTTTGGCTCATGCAAGAAGTAACCCTTTCAGAGAGCCAGCATCCTTCCAGTGGCTGCCTAGCATGAAGAGGCTGAGAAACACCAGGAAGGACACTGCACAGCTGCCAGCACTCCCTTCCCAAATCCTACCCAGACTCAAACCCAGCCCCCTCCCTTTTTTTTTTTTTTATTTCAAAATATGATCTCTTACCTTCCAGCAAAATGCTGTAACTTCCAGCTTCGAAGGCTTTCCAAACATTAATAAGCCTAATGCAATCATATAGCTAGATTTCTGAAACCGAATACATCTTTCACAGTAAAAATTTCCATTTAAAAAGTTCAAAGGGTTAAATAAGAAACATGTAAGGTGTCAAAGTCACAATAAACAGCATACACACATATCTTACTGCCAGCCCTCCCCACAGACCCAGAGAGTCACATCTGCACACAAAAGAAACAACATAAATGTCAACAGACCACTTCAGGAAAGAAATAAGCAGCAACACTGGATCCTAAATTCTTGTTACCTGAGTTACAAAGTACCATTATTTTTGCTCAATTTCACAGTAGATCAGATGCCTGGGGATGCTGAAGCCTATCAGACAGGCTCCGGCTTTCTCTGGTGTCTCCCAGGGCCAGTTATTCTCGAATCCTTCACACTCCTTTGCCTAAAGCCTGGAGGCATTATTCCCTGTAAACAGTCATGCTGTTACCCGGCTTAGTAACTATTCCAAAGACAACAAAGTAATTCTGTCCTTAAAAACGCACTCTGGTTTCCTATCAGGTGTAAATCCCTACAAGATAATGCTCAGAGCCCTATTTCTGTCTGTTAGTACTAGAGTCCGGGGGGGGGGAGGGCGGAAATCAAAGCCTTGCTTCACATTTTTTGTTCTTCTGCATGTTTGCTTTTTAATCACACATCAAATTCTTTGATACTGTTCCGTGAACACTGAAAAGAAAAAAGAATGCTGCTTCTACTTCCCGTATTTATGAGGAAAACAATCCTCAACGAAATGTTTTAGACCACTTTATCACTTCAGAGGACTTTACAAGAAATAGTACATTTGCAGAGAGTGACTTCCATCCCAAAGCCATTGATTTCACACACAGCAGAAAGGTGACAGGCAGACACGAAGTAATTTCAGTCATGAAATCAGGGGGATGATTTCCAAAAACCAACCACTGATCTGCTAAAAGCTGCCTTCAAAAAGGAAAAACCAAACATGTCTGCTTTGAAAAATTGGAAGACTATTAAAATATTTTCTAATAAACACCACATTAGAAGTTCAGAGCCATAAATGATGACTGAACAATGATTAAAAATTTGTTTTCAAAGACACACCATTAAGTACATGAATTAACCTTTTTTTTTTGTCGTTATGATAATAGCAAGCTGAAAATAGTGAATTGTGTCAGATCATGAAAAAGCAGGGAAAGGTTTGTTTTTCTTATCTGAATAGGCTGCCAGGCCATTGCCAAAGGCTTCTAGATGAGTAGAGCATCAGTGGACCAGGCACGATGTCATTGTAGAAAAAAATATGTATTTCATTTACATAGTCTTGTGTCACCTGATTGAACTTCATAACCTTTACATCGGCAATGCTTACTGATTCAAGCAAGGCCACCACTTCAAAGCCCCCAAAATGTAACCAGAAATAGCCTTTGATCCTCACCACAGCAAAACCAGGCAGTTGTGCAGGTTCACATCACCCAGAGCAAAACCTATAATCCCTCCCTCCACCTTCCAGGCACAGGCTGCAGATGACAATTTGCAAAATCCTTCTGAACTTCTTGATAAATGTTGTCAAAAACTCAACTGTTGAAATAAATACCACAGGATACTGCTGTAGCCACATCTGCATCTCGCACCGACCCCAGAAGAAGGAACCAAGCTAGTCACAATGACTTATAAACAGAAGCTGACAGCCCAACCGCTGATCACTGGGAACGAGGAGCAATCAGGGTGGAAGCACAGCATTTTAGGAGATTGCTCAGCTGACACTTGCATATTAGCGACCTTCTACTGGAGAAATGTGTCTCCTGCAAGGTCTACGGCCTCTATTTCCTTCCTGCTGTAGTCACAGGTTCAAAGAGGAAAAACATCCTCCCTAGGAGGAAAGCACCTTTTACAAGCATCCCTCCTCTCTTCCTCCTCCAACTATAAAAACAGTACAGCAACAAGAACGTCACAGTTCCTGCTCAGCTATCACCTCCGGTGTAGATGTGCTCTCCACAACCTCAAATGCCAGAAGACGCTGGGAACAAAGGGCTCCTCTTCCAGAGCTCTTCCTCTCACCCTGCCTTCCTTAACCCACAGAAGGTCAGCATCAGCGGAGGAGGCCACAAGCTGCCATCTCCTACATATCAGAACAAAACCAGACTCACATTTCACTGATTACCTCTTCTAGGACTGTTTATAGCTATTGTTGGTTTTAAACGGTGACTATGACACTAATCCCTTTTTTAGGGCTGGGAAGGACCTCCTGAATCTCAAGACACGGAAGATGCTCCCACCTTCCCTGAAGAAGTTTGAGGGCTACTAGAGAAGTCTTAGGTCATACTGTACTAAAGATGTCAAGTGCTGAGTGCAAATACCATTTTGAAGACAGTTTCCTGACAAATACGGTGTGCCAGCCACTAAAAACAAATACCCATAAGAGAATGTCTGGTGTAGCAAAGATGTAAATTTCTCTCTCATCTTTATTTGATCAGATTTGAATGGAAGCCAAATGGGACTCCTGACAGAATCCGGAGCCAGCACTTCAAAGAGGTGGATACCAGTGAGGGGTGGGGGGGGGGGTAACAGAGTGACTGGCAGACTGGCAAACATCTCCCCAGCTTGAGTTGCATCTGCATCTCCATCCATCCATCTCCATCTGTTACCATCTGCAGCTGACAAAGCTGCTGCTTCAGGAGCAGACCTTGGCTACACTAGGATAACCTTTGCTGCTAAAGAATCTGAGCTGCATAACCAGGAGGGAAGAACATGTCAGGACTTTTTTTTTCCTGTTTGATTGTTACGAAAAGCTAAAAATCTACTAACTCAAATGCTTTCAGCTGGGCATTTCTCCTGACTAGTCTCCTGACTCTCAACACCTCCTAGTTCAACTAGTTGCAGGCAGACCCTTACAATGTGTCATTGCAAGTTCCAAAGGGGATCACTTTAACTCCAAACAGCACAAAAAAACTGGAAGAATCACTGAATTAAAAAGTATTTGGGAAACCATAAAGGGGGGAAAAGATAAAAGTCTTCACAATTTTTTAGATACATTTTTAGCAAACTTTTAAAGCCAGACATGTTCTAGTTCCTTCTTTTTTTTATTTACTATGTTAAGAAGATGCAAAGTAGAATTCCCAGATGTTGTATACACAAAAAACAATTACAATTATCCTATTTTTAATTCAATGTTTTAAGAATAAATTTTGAACAGAAGGCTCTTTAAACCACAACAAGAATTTCATTTTATTAGCTACATGGTAGCTACATATGTAGCTACTTTTTTTAACTTACTACTTCATGGAGTAAGACATTCTCATGAAAAAGAGAGGAGATGAGAAAAATTTACTACACATATTTTCTCATAAGTTGTATTGTTTACTATACCTCTCAAACAAAATCAGCAAATATCAGCACTCATATGTTTATCAAGAAAGAAAATACTATAYCCTCCTATTCAAGGTCAGGAAACATTTTATTAGCCCCAGACTTTTATTCCCAGCAGGACAGAAGAAAAATGCAGCATGTGTTAATCAGATTGTAAGCACCTCCATATTATCAAAATATCAGCGCAGTCAGAGACATCTCTTAACTAAGTTTGCAATAATTCAGGGGGAGTATTAGAGACTTGATCAGTTCTCATTTTTTTTGTTTAACCGAAACAGAATAAAATGACGGTACAAAAGGAAACAGTTGTGTCTTTATACAGCCCACAGCCTCTAATGCGTAGATCTTAAAATCTGAGACAGAAGGAGAACACAGTAAGAATACCACTGCTCTTGATTAATTTTTAGCGTCATTTGAAAGTTTACAGGTCTACATTCTTTTTGCTTCAATGTAATTCTCTTTCTATTGTCAACAAAACCACATTCAGTGAGTGGGAAAAAAATTTCCCCCCTAGTAATTTTCAGACATTGCCCCAGGTAGCATAAAGTACAGGGATATCTATTTATACATAGCCAGAGGCTCAGGGTTTCATGAAAAAGGTTACTAGTTAAATAAAGTCTCTTCCATAAGGTGCGCTCCTTGCCAAAAACCCAGAGAATACACTGACTATGGATGAGAACAGAGTTTAAGGAGAGTAAAGTCAACATAACCTTCTCTTCCTAAAGTCTGGGAAAACAGAATGACTTCACAGCCTGCTTCAGAGATAATCCTAGTTTGGACTATTTCACACCAGTCAGAGGGAAAAAGAAACTAAGTAAATTCCAAAGTGAAGAAAACCCCAGAACCAAACAGCCCAGTCCCCTTCCAAGCAGCCTTAGTTTTGAGTGCCTCTCCTAAAGACACATTCAGTGCCATAGGCAGTGGAAGACACCTGCTTCTCAGAGCCTATTAGCAGATTCTCTTGCAGACTCTGCAGACAAATATAAGCTACATTTTTGCACTCATACATAGTGGTAGAGGACACCTAGCAATGGTGAGGAATACCATTAACAAATAGCACACTCTCTTCTTGCAGCGACTTCATTCTTTCAAGAGATTTAAGGAGTAGCTTAGAACAGTAGTACAGTAACACAGAAATCAAGACCATGATCTACATTTGCATTAAACTTGATGACCAAAACACGATGCGCAGGTGAAAGGTCACCAGTCAAAACTAAAGATCATATCTCCCCAGTGTGAAGCAAAGCAGATGAAAATACATGACTAATACATAGCTACTTCTCTTCACCGTTCTCAGTGTGTCATGGAAAACCAGTTAACCATCTATCAACACTGACAATGTGCTTTCTTTGGTTCCCAAACTCTACCAGAGAAGTGTCCTTTGTTCCAAGCATACGCCAACAAGTTGGTAAGATCCTTTCTTACGCAGTACAAAATCAGTTGGCAAAAAAAAAAAAATTAAAAGGGGGGAGAGCAGAAGAGAAAACAAAAGACACAGCACTGTACTACACTCTTCCTAACTACTTGTATGCATTCATCATTAACAGAGAAAACTTCACATTATTCTCATATAAGAACTTCAAATTCAGACAAAAAATCAAATGTTATAAGTAAACAAATATGATTTGAAGCTTGAAGATTCATGATGGGACCTATGCAAACTGAAGGGGTAGCTATATAACCATCCAGGGAAACCATGCTGCTATCCTTTGCAGATTAGCCACCAAGGAGTGCAGCATACTTCACTTCTGCTTTACGTTCTGCTTATCCATATGATTTATACATACGATAGCTATTCATTCTTTTAATGCCTTTGATAAAAGCCTAACCTAAGAATGTTAAACCCTACATGAACCATGATGTAGTTATTCATTATGTACTTTAATGCAGTGTGTACCAGAGCAGTCAGATAAATGAGTCTACAATCGTTTTTGTACATTTTAAGTACAGCCTTATCTCCTCATTTGCTGGCTTCCTTGATAGGAACTTCTAACTATGACTAACATGTAGAGTACACAGTATCTTAAGTACCATATATCTGTGAGAGGTGAGATCTTACATTCACCAGTCGAGAGTCAACAGTAACACCATTACTTTACACAATGGGACAAAATGTTTAACAATTTTTGAACAGCCAATGTTTCTTTTACTTCTTGGAAGAAAAGAAAAATAAATATTTGGACGTTTACAGTTTTAAATGGAAACATTCCTAAATTTCTTGCCAAGAATTTGCCTCCCCCTACAATTAGTATATGGTATGCTATACAGTTTTCCTTAGTTATTTCCTGATAGCATGTTATTTCTCCTCACCAAGAACATTATTGTACTTAGTAAGCATAATTTCCAGCAGAGGACTGAGACAGTACACCATACCAAATAATTCCTAGCGAGGCACTTTCCAATCCTTCCACACTGAACAACGGCAATGTGATACACTGGCAAGGATTTGGCTTGGCTATCAAAGCAAAATGCTGCAAGGACTTATCCTCAAACATCAGAGTTCAGCAATTTCAAGATTAAGCACATAAATCTTTGATGTACCTTCCTTAACTAAAACTTACCACTTCATTTACAAGTTACCTTTGAAGCAAATGTGAAACTATCCATTTTCAAAGCTGATTCTTGTGCTTGCAGCTCAGAACAATCCACGGAAGCCTAGCCTGATGAAGAGTGTGATATAAACCTCTGCTCAAGAACTATGCAAGGCTTTCTGTATCGAGGAGGTTAACACATTTGTTTCTAAATAAATCTCATAATTATTGAGTTCATACAGCTCTGTAAGCTATTTTAAATGTAATTAACATTCTAGGATATCAGGCCTTCTTTTGGAAAAGGCTGTATTTTCCCTGAGTTCATAACACAAATGGATTAGTTCATGCACAAATTGGATGCACTACACAGTGGCATAGTACAGATGCAATTTCAAATCAATCTTACATTACTGGTGGTGACAATACTGTCAAAATAACAGAAGTCTATAAAAACATAATATGCAACAGATCTATGCCTAACATTTCACAAATCATGAATACATCATTTAACAATCTTGCAAAATGAAAGAAAATTGGAAGAAAATGCTACTATGGTATCAAGGACATCAAGTCCTAAGTGATAGAGAAGAAATTATCTTCAGGTAACTAAGCTGGGAACACAGTCCCTCTGAAAATGTTCCCTTTGTCTTTGGTCCTTAAGCGCTCCTCTATACTGACAAGAAGATTAGAAGCATACCTGGAGGTCACCTGGAAGCATGAATTAGTATTTACAGCCAGGATTTTCAATTAAGCAATATTCTTACTGACAAAGGAATGACGCTTTAATAGTAGAAACTGCTTTCTCTGAAAAATCGGTTCTAATGTCAGGTAAAATAAAGGTTTTACTGCTAAAGTGCTAAGAGTACTCAAGAGAACATAGAAAATTGGAGATTTATGTGGAACACGAGACACCGATGGAAATCACTTTTAACTTGTTTATCCATGAATCCAACTCAATTACATGCTCTAAAAAAATTTCTTTCACTATCAAATACTAAACAAACTTTCATAGAATATTTAAAACGAGCCTCTCTCACTGTGAGGCAAGAAACACATTTGATTTACAAATGTTAATGTAATTACGCAAATGTCAAAACCTTCATCATGTCCTGCAAATAGTTCCATCCTTTTGGGAGTCTTATCTATTCAGTTTATTTTAAAATGTGCTTTTTCACCTCTTCATTGATCCTCTTCTGTCCCATCTCACCTTCGGGACACAGCAAGTAGGAATTGGGCTGATGTCTTCCCTGCTAGCCAAGAACACTTCTTACAGCAGACAGCGTAGAGTGCAGCTGTAACTAAGGATGCCTTCAGTCAGAGGAAAAAAAAAAAGCAAAGTCAAGGCAGAAGGAGAAGCCAGGAAGCCAGGCTGGCCTCCTAATCACTTGTTCAGATTCCTGATGCTCTGATGAAGATGCAGAGAGCAGAGTCACCAGCATTTCTGACAACCTGGGCATCCACCCAACACACGTAACACAGATGCTAAAGAAAGCTGAAGCCCAGCCGTGAAGTTTGAGACAGACTATATTTCTAAGAGCATTCTTTATGCTGTCACTCATTATCAGTGCTCAACAATAAATCAAGAATACAAGTCATAATTACATTCTCTGCTACTTAATGAAGCAGCCACATGCAGCTTCCTTCCCTTCCCACCAACTGTGAAACTTAAAGGTTCAAGAGAAAGATGCTTACATCAAAAAGGTCATTTTTTGTCTTAYTCTGCAACAACATGAGCACCATTAAGTTCAAGTGCACTCTTCATGCTACATGCTTCCCTCACTACAGAACACAAGCACTTAAAGGACTTTTCCCATCTCCATTTCTTCTGCACTGCATATCCTCACCCTGTCTTCCCACTGAGAAAAAGCAGAAGCCCCACCGCAAAACCTATTCCCTCATTCTATCTTTGCTCTGCAGGAGAGAATGATGCTTTCGCCCAGGAAGAGATACAAGGCCGCCATCCTTACAAGAAACTGTTTCCATAAAAAAGAACAAAGAACATAGGGCCATATGGTACCCTGTAAGAATTCTCTTATAGGGAACCATTTCATAGCACACTCAGAGAATGCAGGAGCGATTGCATATTCACCTAAGCCACGAAAACCACCCTGTGTCCATTTCACTGTCAACAATGACTTATGGTAAGACTTCTTATCTGAACGAATAATCAAATTGCTTTAGGAGTCGCAGTTTTACATTATCATACACAATTATATAAGCACAATGGCAAAATAGATGTTATCTAACTGGTAGAAGGATTCCCAAATCCTTTGAAGAGAGATTGTCCGTTAACCATAAAATTAAGTAGGCCATGCAATTGCACAGCAATGAACTGGAAACAAAAAGATCAAATTTATAGAGGAGATTGGTTAAATTACTAACCAAGAATATTAGACATGGAGGCATGGTTTTAAAAACATTACTGGAGGCAACAGTATCACAATGCAGAAACACATGCACACAGCATGGCAATGCATTTGAGAAGATCCCTGTGCTGCCAGCAGGATTCAGTTGTTCATAGAGGGATCAGACCAAAGGTTATTGAAATTCAGGAAACCAATGTACTGCAGGTAAAGTGTTATCACCACTTAAAATGAAACGGTTTAGATAGTGCTCAGACATATGTATTCAAAGCATTTATGTTTCCTTTTTCTTTTAGCTTAGCCAACACATCTTTTAAATAGCAATGATGATGTCTTTAAAAATTATTAAATTATCTCTGAATTGTTAAAAAAAATGCCACTAGGAGCATGTTAGTTAACATGACAAGCATACTGACAAAACTACTCCCAGCTTTGATATCAAGTATCATATCAAGTGATTACAAAAGCAACTGACGACTAAGAACTGTGTTAAACTTCTGAAGTCAATTTTCTATATGCACAAACACACGTGCAACAGCATACTGGAACTGCATCTGCACAGAATGGACTAGCCAATTCAGTAACATCATCCTTGGAAATGGTCTGTGCATTTTTAATTGGTTTTTTTTTTCCTCAGGTCATCTATCTATGCTGCAGAATAAATAAAAAACAAGCAAAAGGCAGTAAGTGCAAGCCACACTGTACTTCAGCTCCTCGGAACATGGGTGTTCACGTGGATTTTATTCCTCTTTTAAATAGCAATTCAATGATAATTCTTTCTTTCCCACGCAGCATTACTGAGACTCGTAGCTGTTGTGATAGCATATGCTTGAGAAACAGCTGTATCTCAGGAAAAGAGACTTCCTAACAACTCACTTCACAATGTCTGATTGTTCTGATGCAATTTGATTTCTGCCGCCGTGGTGGAAGAGATATGCCAGGCTTCTTAAACTGTTTAGAGAATACCAAGACTGAGGAGATATGAGCATACAACTGCGAACTCTCAAGATGGGAACCTTGTCAATTAAGAACAAACTGTTAAGGGCAATAAGCAGCTGCTAACCACTTCCATAGGCTGAGAACAAAAATTACATTGTCCTACAGAGCTTCACAACACACTTTCCACCCTACCCCATCACCATCAGAAATATCTGTGCTGCTATTTCAGATTTAATATATTTTTTTCCTGTCAGTCTTGAATTCTGTCATTTACAAATACTTAACTTTCACAACAATACTGTGATGCACAAATTCCTTTTTCATTACAACTCAAGACTCAGCTTCCTATTCCACTACTTGAAATAAAGAGCAAAGCAAGACAACTYTAGAACTTACTTGGCACTACTTACTCTCCAGTTTCCCTCCCCCTGTTTTTTTTCACCTGGCAAGCATTTCAAAATTTAGCATGCAAGTTACACGGGCTCAGTTCAATTCCTAGATTAGATTGTTAACCCTAGATGTATGAAGCACTTTCAATCCAGGCTCCAGTATGARGGATTTGAGCAACTCACAAGATTCTTGTCCTTAAACCTTGCAGATTTCAAGAAATGCAGGGTCAAATCTGAAAAAACAGAATCTTATCCTTCTGTCAAAAGGCCAGCATCCCTCCTCCATCCAACTCACTATCCTTCATGTATCTATCTTCTCTGGGTCAGTGCCAGGTTGTCTCAGAATGCCCCCAGGGAGGCTGAGAAAGGGACTGAAAAGGCCAGAAATGGTGAAAAAAAGCTTTGTAAGAAGCATACCCATTACCTCCAGCTGATTATATAGTGGTATCACTGAATAATTGCAGCAAAAGGTTTTCTGGGTCTGCTACAATCATGCAAATTTGGTTCAAAACGATTCACAAAGGAGCTACTAAATGAGCACTGACAGCCTTGTTTGCTAAATTTCATCCAAGCATCTTTCTTCCAATCTTAAAAGTATGGTAATTGCCAAAGCCTCTGGTATTTCCCCATGAAAAACAAATTAGGCTTTAACGAAATATGCAATCTCATTCCAACATACTGAGGCAGATTCAACCCTGCTTAATATTCCACAGCTAGTACCAAGCAGCTCCTGGAATCCAGGGTAGTCCTGGCAGATGAAGCTTCCCCAGCAGTCGGTAGGCATTTGCCTGCCTCCTGCTCCATGTCAGGGATGCCGGGCGTGTGAGGAATGCGTGTGCTCCATCACAACAAAGCCACCCCTGCAGCACCAGCAATGGGCTGCCAGCAACCAACGGGAATGCACTTACTAATGTATCTAGAGAGTCCTAAGTCTCATTGCTGGTCCATTTTGAAKCGCTGCAATTTCAATTTGAATTTTTGATTCCCATGTCCATCGACAAACACAGCAAACTAATAATTAGGATACAGGACCATCATTTGGTCCTGAGAGAAATTAAATGAGACTGAAACTACAACAGGTGTACACAGGCAGCCTGCAATAATCCTATACACCTACCTTGAAAAACTACATTTCAGTTGATTCCTGATGAAAGCTTATCCCATTTCACTTCTATGTCCTCCAGACTTTGAAGGCAGAAATCAAGGACACTTTTTAAGAGGCATAGATCACAAAATGAGGGAGTTTCACATTCTAGCCTTCAGCTACTAAAACTGGACTGAATTTCTGAGCTGCATTAGATGTGATAAGTCGATTTCCGAAGAGTGAGGACTTGCATTAGAAGTCATGAATTTTTTTCAAGATCAGGTGGTAATATCACTTCACATGCATGCCTTCTCCTTTCACTTTTTTTTTAAGTGCTAGGCAAGGCTTTTCTCTTTCATAGTAGCTAAATCTAGAGCACAATAAAGGACTCTCTACTTCCTTTGTCTTCCAGTAAGGCAGTGCATTCCTAAACAACTTCCGTGTGCATTTTTCCAAAATTAAGCAGTTAGAAAGCTTTAACAGGTAATGCAACACTTCATATTTTTATGCTGAACTTGAAAACATACCATGGTTCTTGCAGTAGCAGAAGCAGCAACACAAAAACAAAGAAAAACAGTCTCCCAAGTCAGACCACAGTGGGAAAGCACGTATTCCTAAAGGAGAATGCTGTTCTCTCACATGTCCGAACAGCTTTGTAAAATGAAGCCAGGCAGAATTAGCTATTATCCAAACACTACTTAATGGCAGAGCGCTGTATATTTCTCATTCAGAGTGCTGCTCCAAGGGGCAGAGAGGTCCCTGGTCTGACAATAGCCTGCTACCAGGTGGAAACAATTAAGGAAGGAAGCTCTCCTCCACTGTGCAAATTATTTCCTAGCAATCCCCACTAAAGCTCATGCCACGACCTAATTTAACCACTTCACTTGCATCATGTCTCTGTCTTCCTTCATGCCTAGGGAAAGACAACTCCATGAACTCTCCTTGTTTCTACAGAATATTTTGATTCCTTTCCTTTGTTGTAACTGTAGCTGTTTTTAGAAATCAGTCTGCCTTCTTGCATCTGAAAGCTGAAATAAGGAACATCTTCTTTTTGCTGTGAGTCAATCTAATTCTGTTTACTAACTAGGTATTAACTTATAGCAGCTAAAACTTTAGCTCAGATATAATAGCACCAGAGTATTTTCTTGKTTTTTTTATTTTTTTTTTAAACATGAAGAACAGGGAAGGGATAGGATAAAAGGAAGGAGGATAAAAGTTGATGCCACTGATTTTGTAATGGTATTTTTCTAGTAATCCTGCTTAAAAAAGACTGGTATTCATGCACACAGTACATCAACAACAATGCTAGTCTCTCTACCTTATCATCTTTTTACATGATCGTTTTCTCATGTAGTATTACAGGCAAAGGAAGATTTTTAAAACAAAGGTTAACATGATATATTCTGCATATTTTAGCCACACTATTTGGTCATCTTCAATATCTTTGTCACCTAAAGCAAGAAACCAGTATCCACTCCTTATCAACCAAGATGCTTATTTCTAAAGGTTATTAATAAAGTTAAAGGAGACAATCCTATCATGCATGTAGGAGAAGTAAATATTTTAGGACACTTGACTTGAAATACTAAACCATTATGAATGGACACAGAGAAGAGGAAAAGTCTCTCTGGTAATGAAACTCATTGAGCCTGCATGAACTGCGCATCTTTGTTCTCTCTGAGCAATATTCTTACTGCCATGACAACTTTCAACTCGACCTAAATACTTTAAGAAGATGAAGTTAGGCAAAATAAATCTTGCTCATACAGCTAGTATAACATCAGACCCAAGTTTTTAAATCAGAAATGGGTTACACAGCAAGAGCTATCAGTATCAGATACCGCCATGCACCACCTACCCAAACATGCACCAAGAACATGCATAGCAGGAAAAAGTAGAATTCAAACTGCCTCCAGTTATGTTTCCTCTTTATTCAATAAAAAAGGCATCACCATGTTTGCCAACATCAAAAGTAAGGAAGGACATGGCTTTCTTTCTCGGAAACAGCTAGGGGAAGAGGACGAGGATGCAGCATCATGGTCTCACTGCAGATTGGTCACTCCTGAGTCTTTCACTGATGTTCTGAATTCAAAGGGGAAGGAAAAGTGATCAGTATCTGAGTTAACATCACTTTACCATGAGCACAGATACCCGGTGCACGTAGTAAAACTCTTAAGTGCAATGCCCTTAAACACGCAAAGGTAACTGCAACAGAGCGCAACCACAGTTTCTGTATCTTATTTCCTAAGTACCACAGTTTCTGTATCTTATTTCCTAAGTACATGGACCAAAGGAAAAAAGAAAGGGATGAAAATAACACTTCTCACTATGAAGAGATAAAGTAGGAACAAGGCAGTTATGAATGTGACATGGGTAACAGCTCCTCCTCCCAGCAATGATCTACAACACCAAGGAGTAGTAAAAAGCAGCAGCAGGAAACGCAGCAGGGAGAACTCCAACACACTTAATCCTCAGTAAAGGGAGCCCGGCTTAGAACGTCTGTGGAACTTTTTACACCAGTGGGGCAGGGAGTGCCTAATTACTTGCTATAATTACCAAAATTCATTAAATAGGGAGTCCATTCCTCTGTCACCCTGAGAAAAGAGGTTTGGGGATTTTTTTAGGGAGGGAGGAGGTGTAAAAATGTATTTTAGTCCCATCAGAAACATTAGTAAGAGTCCTTGAATTTTACATCATCCTCAACAATTGAACAGCCTTGTTCTGAAAATATGAAACATTAGCAAAACTGTCAGCCCCATAACATGATCATTGCTTTATTTCCTTGGCAACAAAGGAAACTTTTAATGGAAAGAGATTTAAAGTACAGCGTGCACATTCCTCCCAGACTGTAACCTTTTCCAATAGACTCTAGTTACAATACATCGGCTGACTATCTCTTCTAGAAGGGATTTGTAAGGCCAAACAGGTCATACACAATTTAAGAGCTTACAACACCACTCGATTAAAAGTACATTACTCTGAAAATAGTAGTTCACCTCCTGGTTCTTCTACGTACCTGTTCAGGAAAGAAACATCACAGAGTTAAAGTCTTTAAACAGAAGCAGAATTCAATGAAAAGCACAAACTAAGCAAATGCATCCATGACTTCTGCTTACACACACATCTGTGCTGGGGAAACTCCCACTCTGAAGCACAGGCACAAAATAGGTGCTCTCCATCTGTGCATTGGACTGGTGCTGGTTCAAAGCTGACAGTGTGCTTAGCCTGTTGTCTTGACAGGTAAAACAAACAAATTAATAAATAGAAGTGTTCTGCAAAAGGCTGATCTTGCAAATAGATCATGATCTATTAACAAAAGTACTGCAATAACTAAGCAGATCTCATCAGGCTTTGCACTGTCAGTAATACTGCTCAGCAATCCAAAATTAAAACCACTACAAAGAAAAACTGAGTAAATATCAAAACCAGGAAATACCTGGAAAAGAGGAAAAAATATATATTGGCCTTAAAGCACCTGCCAGTAGGTCTGCCTGCATTACAGCCAGCAGTGCCCAGCTACATCATTGCAAAGACTCAGGTAAAGCTGCCACACCAAAAGCACTTTTGTGTCATTTGTTCCAGGGTCATTTTCAAAACTGTCATAAAAAATCAGGGAATTAACAGCTAGTTTTTCCACAGTAAAGAAGAAAAATCTGAGGAAGGTGGAAATGCAACACAATTGAAAAACCTAGACAAACTCAATGACCCACATCAGAACCAAAAAAAAAAAAAACAAACCAAAAAAACCCACCAAAAACCGCAAACGCAAACAAAGACCCAAACAAAACAAAAAAAAATGAAACACCGAAATCTATGAAATATCAGACTGGAAAGAGAAAGTAAAGCTGCTGAGAAACTGCATTTTACAGAGGCTAAAAATACCTTTTCCCTCATTGTACATTATCTCTTCAAACAGGAGGAACATATGTGAATTTAGAAGTTTCAACATTTGGGCAATTGTTCTGGTGGCAAGAATGCCACAAACTGGAACTCCTGAAAATTGCCCTGGATAAGAGACTGTAAATCTGCAAGACCTGGAGAGATCCACTAGACAGCAGAGTAAAACTTGATGAGGCTCAGTAAAGAATGGCTAAAAGAGGATTTCACTTCAGTCCCCATCCAGCATTCACAGAGTGACTGTGTGGCACACTAGGAGTTACACACACAACAACTATTTTCAAAGCACAAACTACAATCAATATGTGAGAAAAGCCCTTTTCAAAATCAGGAGAAAATTAATTCAAACACTGAATTTGTATTTCTTTCTTTCTACCACCTTTTTCAGATAAAAAAGGAAAGCGATAAAAGACAGACTCCCCTTTCCAATACATAAATGCATATTTCTTGCTTTGAAAGAARGAACAGAACAGACACATAAGGTGGTTTTTTTTATTAGGAAGCCATGAAGCACACAAAGGGACAAACAATCACAAAGGGCTCTGTTTCACTCTGGGTTCTGAAATGGTGATAGGATGGTATTCATAACACTTAGTGCAAAAAGCACTCAGGTACCAATTCTACCCGGATGCACCAGCAGCTCAGGCACCCCTAAGCAGATTCCCATGCTCCTGTCTGGGGTTTAGCTCTCAGGCAGCCAGAAGCACGTGTGGCCCCTGAGGCCCCCAGACACACTGTGAGTGGGGAGCTCGGGCTGCTGCTTTTACCCGCAGCTCATCAGATCAGTACTGCCAGCAGCAGGACAAAGAAAAATGCTTCAAGACTAGACGACTTTGGAGCTGAAAACATCTTCAGACAGGAGTTTCTGATACCTCACAGAAGGGCCAAAGCCAAGCTTACACTGGCCACCTAGTAACAAAGCCACAACCTAGATATTTTGATAACAACAAAAGGGAGGAAAACACATGTTTAATCTCATGACATTGCAAGCCTTTGCAGAAACACATTTCAATCTTGTACATCTACCCTTCGGCAGTTATGCTGGGATTAATACTGTGTAGAGGGGCTGAGGGTACGAGAGTTATTGCAAAGTCCAGTTCCTCAAAGAAGAGTGTTTGTAGGTTGAAATAATAAGGCATAATCTTCGTATCAYCCCTTTACATTTCTAGACATTGAAAATGTTACTATTAAACAACGTGACGTGGGAGCTGTAGAAAAGGCAATCTGCAATACCTACACACTTTAAAAGGTCTCATGTACCAGGTTCCAATGCTAAAACTATTGGATCTGCCTAGCTGAGTAGAACATTACATCAAAACAAAAAGAGAAAGTAGATTGTGCTAATAGAAGTTAAACCCAGATTAATTTAAAATTAGAAGAATAAATTTTTACCTATAGGAAAACAAATTATTTTAACAGATAATGACGTCCATAAAGTAGAGGCAGTTAATCCAAGCCATATACGTTCAAACTGTCTATCAGTATTTATGGAATTATTTAATCACCTACCCTTCTCACTGCCAGCCTCCTCACACTGCAGATTATATATTAAGCCATTTCCAAATCAGTGGGGATGCTTTGCAGGAAAAGATCTGAATCAACGGCAGAGCACCTTTCCTGAGTACAGTTAGTCCACAAATGCATGCTGAAGTATGCATTAAAAATAATAAAAGGAAAACTTTTAAGAGACATGTTTTCAGGGACAGTGAGACATTATCTAAAATAAGGGATGTGTGTTCCACTGAGCCTCACAAAAACCAAATACAACAGGACCACCTTGGCAGCTCTGTATTTTTGATCTCTTGCTGCCTAGCACCCAGCTCCCCCCCACCCTGACATGCACTGACAACACTTTTTGCATTGGATCACAACAACAGACAGCAGGCAGGTCTCAATCAAAATTGAGTATAACCTCATCTACAAACCCTCTAGATGTCACAAGCAGGGATGCAATCACAGGGAACTGCTGACACCACATCACTACTCCACACCCTACCCACAGGGGCACTGGGGACAGGGCACACGCAGCTAACGTCACTGGGGGACTGGCGATGGGGGGAGGACTGCCTGTCACTCATCCTTGGAAATCAAATCAGGGATTTGATTTTGACCGTTCACTTAGCTGAAATAGGGCAATGGTACATAGGTTCAATGAGGATGATGTTGCTCTTATCTCCACCAGCTCAGCAGGGGTCAGGGCTAGGTTTCTAGTGTCCCTGCAGCTTTGCTGAAGCCAGAGGAATCAAAGGGCAACTCCGACAGCTGCTGCAGGATTATCCGAGCAAAGCAGGCAGGGGAGGAAAAGCCAAAGGCTTTAAGTGAGGCCAACACACCAGTTCTGCAGCAAACACTCTTGGAAACCAGCACATCTTCAGGACTCCCGATGCTCCAGATCTAAAGGGGGCCCTGACCCCTGACAAGCTGAAGACTCTCACGGATCTGCCCTGCTGGCAAAGGTGTCCTAGAGTATGTACTGCAGCTCATGAGCAAAACTGATGAGTAGAACACATTTTACATAAGCACTATGGTTTCCTATTATTCTTCTATTTTATGAACTCAATGTTCAAGAACTTCATGTAATATAGAAGAGACACCATTACCTGTATTCACCAGCATCAATCCTGACACTCATCCTGACCAAATACTTAAAAAAGTGAGAGGCAGCAGGTTACATGAATTATAAGAATCAACAAAAATATCAGGTTTAGAGAAGAGAGTAATGACATTTAAAGAATCCAACCCATCATTGAAGATGCGTTCCTGCAAGACAAGACATGTAAAAGCTCCAAGCAGGTTTGTCCTTTGCCCACAGGAAGTATGATATAAGAGTGAGGCAGGAAAGAATAAGTGAACATAGACGAAACAAATGACAACAATAAAAAATTAACAATTTAAAAAGAAACAAACACGACATCACAAAAAMCAGGAGACAGAACAAATTTAATATTGACTTGTGAGAAGATTAGTTGAGCTTGCATCACTTTCACAGTTCATGGTCTATGATGATATGAAATTGCTTTTATTCCCAACGTTTTTTTTCTGATAGGGTTTGGGTTTTGCTTTATATTGAAAACAAGCTTTCCTAAAGATAAAAAAAAAGAGAAAAAATAAACAAACCCAACACACAGAAGAAAGTCATGTTAAAACAATTAAAAGGGAAAAAAATTGTAAAATACTACTGAAAAATATGCATAGAATTATTTACCTAGACAAAGCTATAGGCTGGTCTTTGTTAAAGATGCAAATTTTATTCAGTTAATCAACGGATGAGTGCAACTTCAAATATAACACTCTGAAGGCTCACATCACCACCTCAGGCAAATCCACAGATTAGCTTGTGGCACTGCTGATGATTCCAAGCTCAAAACCAAAGTAAATATTTATTAACATTAACCATTGCATTTTGATTCAATGATTTAAGAAATATAACTACCTTCAGGAAATACTGAATCCCTTTTCTCCTAGAGATAGTTACACTGAAAGAGGAAAACAGACTTTTCCAAAAGCTTTCTGAAACACGAAGGGAAAGTTATGAGTGTGTGATTTGGATACATTACCAAAAAAGTTACACCAATCCTTTATTAAATGCAATTAATTTTGATTATAATAGTCAATCCTTTAATAATGGTTGATGAGAAACATTGCACACAACTTGCTTCCCCCACAACAATGCTCCAGATAGAGATTTTCATTATCTCATCAATACCCACAGCATGAAGTAATCAGAAATAAAACATGAGCAAAATCTCTGAGATTTTTATGTTCTTAAAAAAATAAGACAGCCATACCAATGTTTAGGTTTATACAAGCAATCCTGCTAAGTAAAACAAAAAATGGGCAGGGGTGGATAGGAAGTATGTTGGTTTTGGGTGGAGTCATTTGTTCCAGAGTAGGGGTCTAAACAATATGCTTTTTAGGGCTGGAACAGCTTCTATTTCTATAGTCTCTCAAATAGCAAGGATGCAACTCTAGAAGGATCGGACTGCTTCAGAAGTCATGTTACGATAATAAATTGGAAATTATATAGTTTATACTTTCAAACCACCCATATGGCAGATAAGCCATTTATTGACTAAGTCTGGTCCTGGTCACTATCTCAGTTTTCTGGCTACATCTGCCCTSAAGACAGAGGTACAACTCCAGCATACCAAAAATATAACTCAGATTAACACTGAAGCACACAAACAATGCTGTTTCAGCTCAGACTCTGAGTACATTTAGATCTTGGAGGAACTCGAGTATGCACTGCCCATATGTCACCCTGGATGATTTCCTGCTTTTAGTCCTTTCTTAGGTTGGACAGAGACTGCAGTTGTTCCTCATATTTACAGTCTCCAAAACTCCAACTTAATCACCTTGAAAATAGAATATTATTGCCACAAGAACTTAAGATAGTTAACCAAAACAAGTGATAAAATCATTATGAAAAGTACTAGCATTCCTGAATGCTCGCTATAGATAATTTTTTTTTTTTTACTTTTACATATAATAGGTCTTATTATTGCCTTCTGAATTTTGCCATTATCTACCTACCACTTGAATTGTTTTCATAGCATTACGTTGACCAACAGCTTTGGTGGAAGCAGCACTTCCAGGGTACAAGAAGACTTTCTCTGCAGTTGCTACTGGCTTGCCTGTGCGAGCACACTGCTCCCACACCACGCACAGACCAGTTCTGCCACTAAGCACAAAGCCAATCCCACTGAATACAGACACATTGTAAGAAATGCTGTATCAGCTAAAGATGAACACAGGCCATAGCCATTAGCACTTCTAAAGCATTCCCCGTACCCAAGAAAATGGTATATTTAAAAAAAAAAAAAAAATGGCAACAACGTGAAAATCTCAGTATTTTTTTCCTGATTTAGGATGAGAGAGGGAGATACATGAACAAGCTAACAGGGATGGGGAACACTATTACTGCTCCGTTCTTCATGGTAAATTGACAGGTCTAATTATATAATGCATTTCTACCAAGATCATGCTAGCATTAAAAGTCAGGCAGTATATAGGAAACTACAAGAAAACTTTTAAAGCTTCACTCATTGCTTTTGAGAGCATTCACCAAACATTTCAGTAAAACTCCACATTGAGCTGGTCTCTGAATACATTAGTTGTGGCTACATTTCCAGTTTCAGACCACAAGTCTTGGAAGCCTGGGAGTATAATGTGTCTTTACAAATAATTTCTTCTTTAATGTAAAAATTAAGTTTTCCTTTGTCCTTGAAGCTAAGACATGGTAGGAAAGAAGAGTAAGTCCAGAAAGAAAGACAAATGCCTATCTACCTGGAATTAAAGATGTGTGTCTTCTATAACAATAACCTAAGCAAACACGGAAAAGAATACTTGCTTAATTTGTAACATTTAATCTAAACATGGGGTAATAAACGAATGCCATATGCTGAGCAGTGCTATGTTTGACACTCACAGTCAGTTCTCATGTTGAGGAGGATTTGAAAACTTCTTCAGTATAAAGTATTCAAAGCACAAGGCAGAGGGCCACTTTTCAAGAGTTTCCATACCTTTATATCAACTATTTCTTCATACACATAGCCYTAAAAATAGCCTTGTCTCTGATGATAACTCAGCCTGGACCTCCATCCAAACCACTATTGYCAAGACGAGGTTAAAGCCTCGCGCTTCATTAGCCACACAGCAGCCTTGGCAAGGGCCAGCTCAAAGCACCAGTGCTCCACATCATCACTGCCTGTCCTGAACTAGGAATTAGTGTGAGGAATAGCCAAACAAGGCAGTCACAAAACTGTAGCTTCTGTAGCCATCTAGTTTTTGCACAGCACCAGCTAAGTCTCTGTCTTCAGYCACATCGTTTTATCCATTTTCCCTACCCAAACAATTTATCTCTTTTTTAGGCCATATTGTGTCTTTCTTCTCAAATGGGCCTAAATCTATTAAGTAAGTCATTGCTCATTTCTCCTCCTTTGGTTCCAGCATCTGTTTTCTGTATATGTCTTAATCACTTTCCATTGTAGGAAACATGAGAGGAGAAAACCATCCAGGGAGACAGAGAGAACAGGTTAGAAGAGCAAGCTGAAAACCCATGAAAGGCAGGAGTGAAATCCCCAGAGACCTCTCTGGACAGGCTTCCCTGGTACCCTCTGACCAGATTATCTGCACTGATTGCTTACCCTCATTTACTCTAGTAACACTCATCCCTTCAGACCTGATGACCATGCTGATGGTGCGATCGATCTTAGGTTTGTTCTCATCAAGCAAACAGGCTTAAGCAGTATGAGCTAGCCTGGCTTGCTACAACAGAAACAGCTGAGATTGCCAAAGCCTAGAGACAATGTCTCTCAGCAAAGGCAGCAGCAGCATTCATACTCTGAGTGATTTTTCTTACAGCTTGTGTACTGGGTTTGCATCTTTTGCATCTCACACACCTAAGTGCCAACGAGGTCTATATCTCATTTCACCCTTCTCTTATGTCTTCTGCCTTGCCTTTCCCTTTCTTCACACCTGCCCTATTTGACACTATAATGTTTAGATAGCTCTTGTACCCGCAAACACCACTCTAAGACACAGGACCACTATGCATACACTGCCTGGTCTCCATGCATTGCTCTTCTCATACCTTTCAGTCCAAAACTCCTTGGGGCAGAAAATCTCTTCTCAAGAGTTCCTGAAAGCACCCTAAAGCATTGCTCCCTACATAGTTGGATAAAGTAACTGAAGTGAGCAAAATTGCATCAGTATCTTATCAGACTGAAACAAAAACACTTTAAACCTTAAAAAAAAAAATCAACAAAGATTGAGTAAGAAGTACGGAAGGATTTGCCCCAGTCATCTGTGCACAACAGCCAAAGAGCTTGGTACCACTGTTAAACCTTCTACCGTCTTGCTGCTTTACTTCTTTGCCTTCCTGCCACTACACCAAGTCTCCCCTCTCTATTCCCGAACAACAGCTGGATTGCACAATCAGCAGGACAATGCAGCTGGGATCTTCCTCTCCATTCTCCAAACACATAGGCACTACTAGTCTCCAGCTTGGAGAACAGACGAGGTGCTACACCCACCTGTGAGGAGAGAGAGAGCAAAGACAGAAGGAAGCTTTGCAGCCTGAATCTCACCTCACCTAGGAGGTCATGTTCCTCCCATCACTGGCATTTAAAGCCACGCACACAGAGAAAAGCAGCCTGACTGTGCCAAAATGAGATCACTCAGAACAATGAACAATACCTRTTATTTTCTTAAGACCTCAACATTTCTCTCTTTATGCAAGTTCCTCATACAATAGAGCAGGTTGAGTTTAAATGAGAATTAGGCTGCAGCTTTTTAGTATGCCCCAGGTAAAACAAGTGAGCACGCACAAAGGGCACCCGATAACATTATCTGCACATGCACTACTTTGTAACTGTTTCCATAGGCACAAAGGACTGTCAAGCTGCCTTAAGACTTCATGCTAATTGCTTTGTGTGTGCTATGAAATGTAAATTAGGACTCCCTCAAAAACCTGGAAAATTGCACTTATCTAAATCTCACAGGATTCTAAGAGGGCAGTCATTCAACAATATTACTCACCAAGAAACGTGAAACTAGGCTCTGCAAAGATGCTCTGCACAAAGAGAGACAGATCTGTTAGTGTATATAACAGTTGTTTTGCTGCACATGCAGCTCCAAATCAAATTTGCAAACTGGTGAAACATCTGGAGGGGAGAGCCTCAGATGGTGAGAACCATCACAATTACGGTAATACCCACAGCGTTCCTTTACCAAGTGTGATGTAAAATTAAGTAGTTAATATACAAGATGATTAAAAGAGTTGACACAATTATCAAATGCTGCATGACTCCTACAACTGAAAGGACAAGGTGGGGGGGAGCTGCCCTGTAATTTCTATTTTACCTCCCCTCTTCCAAAAGGAAGTGTCCTGCTATTAAGTTCTTCTGAATAATGAAACATAATAATGATACTTACATGTATTTATGCCAAAAAATATAAAATAAAAATATATTACAAGGACATCCCATAAACATTTTCACTGCTTCATTATTTAGGACCAACCAAGCATTTTATGAATTGTAGTTATTTATGATGTTTTATGTACTGCATTTGTTTATGCACAAACTGGTCACCTACTTCCTCACTGTGGCTCTTCATCATCCAGCAGCAAGACAGGTCAGACTTCAAACTGTGTCGCAAAGGTCTTAGTCTCTTATCCTTGCAGGCCCTCTATCCTGCAAACACTCAGCCATGTGTTTAGCTTTATGTATACAGCTAGTCTCACTGAACTCATTCATGAAATTCTAGCCTTATTTAAATTGCCACAGGTTTTACCATTGATTCCATTTAGACCCAGATTTCATCTAATGGGACTATTTACATCTGAAAAGCTGAACACATGTCCAAGTGTTTGTAAAACTGAAGTCCCAACTGCAAAGCCAAAGAATACGCAGCCATTTTCTCTCTTACTAGCGCATCAGACCTACAAAAATATTTGCTTTTCTTTTGATTTTAACTAAGTTAGGACAAAATAAACAGATCATCACTAAAGCAGGTTATTAGGTTATATTTATCCTTCTTTTTGAATATTACTAAGCAGGGTATCCATCCTCTCCAATCTGCTCATTTTTTTCCATGCCAGTAAGCAAGAAATAGTTAATGCATAATTGTCTAGGCACAAACACTGACTTTGCTCAGCTGAAGAATTCACTTGTTCATTTGTACTTCAAAAAAGAACAAATTTTAGGCAGGTACAAGAAAAACAGATTAGTAAGCTGCAGTCTTCTTCCTTTAATTAGAACAGCAGCAATATTCAACCAATCTAAATCGAATTCAATTAAATCGAGGTTTAGCCAGTTACTGAAGCAACACCTGAAATACAATCTCTGCATTTGCTTCCTCATTTAGTTTTATTTTAAAACATGGATAGTAAGATGACCCAAGTAGCTAACTTCTAACCTTCAGCAGAAAAAAAGGAAACCCAAATACWGCAAAGTCAGAAGAGATCCTTTGCTGTAGAAAGTAAGAATTTAGCAGTTCCTGATGAAATTCAGAACAATGACTAAAGAAATAAGGACTCCCTGAAAACRAAAAAGCCAATTTGTTTTTTCTGATTACCATACTGCTTACTATATGTATAAGCTCAGAAACTCCCAAGGGCATAATTGGATAATAATTTAATCACTCTTTTGGAAGAGTCACTGATTGCGGGGTCCAGCCCTTCACTTTATCCATGACCTGTACTGCTGGTGCAGACATAAGATAGCATGCGAGTGTAAATGGGATGAAAAATTATGTCTTTTATTTTGTGTGTGTGTATATATATATGTAGTTATATATATAGTTATATGTGCAATTAAGTATGCATATTAAATGCAACCATCCTGTTATGAAAAGGGTTCTTTTGCATTTTACAACACAAAATACAGCATAACAAGCAGTCTTCCTTGAGCACTTATTCTACAAGTGTGCTCACTTACTCTTGGCAAAGKACTAACTGCTACAATTTCAGATTCATGCTTAGAATTATCACAGTATCTGCTATTCTTTAACAGGACCATTCTCTACTACCTCATGCACTTTATATAGGATTTCAGTCCAAGAAAAATGAGGATGGAAAACAAATACTCTCCACTAATACAGCACACAGCAGCATATAAAGTACAACATTGTACATTTCCGTACTCTACACACAGATGTTTCCCCATGATTTCTTATCTTGAAAGAAATATGCAAAATAAAGTGCTCTCAGTGCCCTTATTCAAGCAAAAACCTTCAGCCATCACTCTCACTATGCTACACAAAGAACAGATGTCCTTAGATCCTTGTCCACACCAAGATCCAGTGCAATTTGTATTTTGGAGCAGAATTGTTTCAATTACACAAGACAAGCAGAAAAAAAAAAAAGATAAATTATTTCAGTCACACTCATTACTGAAAATTCTCACCCACATCACTTATATTGTTCCTTAAATATTTACAGAAAGACTGAGGGAYAGGCACTAATAAAATAACGCTTTATTCTGGAATCCTGTCATGTTTCCCATACTTACAGTTWCCTGTGTCTTAGTTCTTTATTTTTATGCTTTAGAGTCATGTTACTTATTCAGAAAACAGTACCCTAACATTAGGATTCAGTAGGAAGAAACTGAGTTTTAAAATTCTTGCTATAAAATAAATTCCTGTGCTTTTTCACATCATTTACAATTAGCGAGCATAGTGCGAACACAAACTGAAACTCCCTGCCTACAATAAGCTACAACACAGAGAACCTCAAGAAAATCTACGCATTTCAGTCTGCAAGGTGTTCAGAACAAGCCAAGCACAGAGCCAAATTGGTAGATTGAAATATCACACGCAGCATGTGTTCCTAGAAACTGTGCCTAACAGGGCGGTACCTTGCGCCAAGCTACTGCATCAGAGCCTTTCAAGACACGTATGATACTCATCACCATGGTACCTGTACATCTGTTCCATCCAAACTGACTGCTTAGAGAAGCCTTCTTCTCCAAGACTACCATCAAGCAGCACCAAGATCTAGAGCTGCAAAGAGCAGCAAACCTTTTTTCCTGAAAAGCTAGTTTATTTCCATACACATCAAGTCAACAGCTCAGAATTACAATAGGGTCAACACTTATCTTAGTGATATATGGACAAAACACTACAGGTATTCCTATATCAGTCAGTATTTTCATCATTTTTTAGGAGTAAAATACCAAATGTTAATAATTATCAGTATTGCAAGCTAGCAGACCAGGTATGTGGCACACAAATTGGTGAAAGCCAGTATTCYTTAATGCCTTTCTTCTTTGTGGGATCCTTCCCTCACCTCACCACACACTTCCCCAGCCCCTAAATGAGGTGGCCTTCAATTGTTCCCGGACAGGATTGYTCATACTGATTGAAAATGGAACATTTAGAAAAAAAATGGAAGAAAGAGCTGACTGTCCCCTAGAGGAGAAAAATTTCCTGAAAATTCTCACAGGTTTACTGTAGTACTTTAGTAGATCAGTTCTGTTAACATATAAACATCACCTTTTTCATTAATATCCTATTTCCTTTTGTCACGTGCTAGAAGTAGGCTCTAAATTCCAGAGGACCAACTAACTTCCTTGCTCACTGGACATTCAATCCTTCCTTTTGCTTTTAACCTGTATCAGTCAGGCATGAAACTCCAGTTACTCAACTCCATCAGGGTAATGCCGGGTCCTGCTTGGAACGCATACAAACCTACTCATTAAACATTAAACAAAACAGACTTAGTGAAACATTCATATAATTGCTACTTTTGGGAGGGACCTCTGGAGGGTATCTAGTCCAAGACCCACCCCACTCCATCTAAATAAAGCAGGTTCACCTGGAGGAGGTTGCACAGGATTGTGTCCAGGTGGGTTTTGATTATCTCCAGAGAAGGAGACTCTCCACAACTTCTCTAGGCTTTTAATTAAAGCAAGTACACTGCTACAGCAAAACACACTCCAGAAAAACCAAAACTCCTCTGGCTAAGCAGCATCTAGACAGCTCACAGTCTTTGGGGAAAGGGAAAGTATATAACACAAGCTCCTTTCTTTAAGCCCAAGCCATGATTTCAGAATAGCCAGGCACCCTTACGAAGGCTTGAGACACACGGAACTATCCAGCACAACAGACCTACCAAAGATGCGGCTTCAGCTGCCCCAAGTTTGCCATCACATATTGAGCAAGAACAGAAGAAAGCAAAGCAGTAAGAGATGTAGTGACTTGCACCATCACTCATCCTGACACACAGCCCCAGGCTCATTCAGGTGGAGCAGGCGCCCATCTGAGGCCTCACCTGCCAGCCATACTCCATAAGCCACATCACCACAACCACCTCCATAGCAGGAGCTGCTTTCAACAGCCAGGCAGAGCAAACAGCAGCACAGACAGAACTCCAGGTGATCCAGCTTGGGCTTGGCTTTTTTACCATGAGTGCAACAACATGAGGAACCATTTTCTTTGTGGCCTTTCCCCATCCTTAAGTCTTTTGTCTTCTGGATAAAAGTGCATTTTGAGAACTCTCCAGAAGCATGATGTTTATTAAAGAGAAATACTAACATTTTTAACAAGCCAAGTGATTTACATGCAAGAGATGAACAATGTACTGCGAAATTGAATAGAACATATAACTACATCTTTTCACAAAAATAGAAAATTTATTCAAGTACACTGGTGTTACAAAGAAGCTATAAAGAACTGTTTGTGCTACAAAATAAGAGCTGCTAGACACAAAAATGCCATTTTAATTGGTTCAATTTTTTCATTATTCTCTTAGAACTTTTTCTTTCAGCAGGCTTTATTTATACAACTATGCAGCATTTAAATTATATTTTTGGCACTGGAACCTTAATTCAGATCAAAGTGATTTAAAAARCCTAAGATTTCTTCTCCTTTCATTATAAAAATGTAAGAGAGYAGAAGTTTAATTACAAATAATTGCTTAGAAAAGGAAATTTTTCTTCTGCAACTAATGCTAATTTTGCCAGAGCAACCCTCTTTCCTTTCTCAAAAAAAAGAAAACAACCCCCACAAACAAACAACCTTTAAAAGTTTCCTCAAGTGCAACTGAAACTGTTTGAAGAAAATGAAACACATACACTGAAAATTCATGGAATTTACTACAAGGAAATTCTTGCTATAATTCAAGATTTTGCATTAAGGAAATACACAGATAGATGCATACCATACCTAGAAGTATCTTCCCAGGAACCATACAGTGTTTCTTTTCGGCATGGGAGCTGGAAAGCCAAAGAAAGGATGGCAGAATGGGAGCAACCGTGCTAGAAACTCACAAACCAAACTTACAAACCAAGCTTCAGAAATCACTTTGGAGAGGTGCCCAAGATGGTTCACCAACTAAATTCTGGCACCAACAAGGTCAGATGGGCCAATACAGAGAGGCTTAATCCAGGACATAAATATTCTTCCCATTTTAGTGGTATCAAGAGCGCTGATGTGTAATACACAAAATAAGGCTTGTTAAGATCCTGCCTCAAATGTGAGTCTAATTTCTTCATCTTCTTATTAAAATATTAAAACAATCAACACTGTTGCCACACTAAGTGGTAATATCAAATAAATACAGTATCAAATGCAAGAGAAGGCATGACAGCACCTTCACGTAACTGTTGGAAATGAGAGGATAAAACAAGGCACAGTGTTCCTTCAAATATATTTTTATTTTAAAAGAAAAAATATATTTTTAAAAACTATATGAAAAAAAAAGTATATAGCAGAAAGTTCATAACCTACAGAACAACAGCTACAAGTTCCACCCACAGAGTTACACTCAACACAGCGTGGGTTCCTTCCACTTCAGTAAGAGAAATCCACAGTGTTTTTTGGAAATAGGAAACTTAGGAAAGTTACTCTAATGGCCAGAAGTGACTGCAGGCATCTCATCTGAATTTCCAACTGGACCTAATCCTCTTCTCAAAGCAGCCCAGTACAAGTCCCCTCAAACAAAAGAGCCAGCCAAACATAACTGATTCTGACCCAGGAAAGTTGACAGGCTGTAAAACGAAACTAAGAACATTCCAATGTTTCCAAAGTGCTACAGTATCACATACAGACTAAAAGTACCAACAGGATCAGTCTGCAGAGGAGAAACTACTAAACAGCCTATAAAGGCACAGGCATTRTGTGCTTCAAAAGGAAGATATTTAAGTGTATTATTTAATGTGCTGCTTTGAACACTGGGCAGCAAAATCCTCCCACATCTTTTAAAAGGTCCACCACTGAAAACAATATCAAACTGTATACACACACACAAAAGTCTTGGAGAAACCAAAGTTAAAGTCACAGAAGTGGCAAACTTTTGAAATTAATTACCACTTCARGATTTCATGTGAGAGACCTGAAACAAATCAGACATTTGCAAAAAAAGAAAAATCACATTATCCTGGATTAAGAATTCCAGTTCTCCTCAATTTGCATCCAAGATGTTGGTTATGACTTTATAATCCAAYGAATTTCATGTTTCAATGCAAAGTTTCTACTAAAAGCCTGTCAAGTTTATAGGCATTAATATAGYAAAGAACTGCAATTCGACAACTCACAACCTCACTTACAGCAGGTTTAACTCTGAGCATGCCACAAAACGCCTCTGGGAAACACCYTGGGTAAAAATGCAGGCTCAGGAATTACTGCAACACACATGGTTCCAACACCAGCCACACACTGAATATTTACAATTTAAACGACAATGGAATAAACCTCCTCTGCCTACCTTCTAGAGGCAACTTCAGCACACCAATCTATTCTACACACAGGCTGGCATCCTCCTGAAGTCTTAAATCTCCTGTTGGAATCTTGATGAAGACATATCAAGGGGCACTTTGACAAAAGGAAACAGTTTCATGCTGGTTGGCTGGATTTCAGGGCTTGGTTTTAACCGTGATATTCCACAATAAAGGGCTTGGCCGACCCCTATCTACAGACAGGTTTTAATTTTCCTTAATTCTTAAAGATCTTCATAATGGACAACATCCAGTGACTCAGGGGTTTTTCCTCCTCCCCCCACTAATAATTACGTCACCTTAAMACTGCTCCAAACATCAACTTTAGGAGACTATTTTCAGTGGAAGAATATTTCTTAGTGCTTTATTCATACACTGGAACTCCATGGTGGATTTTTTAGTAACAAAGTAAATAACCATTACCAGCTTCAATAGTTGCTGAGAAAACATAAAAACTATTTTAAAAAGCATCAACTGAGAAATATTCCTACATAGAAATTGGAGGCTGGATACTGCAAAGGCATTTCTGATGCATCATGACATTGTAAGTGTGTGCACTTAGCCAGGCACCRCCTCCTAAATAAAAGAACCTGATCCACAGAGCCATCCAACTTTGAGCTACATTCTCTTGAATCAGAGGGAGAGAAAAATCTTAGAAAAGCAGTTAACTCAAGTTACACTTAGAGAAGGTAGCCAAGCAATTGGAAACACTACTGAAATGAAATGCTGTCTCTAAGTTGAGGCTGCAGATAAACATTTGTGGTATATCTTTTAGTTAGGTATTTGAGAGTGTTCAGAGACTGGTTTCCCACCTAAGCACTGRGTGCAGATCTTCTACAGCAATGATAGGCCAGTGGCACACTGGAGTCTGGCTCCTGGGCCCAGCACCAATTATTAACTGCTAGATGTAAAAAGCCACAGAGGTGAGAAGAGAAGACTGGACAGAGGTCTCAGAAGGGCTCAGGCTGCTGTTGAGTGGGTTTGTTTCCATGACAATTTTGGTCACTGAATAGCAATCCTGTTTCAAGAGTTCAAGTCCTTTTTTAGGATTTAAGTACGCAAATTACCAAGCTGCATGAAAATAGCATCCAGGCACTGGCAGAGACTTTACAGCGGGAGTTCTGCTACCAATTACTGCGTTGTTCCCCTGAACACGAATTGGACTAGCTGACTAAAACATGTAGGAGCTAAAAATCATACAAGCCTCTTGTTAGCAAAATAGCCTAGAGTAACACTAAATTCAGAAACACCCATCCTGGACATAGGATGCTAAATTCAGAAAAACCTGTTCTCCCTTGAACCCCAGGTCAGAGGTCAGGGCAGGGCTTTTTGGGTCTACTGACAAGTTGGTGAATAACAGGGGATCCCACAGACCAGTCCAGTCATCTAGAAACAATGGTTTGTACCATCATATAGAAAATCCGCATTCAATTATCTGTCAGTCTCTGGCTTCCTGGGCCAGCTGGGACTGGGAACGCTGCTGAGGCCAATGTGCTTAAATCCTGGAGAGAAGGAAATGATCTGAGGCAGTCAACAGTGACCCCCGCAAATATATTAAGAAGCCTTTGTGGCAGACTAATGGAAAGCCTGTCCAGCTCTGTTGGAAGAAAGAGGACAAAAAAGGCATGGTCTCAAATTTTAGTATACAACAGCATTCTGCTATTGTATATAATGATAGTACATACATCCGCAGTGTTTTACAGATTACACTGATTCTTAGTTTTTGAAGCATTAATATGGGTCACTTAAATAAACCACTGGACAAAAAAAATCAAAATAATCAAGATATAGAAGATAAAATATGCTGAAAGCACAATATTTCCAATAAAAAGCAATTAAAAAGATGAAGAGGTAAAGGAAACAAGGGACTTGAAGACAGTAAACGAGTATTATTTATCTCCAACTGAAACCTGCCACTGTTCTTGAAAAATTTTCTCATGAAGCCACTAGGACAATGAAGGCTAACAGAGTAATTCAAAGTGTCCTAGGGAACACAAGGATTAGTATTCAAGGAAGCCACTTTTACTTTTTCTCCCTCTCGAAGCTTAATGAGGCCAGGAATGGTCAGTGAAGCATCATCGATGAACCTTCCCCAGTTACAGAGGCTGGGTCACAAAATTTTATCAGTTTCAAACAGTTGGATTTACCAATTTTCTTTTTCCTTAAAGTAAAACAGAAATTGACAGATTACTTGATCCTTGGCTGCTGCCCCAGTGATCCAGCTTGTTTCTTTGTTCCACAATCAGCTGTCATACACAAAAAGCAGCAACCCTGTGCTAGCCCGAAGCATCCTCTGAAGACAGAGCCAAGTGCATGTCGCTGCCTTTGGAGATCTGTCATAAGCCATTCACAGGTCCACAAAATATTTCAACTGTCCTGAAGTAACAAACTGAGCAGTAGTGTTGACATGTTAAGTAATATTTAGGATGTCATTCCAAAAAAACACTTTCCTCTGACTCTTCAAGTTTCATTCACCAACAGGCTGGCCTTTGGGGAAAAATGGTTTAGTATGGAGCTCTGTAGAGGGTAAAACTGGGAAAGAAATTGCAAAATTTACATCCTCTTACTAGGGAGGGACTGCCCGCACAAAAAATAACACATTTTAAGTCTGGATGACTGTGCTGAGACAGGATAAGAACCTGATCTAGTAGATGTGAAATGAAATCCTACAGCCATCCTGACTTAAATAACCTGCCCACAGAACAAGCTCCCACTCTAAAGGAAAATAAGGAGAGCTTTTATGATCAGTCACCCCAAGTGGAAAAGCAGAGGGAGTCAAAGTTTGTCAAGCCCAAAGCAAAACAACAGGTTTCCACAATCAAGAGAAATTCCAAAATTTATTTTAAAACTTTCAGCTAAAGGTTCAGGTCTCCAGATGAAATGCTTCCACTTTTCAAACAACCATTTCAGACAAAAATTAGGGTTAAAAAAACAGAGAAGGAAAYGGACAGTTTAAAAAGGTTTCTTTTCCAAAAAAACACTTAACCCAAAATCTGAATAAAGCCTATAAAATATTTAGAAAWTTTTTTTTTTAAAAATCTGACATAAAACACTGGCCCAAAGAACAGATTCACCTTTACATAAGTAACAATAACACTAAGCATCTCTGCCTTCAGATTTAGTCTGTTTCTCCAACTGTGTATTTGGAGCAACTCTCACCACTGGTTGCCAGCAGTCTTGCATCAGTTTCAGCATCAAATACTTCAGCTAAAGAAAGAAACTCCATAAACAAACAGCAAAGTCTGATTCAGTCAACTTCACAGAAAAAAAAGAATTTAAAAAAAAACCAAAACCTAGCAGCAAACAACAAGGGAAGGGCAAACTTCCAGATGAGGGAAGCAAAGGAGCTCTAATTCATTATTCTTGCAGCTATCAGATGGTTAACAAATTGAGATGAGATACTTCTGAGCCTTTTCAGCGACTTTCACTCTGGCAAACTTCAAGGATTCAGAAGGGCAGCTGGAATACATATGGGAGATGTTGGAGAAAGTCGATCATTTGAATTTGTAACTCCATTGTGTGCTGGAAGAACTTCCTGCAGATGAGGCGCATCCCGTCAGTGACTCAGGGAGACTCTCCGTCTGCTAACAGGGATGAATTTATTCTCTGAACCAGCTACCAGAAATGACATGCTTTATGTTAGTGCTACAAATGCAACAAGAAACTTAAAGTCTGTGGGGACATAATTTCTTTCTTGCTCTCTAAAATTTCTATACTACAGCAACTTAAAAGTAAAAAAAAACCCAAACAACCACCCACCRATATTTCGATGAAACTAAGATTTCACATGTTGATCAAAGTGTTTCATTCAACATAATTTTTTAATGCAGAAACCATTTTTAAATCAAAAGCCAAATACATATTTAGGTTATATTCAGCATTTTAAAAAGAACTGGTATTAATAGAATATTATTGCGCTGGGTTCATCTCATTAGATAATCAGGAACTGATTCACTTGGTTAATACTCAGCTACAACACAAACTCAACTACAAACCTTTATTACACAGGCTAAGTTACTCAGGCATCCTCTCTGAGTTACCTTTAACCCTTTATGAAAATGTTAAAGCTCCTTTACATATCTGTATATGAAATACGTTTCATATACAACTGATCTTTGTGGTGGCTTGAAATTAGCATGCTGAAGATGGAACAGAGGGGACAAAGGGAAAACACTACAGAGAAAGCACGCAAGTCCCTGTCTCCCCATCACCAACCTGACTCCTAGAATTCAGAAGACTGCAGCTACCTGTAAACTGGAGAGGTGCACTTGGAGCTGAAAAATTGAGAAGACAACAAAAAGGGGCCATAAAAATCACAGATGTAAATTAATAATCAAATATACACACACAACAAGGAGACAGATGGCAAGTAATTTTCCCCAGTGTACTTAAACTTGTTCTTCTAGTGCACGTATTTGGGTCACTTGCTAGATTAAATCTCATGTGGCAGACCCAACAGAGGTACTGTCAAATGTGCATGGGCTCGGCCTGTTTTTAAATGATGCAAGTCTGACACTACAGGGTGAAAACATTTAACAGGATTTCTTCAACGCAGCCTGGAACATTGCCCAGCAGCTTCGAAACAGGGCTGATGGATATTTTCTACCATCAGCAAGGCTGCCCCATTCAGGCCTGCTAAATAAAATGCAGTGCAAGCTAGAGAAAGTGAGCCTGTGCTACCAAATTTCATGGAAGAGACTCACACAGACAAATCTGTACACATTTTCCAGAATACCGATTTTGTCAATGTGTCACTGAGACAATACATCACTCAAGGTTAAAGCTTCCTACCATACTCTCCCTAAAATAGGCCTTTCTTCTGAGACTTAGAAGAAAGGACCACCGCAACAGATGAGTTGCTTTTGCCACGTTCACTGTAAAAATGCATGACGTCGGATACTCAGCACTAAATCTTCCCCACTCCAGCTATAAACYGACAGTGACCTGTCTCAGTCAGCACAGGCCACATGAAGGATGACAGCTTCAGTGAAAGGCACCTGCAGGTCAAATTGCCAGGTGGGCTGGTGGGGCTTAAATGGCAGGCAAAAATAGCCATGTGTAAGCCTAATTGCAGCAATGGGTTTCCCTCCTGAAATACTGGTAGATACTAGCATGAAATACAAACTGTGTGTGCAAAGATTAGCCCCCCTTAATCTGGCAAGAAACTGGATTTAACACAGTGCAACAAGCAAGATCTTCAACAGATCTGCAGGAATGGAAACTGCATTTCTCTCTACCCTGTTACCAGTTTCAAGATGATTTTGCTTAGCAATAAATAAACTTTTATTAACAAGCCATGTGAGCTACTGTGGCATTAAATATTTCCCCTCCTCTTTCCTTATTCATCTCTTGTTTTGGGTTACTGCATGCCACATTCAGCTTCAAATAAATAAATAAAAAGTGGGGGAAAAATACATCTATTTGCTCCTAGCTGAACAAGGAGATTTTGAGCTGGGGAGGTGAAACTCTCAGTAAAATAATCTACACACGTAACTAGGAAATATCACAGCTGTCTGTAAGAATTACTGTGGCAGGGACCAGGGTGGCAAAAGCTTGTGTTTTCTAGGTCTACATCTACAGAACAAAAAAAAGAACCAAAAAAAAAATCCAACAACATTGGCTCTTGTGTTGAGAAATTGACTAGAAACTGACAACTGATACTTTCATTCAAAGTATGAAAGAAGCCAACTGCTCAAAAATACCAGGAYTGCACTGATTATGTGCAACATATCTGCTTAGCCTGAAAGAAACAAGTTAGGCAGAATAATGACAAAAAGTAAGAACATTTACACTTGCTCACTCAACTTTCTCAGGCTTAAAATTCATGCTGTTTCAGTTTAAGTGGGTAAAGGGTAGGAAACAAAATATTGAATCCTTTGATACAGAGTCAAAGCCCAGACTACAATCAAGTTTGTTATATCACTGTCCATATAGTCTTTAGTTTGGTGCTGTGCGGCTGCTAAAATATTAAGTTTTACCATTGGAAAATTGATTTTGCTATAAGAAGTTTTATGATGCCACTTAATCTTGCCCAACCTACATAAAAAAAATACAGAAAGCAATTACAGACACCCTTTATGTAGTAAGTTTGATCACTATATTAAAAAGAGAACAGTCTGATGTAATTTCAATATAATGGCAAAGGAAAGGAAGCAGAAAAAAAGCCATGGCAATATGCTGCCCTCCTGAAACAAGACATTGCTGGTTCCCAGCTTAAATGCACAATCTTAGTTCAGTTAAAGTTAGTAGTATGATCCATCTCCCACATGGAGGGCTGCGTCCTGCAGCTCCAGCATCGACCTCCTTTTCTACTGTTACATTTCAAGCCGGCTCCTGCAGGGCAGCAAGATTCTGTGATTATAGTTAAAAGAATACTTTGGGTCTGAGAGCCTGCCTCTCTGAATAGATAACCCTTTCTAGTTCAACAATTACTAGCACGAAACAGCCCTTTCTGCCTTGTCCCTTMCAGTGCTGCAATTGAAAAACATCCTAATTAGATGACCCCCACATACAGAAATGCCATTAACTGGCTTTTAGAGCACTCTAGTCAATGCCTAAATCTTAGCTACAATGATGAGAAGTACTTTATTTAGTTAGGAGGTAAACACATGGACAAAGCAGTCTTTTAGAACACCTTTTAAACAGTCTGGGATTAGTACTGGCAAAATCAGTGTGTGATTATCTTTTCCACACTTTCAGAGATGACACTCAAATACCACTTTTTTCTAACCACATCAAAGCACACACAGGCAAGATCAAGAGTAACCTTGACCTCGACATCAACAACACCAGAAAGTACTTCATACTGCTTTCCATGCCTAGCTCATTTGAACTGGCCTGCAGGACAGGCTTTTAAGCTTGTGCTTAAACAACCCAGTTTTGCCCAAACATTGCAACATATGCTATGTAAGGGTTATGTAAATATTCCACGACTCCCGCAGTTCTTAACTATAATAAGCGGGTTTAAAATAGCATCACTGTATCAAAATATTCACTACTTCCTATTGATCCAACTCAGACCTCACATTTCAGGGCAACAGCAGACTTTTCTCCTTTATTGTTTATGAATGAAGCTTCAAAACTTTAAAACAGGTTTAAGAAAAATCACTGTAGAAAATTGGAAGACTCACAGAAACCTAAAACCATTTAATCGCTCACAAGGCTTCAAGTACATGTAAATGACCTGGAGGGCTGAAGCCTGAATTGCCACATTCTGCAGCCAACTCTGCTCCCAGCCGGAGACCTATACCAGGACTAACACTTGGCATTTGCTTCCAGTATAATATGTTTAATAGTAGYAAGCCTTGAAAACAGGGGGGAGAGCATTCTGGAAGCAGTGACAGATCTTAAACACGGCAGGTGCACTGTAATACCGCTTAAGGGAGGAAAATTCCAAGTTTAGTAACTAATTACTCCAGGACAGGCAGGTTAATTTCCCAAGGCAAATGCCCAGTCAAAGACACATATGACCCTTTCGCATCCCATCAGCGMGCCGGGAAGTTCAACTCATCCAGCAAACATCTTCTTGATCAGGCACATCCCTCATCCCGCCTCACCGTGCTTCCTCGCGTTCCTCCTCTCACACCAAAGGCTCCAAGGCACCAACCTTGCCTGACAGCTGCTCAGAGTTCGCTGGCACCGTGAACCTGAGCCGCGCCGTAAGACCCTCCGCTCACACACCCAGCCAGGGGCACTCCTCACTCCCTCCCTGGCTCCCACCCAGGCACCCCCGCACGCGTGGCCAGCTGCCGGCTCCCGCAGCGTTCCAGCCGCGCTGCTGGGACGGGACGGGGCCGGGCGAGCCCCGCCGGAGCCCCCCGCACGCCCGCCCCCGGGGCAGACGGTCTCTGGCCACAGAGGAGAGAGGCTGATGAAACGCTGTCAAAGTCAATCCCGGCTCRCTTTTTGGATGGTTTAATTCCAATGGAGCATGAATCACCCCAGGACGGTTAATAAGTTTAGCCAGGCGTGCTGTTCTCCCTAATAATACATTATAATTATGCATCTGTTTTAAATGCGATCAGATTAAGTCACCGGAAAAGGCACAAATCGGAATTTCCCCCGACTAAGAACAGCGCCTTTCCGCAGCTCCGGCGGGCAGGTACGGCCAGGAGAGGAGCAGGTGGGCAGCCCAAGCCAGCCCAGCGTCGCTCCCCGCCGGCGGGGCTCCGCTCCCCGCGGCCGCCCAGCGCAGCCCGGCAGCGGACAGCAACTTCCCGGGGGGCTCGGTCCCGGCCGAGCGGGGGGACGGGACGGGAGGCGGCCGGCGCCCCGCTGACACCGCGCAGGASGGAATCAGCCCAGGACATGTCAGTTTAGAACGCCGGGTGCCCTCCCGCTGCGTGGGGCTAGAGGGGACCGAGTCCGAGCTGTCAAAGCCCCGGGAGCGGAGGGTGCCGCCGCGGCCACCCGGAGCCCAGGAGCCACCGGGACCCTCCGGCGCCGCCCCGGGCACCACGAGTAGGGGCGGCCGAAGCTCCGCTCCCGACAGGTGAGCGGCCCCCGCCSGCCCGCCCACCCAGCCCCACCGCTCGCCGCCCTACCTGTCATCGTAGCAGAAGTCGGCGTTCAGGGTGTTGAGGTACAGGGCGAGCCCCAGGGCGCTGCTCAACAACTCCGCGATCATCTCTCCGCCTGCCGCCGCCGCCGCTCCCGCACCGGGGCAGTCCCYTGCCCTGCCCGGCCTCCCGCGCCAGCCCCGCCGCGCCTGCCCCTCGCGCCCCCCGGCACCGCGAGGCGCCGCTCCGCGCTCCGCCGGCGGCCACAGCCTGACGGCGTCCCCCCGCTCCGCCGCCCCTACCCCATGGCAGCGAGGCGGTCGGCGGCGAGAGCGCAGCTGGGCTCAGCGGAGCGGGACTCAGCGGAGCGGGGCGCGGCTCCGGCTCCCGCCTTCCTCCCGCGACGCCCCGGCGCTGCCGCAGCTCCGTTCCCGACCCGCGCCCCCCTCGCTGCCGAGCCGGGCGCCGCCGCCGAGGCTCTGGGAGCGCCCGCGTGGGGCGCCCCGGGCTCCCACCGCGCCTGCGTGCGGGCCCGCCCCGCRCCGCCCCTCCGCGCCCGCCCCGCGCCCCGCCCCGCGCCCCGGCCGCTGAGCCGGCCCTGCTCCCGCTCCGGCACCGGCGGCACGGGCTGGGCCGTGTCCCGCTGCCAGCTGGGCACGATCAGGGCTTCTTTTCCGTCCCCTTTCCTGCTTTCCCCATTTTCCTTCTCCATTCTGTTTTCTCTTCGACTTCTTTCTTTCTGTCTTCTTTCTGATGTTTTTCTCTCTTTTCAGGTGCTGTTTGTTTCTTGACATTTTTTTCTTTTCTCTTAGTTTCTTTTCTTTTCACTTTTTCGCTGTTCGCCTTTTCTCTTCTTCCTTTTTCCATCGTTATTTTCCTTGTTTTTCTGTTTCCCTTTCCCCACCTTTTCTTCTTTTTTACTCAGCCCTGCAGAATAGGTCAAATTAGTAGGAAGGAGAGGGGCCATACCATTGGGGATGGGATGCCAGAGCAGGGGGCTCCACACTTGCCCACAGCCTGTAATTTCCCCCTCTATCCGTGTGAACATCCATGGGGAGTTCCTAGCTAAGCTTACAGTTAAGCAAAATCACTGAAATTTGGCAGAGGGGGTCGGAAACGAAGACACCCCAAGGCAAGGAGTGCTGCAAGCTGGTGCTCCCTCGGTACAGTCCCACAGCTGCTGCCCATGAGAGGAGGGGTGGGTGTAGTACGAGATACGCACTTTGAGTGGGACAGATAAATAGACTGGAAAGGAAAGCCACCTGTGGAAAATAGYGTACTGAATCCCTCTTCCAGAATTCATGGGATATAGAGGCATGAARTTATGGAAAGGATTTGGGTACATCAGGCTGATTATTTCTTTTTTATAGAGAGTTTTTAAAACGTTGCCTCCTTTCACTGCTAGCCAGCCCTTTTATGTAACTGTTTCCTTATGATTTCCATCAAGTGGCACATCATGCTGTCCCAGAAGAATGGGAGTCTGTTCATCAAGCTGTGTCTAATAAATTGGGGAGCTTTTAACAAGTTTTCTTTCTCCCCTATGTGATTATTTAATGCTGTTCTTTGCAACCTCAAAATATACAAAGTGCATTAAGACCTCTTTTCAAGCAATGCTTAAAGTGCTCCTGGGAAGTCTGCCCCAAGTGTCACAAACATCTTAGCTGCTTCTACTTAGTTTCAGGGAGTGTGTTATCACCATCAGTGGCAGTAATTGCAGACATTGGGGGAGGGTACATTTTTTTCAGAATATTAAAGCTTTGAGGGGCCTTATTGAACCCATTAGCAGATCACATTGATGTGGCATTAAACTTTTCAGCCTGAAGCACTGAGCATAGTAACCTAGATTTTTTAGAGTTGGTACTCTTTGTCAGAAGACCTGTGATCCTTCCTTTCAAACACCAATTCTCAATATGCTTCTGGACCTACTGCCAAGATCCCAGTCATCATGACTTAGTTCTTCTTGCTGCAGTGGAATTGCTGAATTTACGCACTTACGAGCTTGTACAGCTCCTTCTTTGGAACATCCTAATAAACTGCATAAAAAGCAGTATAATTGCTGCTGAGTCATAGTGGCAGAAGCCTCTTGTTATCCATCAAAAGCATATGTATTTTTTCTTCAAAGAGGTAGATGAGGTCTGGCAGAAAAGCTTTAGAAACAAAATTGATCCTCCAGGAAAAAAAGTTTAACAAAGCCAGGCACTGTCTAATAAAAGCGAATGTCAAGAAAGGGTGGGATGAAGTGTGTAGACTGTGTAGAGAGTGCCTGTTCCCCAGGACATCCCAAGTGCTCCAGGGTGACTGGAAGTAGCATTAGGGCTCCACCAGCCTGTCCAAGTAGATTTAGCTACACTACAAGAATCCACAAAGTCTGTATCTTGCAGAGGCATTTCTCTGTATAAACAAAGGACAAGTTTCCTCCCAGTGGCAAGAACTGTCTCCAGTGGAGATAACCTGCTTTGTAGAAAGATGTAGATGGCAATATGTGCAAGCACCACCCCACCTGTCAGCTCTGGGACTCCACAAGCCAGGCCATGCTGGGGGCAGCAGCCAGAAAGAGCCAGTGCAAAAACCTGGAGACAAATTGAACATAAAAATTATTGACCCCGTTAAACAAACACCACAAAAGGAAACGAGGGTAGAAATCAAATCATGATAAAAGAATTCCTTCTCTTCCTCAGTTAGTTAAAAGTATTACATGCATGTAGTTATGAACAACATTATATTTTACTATACCATTGAAAGATATCAGACAACATTCTGACTTGTAGCAGATTCACAGTGTGCTGTACAGGAAGCATAAGGTGTCAGAAGAGGTAATTAAGAAGTTCAGATCTGTCACTAAGCAGACATTTCAAAAACAGTTTTCACCTCCAGAAAGGCTGTGGTACTGGGGAAAGGGGAAGAGGTGTAGCATTGTAATAACACATAATAATAACAGTAATTGTAAAGATAACTAGAGTTACATAGTCTAACAGCTGATCTACTGTGTAGAGCTCAGTAGACAAATTCACTTTGTTTTGCTTTATTGCAAATATGACAATCAAAATGATCTGGTTTAATACCAGCTGGGAAATTTCTTCATTAAAGACATTATGGACTCTGAGTCACTGTGCTACAAGATATTTCACCTAGACAGTGCCTGAAAGATTAAGTTGTGGCACARCATGTAGAAATACATGTCTGTCACAGTGACAGATTTGGTTAAGCGGTCACTGACTAYGAGACCTTAAATGTCAGGGTAATGCATGTGGTACAGATCCCTCAACAGATTAGATTAGACACTTCAATTTCTATACACTGGGTTCATTTGCTGGAGCCTGTAAAAAATATTTGTGCCAACTTCCTTAAAGCATCTGAGAAGAGAAAGGCTAACCCCATGAAAGCTGCTGGGTTTTTTGATTAGAATGAGGTAACTGGATCTTAAATGTTACTATAGGAATAATTAAGTGGGATTTTTAATTTTTTTGCCAGTTCTTTTGCTCAGATACCATCAAAGAAATGTCATAACATACTGTGCCTAATTTTGAACAATCCAAATGACACCCAAAGATGTAGTTTAATGAACCTCAGAAATGTAAACTTTGCTGCATTTTGAAACACCCATGCAGTTAAGAATAATCTGGTGTTATCTAAGGAAGGAAAAAGTCATTTTACTTGATCAAAAGTGGAGAAAGTGGAGTAGAAGAGAATGCTTTAGCCAAGTGCTGCTTTCACAATTACTCACTGATCCGTAGAGGTAAAGTTGTTGGATTCCGTGGGCTAGGATCCAAGCTGTTGTTTTCCTTTCATGCTAACAAGATCACATTAATCCTCAAAGACACCAGTATTTCTGCTTTCTCTAAGCAATTGCTTTTTTTTTTCCTTTGCTAGTGTTATGATAATAATAATATCAGCAACGACAGCCAAAGTAAAAATAAATTGCAACTCCAAAACTGTAAAATTTCATGAAAATCTGTGTGAAATACGGCAAAAAAAATATAAACAGATGCAGGAAAACCAAGCACACGCAGGACTTCCATCAGTACTTGGAAGACATTTTAACTGAACACATTTCCTAAGGATGTACATTTCTGGGAGGCACCAGTTCCTACTTTAGATCAGTCAGTGGAGCTAGAGTATTGCTGCAGAGCTGGAGAGAGAGAGGGGGAGAGAGAGGGAGAGAGAAAACCAATGCATTTTTAACTTGACCTAATCTAATTATGCAGACTCTCTCTACAGAGAAAAAAAAGATAGTTAAAGGGAAGTTTCTTGTATGCACAAAACATGCAGGAGCATTTGTATGACTCATAGGTGAGCATATCTCAGTGACAGAGAAAAAGGTAATTTTTTGTCTCTTCTGAATTTTCAAGGATTATTTTCTTAATATTACTCCATTCTAGACTAATCCTAATCTGCTTTGCATATTTATCTCCCATGTCCTTYGAGATAGCTCAAAGAGAGATCAAAAAGAGTTTTTAATCCTTCTTGTTCAGAGTAAGTTGACAGTGTAAACTTACTCAATGCATATATGTCTATTTGTCATCTCCCAGAACATGAGCCTCTTACTGTTTTTTTCATGCTTTATAAAAATAGCAATATACCCGTTTTGGTTTTTGGAGGTTTTTTTTGTTTGGTTTGGTTTGGTTTGGTTTTGTTAGGTTGGGCTTTTTTGTAGTTCTTTTTATCAAAACATCTCAAAGAAATACAGGTTCTTAAAAGGTGGCTCTGGAAGTAAATTAGAATTAACCTAATTTTATATAGGTGGAAATCGAGGCAACTGGCATTTGTGTCAGTTTGTCCAAATCATATGAGAATTCTATAGCAGAAGAGGAATCTATCCGAGGTCCCGGCCATGATTTCAAGTCATTCATTTGCTTTCATCATGAGATCATCCTTCCATTCACAGTAATTGATATTTCCTTAGACAAAACACAATGGAATTATCTCAGGGATTAATTTGGCCTAGGACACTAATTCTAAAAAAAGTCCTGCTTGACAGATGGATGCCTGCAACATAACCAAGAGGTCTGTGCTGCACAGCCTGGATTTTGTGCAGGTGGAGGATAGGGAGTATGAGTTGTGTATCATATCCTGCCTCTCATCATTTTTTGGCAGCTGTATTGCCCAGTAGATGGAAAAGTTTCAGCAGCAGCTGAAATCTGTTCCTTGTCATCTTCCTTCCCATGGAAAGAAGCGAATCGTTGTCCGTAACTCCTCTACTTTTCAGGGTATTGACACTTGCCCTGTGATGCAGATGTTGAAAGACAGTTTTTACTCTAGACCTGTCTACTTCTACTTCATTTGTCCTTCAAATGTACAATCTGGGATATTGGCTGTGAAAATTGGACAAAAAATTATACATCGCTGTGGCAGGAAGATCAGATCTTCATCCCACAGCAGAGCAAAAGCAGCCAAAGATGCAAGTGTAATTTCCACCTCAATCCCTGCAGATTTTCTATGGAATAACCTAATTTACTTCTTTGCTTCAGTACAATCCTGGCTTCCTGCTGTACAAGCCTGAAGTAAAGCCAGGAAAACCATGATTATTCTTATTTTAGAGGGAATATGTCAGCATTACCAAAACATATCTAACACCAGCACAAGCACAATTCTCAAGAGTTAAATAAACAAGGGAAAATTGTTATAGGGAGTAAACCTTTGAACCTCTCTGAACAGAGTCAGTTTGATTTTTCATAATAATATTGGAACTAAATGACTTTTTTTCTTGCAATATAGACAAGCCCAGAGAGGATATTTCAAGGAGTTCTAGGTTCTTAATGAACAATATAGCAGAAACAGCAACTAAATTAGCAGGAATTAATGCTTCTTCTCATCTGCTTGCTCAGTTTGAGAAACATCTTCTCTGTATACATGAAATTCTGAATGAAAAATTCAGATGGCCTCTGTCTCCATACTTCAAAATATAATTAACACATGCTAGCAATAAAGTCACATTAAATTTAATTTTTAACTGAGTAAATTTAAGGACATTGCTACGTTGATTTAGAGATAAGGCAATTCCTTCTTTTATTTTCAAATATAGTAAAGTGCAAAATATAAAACATGTGAGGGGTTTTTGTACACAAGATTTGTAGCAGAAGTTTAATCAGTTCAGTGGAGCATTCACAGCTTTTAAGTGACTGCAGTGACTCAGGAAATGCAGGTGACCCAGATTTCTCCCCTGCTGTGTCACACAAACAGATAGATACAGAATTGTATACTCTCTGTAACAGTGAGTCAATTGCTTGGCTACTGGCTATCACATACACATGCTGGACTCCAGTCACAGTGATGTGTGCCATAGGATACAATGAAGTGAAGGTTATAATCTCCAGTGTGCACACCAAAAATAAAATTCTTTGGAGACTCTATTCCAGCACTTTTCCCTCCCATGTACATTGGCAGAGAGGGGAGAATTCCCTGTGTTTTGCAAAGTACAGCTTTCTAATTTATTTCATCTTTTCTTATTTTTTATTCTAGTAATGTTTCCTTACTTTGTTTGCTTGGGAAAGTACACCTTGGAAAATATATTTATCTGTAGCTCCCATAGAATTTACCATCACCAAACTGGCCCATTTATACCAAGGTCTTTCCGCACTGGTAATAGCAAACTCGGACTTTGCTCAATCTCTAGTGACCTTGAGGAAAATTTAGCATCATGAGATTGTTTTTGTTATAACTTTTAGATAAAGTTGATAAAAAGAATGTTATTCCTTTCTATTTCCACTAGGAATTTTTGGAAAACAGCAATGTCCTACTGAATACATCCCATGGAAAACACTGACTTCCTGTGTTAAGGCCTCCATTTAGTTTCCTGAATCTGCTAATGAGTAAAAGATGCAACCTGCATGATCAGCAAAAGGATTTTCCCATATGCTGGCTACCATGTGATTAAATCCTTATTTTGTAGGGCAGGTATGTTGTCAGAGATTTTGGATCATGTTTGCAGCTGATATAACTTGTCATATCTTCAGCAGAACTGTCACAATTTCAATCCTCTAGTGCCTATTGCTTAACACAGATGGAGGCAAGAAAAGAGATGAACAGGTCTAGAGAATGTTGACATTTTAAATTCCTTCCTACCATATTTTGCACATGAAAGATCATTAAATTTGGCTATGTAAATAGAACACAGATTTTAAAATAGCCGGGTTCTCTTATGCATCAAGGACAAAGAAAGATATAAACCAGAATTACTGGCTTTCTGTAATATTTTATATTCAATTTTCTCTTGTTACATTCATGCCATGTAATTGCGTGCACATGTGTACGTGCGTGGTCCTTATTGCACAGGGTTACAGCCAGATTCTTGTTCACTTGCCAGAGCTCTACCGGGGGTTCGGGGAGTTGCTGCCTCACTCTCCTTTATTCTGTGTACAACAATGAATGCTCCTTCCTATACCTGCCAAATGCATGTTTTGATCCCATTGATATCCATTTGGCATCAGGCTGTTATTCACTAACCCTTCACCACAGCCATTAATCACATGCACGTGCAAGGTGGGTCTGCTCGGTCGTCTTGTGTTGTTGAAGTCCATCACCAAAATACATAATCGTGGGTGATTCCTGGCTCTCCAGCCTATTCCCAGCACCCACAACTTATAGAGCCATCCAAATCATGGGGCATATACCAACTGTTTAGAGGAAACTGCCTTTTCCATTACCTCAGGGTTACCCCTCTTTCCCTGGACTCACCCTCAGCACTGCGCTGTTGTACATTGCAGTATATTTTAGCGAAGGACTTGGAAGAAACCCACACGTTTTAGAATGCCATTTTGAAAATTTAACTGACTTCAAATTCTTCATTCTTCATATGGTTTGATCTCAGAGACTTGCCTAATTTGGACCGGTTTCGATAGTTTCCATTAGCAGCAGCAGATGGTAGTTGGCTGAAAGGTTCCTGTGACACAATCCTCTGTGTGTACAAATAACCCACAAACAACCCACCAAGTACTTTTTTTCCCTCGCCAGGGCTGAAATCAGATAAGAAAAAGGGTTCTTTATTTGCAATTGCAACCCTCCTTCAATAAGAATTCAACTTTGAAAGGATCCTGACAAAAGTTAGTCATGAATACTGCCAGGTAAGCATTGCCCCAGGGCTACCAAGCCACACCAGCCAGGCAAAAGGGCTACCAAACAAGACTCCAGAAGTGCTGCTGGCAACCCAAGAGGTTTACCAGCAAAAAGGAACTGAGCCATGAGCCGATTTTGAGAACAAGGAGCAAATCCTTAGCTCACTTATTTCGTCATTGCTTTGGTACAAAGACACCAAAGCTGGCTGCGTGTCTTACTTAGTCTATCTGCAAGTGTGTCTCCATCTTTGCCATACACTCTATGAGGAGAGTGCTGTAATGTTATTTATACACACACCAAAAAAGAGAAATGTCTAATTTTTGCACATATTTGAACTCAGCTTCAATTTCTGATAGTCTCTATATCGTGSTTTCTAAAAGCAAACCTTCAGTGGCAAAACATACGGAATAACAAACTATTTTTCAGCAGAAAAAACAAYCTCTTGTCACAGGGACACATTTATCTGATTCATATTCTCCAATGTTCAATTTTATTGCAGCTTTTTAAGCCAAATGGTTTAGTTTGAGTTTATAAGTTTTCTGATGTTTAAAGTTTGGCAGTGGATAGACAAAAACACTCACATAGCAAAGGACGTGATGGAAAAAAGGAGAACAGGGCTGGAATGGTCTTCCTGCAATGCTGAGCTCAGGGTCCTGCTGCAGGCAGTTCTGGAGGCCAGTACCCATTATATGCAGTGCCAGTTTCCCAGTTATATTCCTCAAGCTGTTTCTTCTGGCGTTCTTATCACAGAATATGGTGCCTTTGGATGCTTTTTAGAGCATTTAGGGAGCTCAGAATTACAGAAACAGATGTCAAACATCCCTAATTCTCAGTGTAGCCATTAGAAATCATGTTTTCTTAATCCCGTTGTCAAAACGGAGACAAGACAATCTTTGCCACAATTAATGTGTAGCATTTCCCCCAGCCTACTTTCCTTATCAGGAGAAATGGTGAAGTGTTTGGGAAGGCCTTCAAAACTGAACAGCAAGCTCAGCTCTACATCCTCAGAGAGATATGCACTCACCACCACTAGAAAAAGCACCTACTTGGTGCTGTACTTTTAGCAGGTCTTAAATGCCCAGAGCACTGCACTGCAGCAACAACCTTTTTATCCTTTACATGAGGAATAAATATGTGTGGCTGCACAACTTCAGAAAGGAGGAAAACTTACCTAGGTTTGTTGAAAGAGTTTGGGGAACTTAGAAAAACAATAATTAAAAAAAAATAGTATTGCTGTCAAAATTGACCTTTATTCTAAATGAAGAGAAGTGACTACACAGCAGAGAGGGCATGGCTGCCCACCCTTTGCATTAATCACTTCGGCTGGAAAGTGCAGAGGGGAGTGATTAATCCAAAAGCAGTGGGAGGATGGCATTCTAGAAAGGGCACAGAAGTCCCAGGTCCAGAAGTTCCTGGTATACAGTAGAGGATGATATCACTTCAGCAGGCAGTTGCAGTTCAATGCCACATTGTCAAATTTTACTCTGTAAGTATATAATATAACAGATCAAGAAAGAAGCATGTTATTCTTTCTAAATCACAGGGATTGAAAGGTAATAATTTCCTCTGTCTGTCTTTCTTCCTTTCTGATTGCAGTATTCTCTCTYCTCAAATCCTAAATAAAGCTACAATAAAGCCAATGGTTTAGAGCGTCTTCCAAAATGGCTTTGAAGAATTCATCATGAATTGATGAAGGAGTTTATTTTCAGGCAGTATTTTAAGTTAGAGACATTTCATAACAAAAAAAGGAACTGTGTTTGTTCGCAGGTGCAGAGGATAACTGTCTCTTTTCACTTAGAGACACCCCATCTATTTTCAATCTGCTTTCAAGTTTGTTTGAGATTATTTTACCAGTGCAGAGACTTAGGAGGCTTTAGAAAGCGTGTGTTCCTGTAGTTTAGAATATATACTCTTGGTTTTGGGTTTGAGTCCAGTGGAAATTGCAGTTGTATTTCTTCCCTTTCCCTGTTTCTCTTGTTCTTAATCTGCATTGATTTTGCCCCTATAATGCGGAAAAAAAATCAATTTTCCATTATGTTTTTTAATCAGTCATAGTAAGATTTAAATGGTYCTGGACATTGCAGATATAAGAGCTGATAATCAGTTGGGGAGTTCTCTCATTTATTACTCTGAGCTGACAGGAGGTTAAATTCTTCCCTTAGTATCATGGCTGAGGCAAGTGGAGCGGTGGTGCCTTGCATCCAAGTACAGTGCTGGCCAGAGCAGAATCTACTCCAGAGCCCTGCCAGGTGCTGTTAGAGACAGTCTGCCGTCCTAGGGTAGCTCACACTGATGACTGAGACATCTAAAAAGAAAGAAACAGCTAGAAAGAGGCAGCAGCCTGCTGTCAAAAGACTTTAGGATCGGGAAGTGATTCTCCAATTCTAAGTATTTGTTAGTCACTGGCTGGGAGACCTTGATCTGCTGCCATATTACAGAGACAACACAAGAAGTGCTGAGACAAGGGCTGCCCATGCAGTGACTCATCCAGGGCCTGAAGCGACTTTCCTCAGAATCAATGGGAGCCTTTCAAGTGGTTTTACAGCAGGAGTTTGTTCAACAGCCACCACTGCGTGCTGGGAATTATTTGTCCAGTGGAAAGTGCAGTGAAAAAACCAAACATTCCCATATTCATCATCCTTGACTGACAAGAAATGAAAGGACCCTGGTAAAATAATGCTGTTTCAACCAGCAAAAAAGACACTTAAGGAATCTGAAGACTGGGATACGCAGATCTTTTTCTTTCTTGATTATTATAGTACAGGGTCAGAAGACTGCTCTATGTAATAACACCCTGTGGCCCAGCTTCAGTTTCACTACTATGAGTCACCCTCGATTGCTCTTAGGTAAGTGCCAGATGCCTTCTTATTGCTCTCAAGCTTCAGTTCAGCAAAACATATAAGCACACGCCTAAACACTTTTCTGAATAACAATGATCGTCACACATAATTAAAATTCAAAGCACACTTAAATGCATTGCTGAATCAGGGACTTCATGCTCAATATGAGTGATTAAAGGATCATAATCTAATTGTCTTTGCTGACAATGTGACATAATTTTTCACTGTACCTCTGTAAAATTTGGATATGAGCTTAAAATTAAATTAAATAACACCTTTAAACTAGCTAAACATTATGGTACTGAACAAAAACTACCAAAATTAAGGTTCAGGTCTCTGCTGGAAGCAAGGGAATTTAATTGTTCCATTAATCACACTTTTGCACTGAGTGACATTAAAGTGTAAAATATCGATCAATGGTACCTTCCGTGTAAGTCAGGGTATTTTACAAATCTTCTCCAGATTCTGTGACCTCTCTACTCTGTACCTCCAAAAAGAGGCCAGTGCTGGGTACTCTCCTGTTGACTGGCATTTACAGGCTCTCAAGGCCATTTTCACAACCACTACTTTATTTATTTATCTATTTATTTATTTATTTATCCATTTATTTCTTTATTTCAGATATCTGAATGGTGTCATAGGGATAGTAGGGCAGAAGGTCTTAGGAACAACACGACAAAAACAATTAAGAAAATGCTGCCCCTCGGTGGTCATTCCTTCCTTATCACTGCTGGGTGGCAAAGGACTGGATACTAGTCCCTGCTTCCACCCTGCTTTTTCAGGCAAATCTAGCCAACTTCCATCACTTTTCAGTGTCAGTATCCTCTCTGACTCACATACAGATTTTGCTTCGCCTCCATGGTGCTCTGGGTACACTGTAGAGGTATGCATGAAACACAAAGAGAGTTGAATCCTTCCATGCAGTTTGGGTATAACACCCGTTCCTTTTTGCTTTGGCAAAATACCAAATGTTTCTGCTGTGCAGGGCTTCAGACAACACTAAGTTGCTAGCAGCAATCAAAAAAGGCAATGCTTTTCTGTAGGGATGTTCTGGCAGGTCCCACGCTGTAGCTTTCTGTCCACTCAGCCCTATCAGAGAAGTCAGCTAGAAGTTATACCATTAGGTTAACTGCATGTACTGAGAACAGCAGGGTTACCTAAGTCTTGTAAATCAAGGTTACAAGTTTTGTGTTTTACTCTATTTGGCAGTATGTTAATTTTTACCAGAAAAGCATGTGACACTCGTGCTGCAAGTTTATCTTGTGCTAGTCCACCTAGTGATTCTTTCTGTTCAGTCCCATTGACACCTCAGTAAGTGTTACTCTTTCCCCAGGTGCTAGGTCATCAGGAGCACCTGCAGTCTTGTGCAGCTGCACCACTGTGGCTCACAACCAGTGTGACCCTTAGATTTTCTTCTTCATCATTGGGTGATGGTGATCCAGGGGTGAGCATCTACAGACACCAATCACTTTCTGACATAATCCCAAAGACTTCTGTTTTCCTTAACTGACAGAGAGCTCTTAGCCAGCTGCTCTGCTTCATAAGGTCATTTGCAGGACAAACTGCTTTCAGACCCCAATTGATCTTACAGACCACTTTGTGTGATGGGTAACTGTGGAATGGGTATTTCTGTCTAGCTTCAGCTTTCCCTCCTGCTGCTCTGCTTTTCCCCCCTTGTATAAAATCCCCCAGGGATGCCTCTTTCACTGCTGGCATCTGTCCTGATCCATCCTTGAGAACACGGAGCCAGGGTCGCCCACATAATTCCTGGTGCTCTGTGAGGAAGTGTCTGGGTCTCTCCTGGATATTGCTTGGCAATCACAGCAATTTTCCGCTCTCAGGCACATCTTCCTCTGCCAGCAAGCACACTTTGTGGTTTCCTGTATTTGGCCATTGGTCTAGACCACATGAACTCCTGCTATTGTTTTGTTGCCTGCTTTAAGACCTTCTGCTAGGACACACTTTTACCACACCCAGATATTGTTGACGCTCTTTCAAGACTTCTCATATGATCCTAAACCATAACAAATCATCTCTCCAGGCTTTTTTCGTGGTTCTTACCTCATACTTCCTGCTCTTGTATTGCTCCCTCTATCAGGAGGAYGAAATGACCAGCCACGAAACTCTTTAATTCTATTACTTGAATCTAGCTTTGTGACCCCTCAGCTCAGCACTTTTTGCTTGGTAGGCTGAGGGTACCACAGGCACAGACCAGACTGTCTCTSTGAGATAGCTCTCCAAACTGACAAAATTTCATTTTTCAGGCCGAAATTAATCCCAGTCCTCATGGGTAGTTTTCCCAAGCAGAGACATCTTGACTTGTGGTTGCTTTCCAGCATAGTTCAGAGAATACCCATAGTCTCCACCAGTCCAGTGAAACTAGGTCATTTTTAATTGACATGTCCTGTCTGCCTTGCAGGCTAAATGGCTTCTTCAGCTACATTATACAGAGGATCCTTATCTTCTTGAAACCACTCTAAAAACTGATAGACAGAGGTATTCCAGCTTCTAGCTTTACTTGTGGAATGGGTAAATCATGCAGGCTTCTTAATCCTGGGCCCTGTACAGTAGATTTTTCTGTGACACTCAGAGTGTCACCAAAAATACACATATTAAAAATATATGAAAAAAATAATAAAAATATATATTTATATATGAAAATACATATATTTTCTATATTATGACACCACACTTCCCACTGCACACTGGCCGTATCCTGCCCAGTTTGGGATGTCCTTTTATAGGACTGCAAGAACTGGTCAGATCATTACACCAGCACTGTAAAATGGTTAGGGGAAATGAGGAAGAAGATGATGGTGATGAAGGCAGAGAAAAATTGCATAGCCCACTGCCAGGAGTAAATTGTCACAGGTCAGTACTTTCCCAAGGATATGTCTGGGCATCCATTACTGCTCACCACAGTGCAGCGTTGTTCTCTTTTATCTCCTTCCAGTCCTTTTAGCTTATTCCTCCACATATCGCTATCTCTCAAAGTAAGCTGCTCATATAAGAGTTATAGCCACTCTAATATTAATCTAGCCACAGCCACAAAAAAGCCTCTGCCATCTTTCCTGGATTGCATTCCTTAAACACTCTTCATTCCCTAATAAACAGTAATGATGAGGGGAAAAAGTGTATTTTTTAAAATGCATTTTACCTGAGCTCGGCTTAAGGTGATTTTTTCACAGCCACAAAAAGCAAACACAAGCTCCCAGGTCTACTGTTCAACAGGGAAGTCTGACAGACAGTAGCTGTTTTGAGTTTTAGCCACTGTGTTCTTCAGCTGTCTGTTACAGGCAAGAACTTTAACATGGATCTGCTTCTGTTCATCTTCAGATTTCAACTGGATAGGTGTAAGTATGGCACAATGGCTAAAGAAAAGTGGCTCTTGCAAGATGTGGACATTGTGAAGGCTGAGTTATTTTCATTTTGGGAAGGGACATTAATTATTTTCTGATTTGTATGATATTTGCACATCCCCCTTACACCTAAAATACCACAGACCTAACATCAATGCATTTAATATGTGAGGATTGACAAAAAGCAACCCAGACCAACTGCCTTGGGTTACGTTTTCTACAATGATTGTCAAGGCAAGAGCCAAGAAAGAAAGAGTTAAATATTGAAGTATGGTTGTAGAGGCTTTATGGTCCTCTGGAGCATGGCAGAAGTAGGAGCCCAGTTCTGCATTTCCTGGGGTTAGTCTGTATCTAACAAAGCCTCACTGACAAGTGTCCAGCCTGGCAACACACTTTTTCCATTAAAAAGCAAGTAGCTGGAGTATCTTCTCTTGTACACCCAGATCTCCTGGCAGTAATGAAAGACACCAGGTTTTTCAAGGATTGTTGTGCATTGCATTATTATTATTGGTTATTATTATTATGTAGTGTCTACTATATCTTATATTTAGTACACATGTGGCATAATAATTTTTTCTTACCATATTTTATAGAATATCATCAAGCTTTTTATAATTCTAATTCTATTTTACTTTGTTTGTTCAAAGGCAGTTATCAGAAATACACTGATAACACAGTGACAAGTGGAGAAACAGATAAGTTAAATGACCTGTGCAAAAAATTCTTGGAATTCCAGGGTCTTAACTCTGATATTGATTTAATTTAACAGAACAAACCACATGGTAAGCAGTTTTAAAATCTTTTAAACTTCATTGCACTGTGAAAGATAACATTTTCTAAAATTCTACATCTTGTCTACTTTTCAGTGCTTATTCAATCAGAAATGCCCACATTTCACAGATAATAAAATGCACATCAAAGCCTTATCATCAATGTTTATCAGAAAATCCATAGCTTTAGAATTTATACAAAAATAAAACACAGTTTATTAAACTATAAATCTGTAGTATCACTTATATTCTTGTATGATATGCTTTATCTCAATTGTTTTCTCACGGGATGCTTACATGGATAGAGGAAGTATAGCCTATTCTAAAAGAACATTGAAGGTAACTCTTGGAATGTCTTCTGAAAGTGGTGAGGAAATGTACGAATATGGTGACTTACCAAATTTATGTAACATAAATTCCAGATGCTTGTCAAATGAATAGTCACTTATGTCAAACACACACATATGACATTTTCCCTGATTCAAACAGAGATTCCACACTCTTGCTTGAATTTTTGGTTTTAAAACTAAAGAAACAATTTGATGCGACCACAAATCTTTTGTATGTTAGATCAAATTAATAATTATTAACGGACCTGTTAAATCAGCAAATGTGTTAATAATAAATCTGCTGTRCAAAAACAGATGTAATTTTCTCAGGTACTGTAAGAGTTATTTATGCTAAAATATTTGACAAGTTAACTGATTAAGTGCACACAAAAGAAAAGTGCAGAAGCAGCTCTCTAATGTGTATTTCCCAACAGAAAATTTGCCTTTCCTCTGGACTTACCTGTTGTACTTTCCCACCAATTTGGTTCTGTCATATGAAACCTCATCTCCATCCACTCTATTAGGAACAACTCCATTCTTATGCTACAGAATCCCATTTTTATGATCATGGASTCAAATCTTAACTCGGTGTTAATGGAAGTTTTGTCTAAGTAAGACCTCAGTGAGKCCAGGACTTTGGATATGGCCCAGTTTCTTTTGTAATTAATATAGTACTATAGCTACAGTCCATATTTACGAAAGAGTCAGCAGGCGTCAGGAGGCAGCTGTGTGGAAAAGAGGATGGGGGAGAATCAGTACTGGCAGTGCTCATTTTCCATCTCTCTGGCCCTGATTCAGCAGAGCACTTAACCACATGTTTAATTTTAGGCGCATGAGTAATCCCATCTCTGCAGAGCAAAGTGTGTGTTTCGTTCTCATTGACTTTAATGGGGCTACATAAAGACCCATCAAACCTTGTGTGCTGTGCGTGACACTTTCACCACTGCTTCCACCTTGCCCGCCCCTGCAGCAGGGCCTCTGGTCTGAATCTTTGCAAAACACTAGAGCCCCTTTTGCTCTGCAACCCCATAAGCCTTATGACCTTGTTCCACCTAATTGTGTCCTCATAGGTATATCTGGCCTCCRGAAAAATGGACTGGGAATAAGTTGGAGCTATGGTATTTATTCAGAGCATTGCTAGACCAAAACCAACCAGCTTCATCTTATTATCTTATTATTATTGTGCAGTCATGCTCAGCTATTTTGCTGAGTCAGGCTCCACCATTCTAATCAGCTGAGATTTCTAGTAAAGGTACTTACAGAATAAGCTGAGTTGTAAGGCACCCACAAGGATCATTGATTCCAACGCTTGGCCCTGCATAGGACATCCCTAAAAGTCACACCGTGTGCCTGAGAGTATTGTCCAAACAGTTCTTGAACTCTGTCAGGCTTGGTCCTGTGACCACTTCCCTGGGGAGCCTGCTCCAGCGCCCAGGAAGTGAAGAACATTTTTCTAATATCCAACCTAAAGCCCCTCGATACAACTTCAGGCCATTCCCTTGGGTCCTGTCAATGATCTCTACAGAGAAGACATCAGTTAGCTATCCCAAGACTGGATAAATACATACTCCTGATGGACAGCACGTCCTCTCCTCAGGACACATGCTTAGAGCAAAATAGGTGAATGACTAAAGCCCAGATCCACAGTTCTGCAAGTCCTATTTAGGAGTCTAATTCTGAAGTTACAGAAGTTAGTGGATGTTTCCAATAAAAATGGGATCAAGGTAGATCCTCATTCAGTTTAAATATTTAAGCAGATGCTTACTTTAAGGACAAGATTAAGTTTCTTTGAACTCACTGGGAATGAAACACATGCTTAAGTACTTCAGTGAATCAGGGATCTATTCCAGCTTTGGATCCACAGTACTGGAAGGTATCAATAGAAGTAGTCCAGCAATTTCCTGTTGCTGCCTACATCTCTGGCTGCAGCTATGATATTATTATCAGCTTATTTTGATAAATATAGTTTTCTTCCCATTTCAGTAATTTTTTTTCTTTAATATAGAGGATACTATAAGTATGTAATTTTTGCTGTACTAATCGTCTTCTGAAGTGACCGTATGCATGGAACCTGATGCTGTTTTATTCTACTTCAGCCTTTCTTTAGATTTTTGCTCTGACCCATTGATTGAATCATGACAAATGATTTCTTGAGCATGCTGACTGCATTCAACCCTGGTGGCATGTTCAAAAGCCTGCTTGTGATGGCTGATTTCATTTTCAAAACTTGCAGGGGTTATTTACGGCAAAACAAAAGCCCTTTAACAGATACCTAACAATGGATTTGGCTAGTTAGTTCATTTACTGTGCAAAAGGGGAAAACAATCATCAGCTCTTTCTGCCTATGTTCTCTTATGAAATACTACATTTGGTTTTGAGTCATCAGCTTATCAATCTTTCATGCCAAACTGTCTTTAGAGGTAAAGACTAAAATCTTTACTATAGCTATTATTGCAGTGCCAGTCAGAAAAGCCAGCATGGGATGCATAATTTGGCAGTCTGCTGACATAGAAGGAAGCACTTTTCTCGCATTAGAATCAAAAATAGGCTTTTTGACTAGAAATCCTGGGGGGCTCTGGAAATGTCCAGGATCAACAGACACAAAAGCCTTTATCTCTGTTGGATAAAGCCCAGTGCACATTATTCTAATGTCAGATGTATAGGAGTACAAAACTGTACAACAGTACATTGAAAAACTTTTCCTTCACTTGTGCACAATTAGAGAATAGTTTGACTTTGGAATTAGATCTCTGGATCAACATAAAAAAATACTTAATATTTTGTTTGGAAACTCATTGTGTATGGACATATACAAGAGGCAATAGCTTAAAGTAAATACAAGTGACAAAGTCAGTAAGTAGTATTTCCAAGGCTGACAAGGACTCAAGTTTTATAAAAGTAAAGCTGTCTATTGGGCATAGAAAAGGCACTAAAAATTAGGGATGGATGAGATCATACTATTTCATTTCAAGCACTGCATTTTTGGTTTGAAAGTTCCAGCCTTCACAGGATTTCTCTTTCAGTTTATTAAAGTTTGTGGGAATAAAAGAAGCAGAGACTGGGAGAGATGAAGAAAATTACCAAAAAAAGTACATCGTGTACTGTATGTGCAGCCATACACCAGTTCATGCCAGCCTAGCCAGGGCACGTGGCCTCCTTCAAACAAAACACAAGTACATTTTCTATAAAGAAAGGGAGTGTTTCAGCAGAAACTTCTCCCCTCAAAAATGTTTCAGCCATGAGAGAAAATATTTATAAATGTAAACAAATTCTGCAAGCTTAACCATCCATCTGTGAGATTAGTTACACTGAGGACAAACAAAACTATTCAAAGTGCTTGAACATTAAAAAAAAAAAGCCAACAACCAGTGGACAAACTTTTGGTAAAGACAGACAGCCTGTAAATTAAAGTTCACAACAACAAAACCACAAACCAAAGTTCTGTTTTCAGTGCTAATAGGCATTTGAGACCTTTAAAAATTATTGCAAAGATATCTGTATGCCTTATAGTCTCTGATGTTAAAGGGAATTAGGCATGTGAATGCTTCTGAAACACTGTACAAGGTTCAAGCCATTAGTGATATTTAAATGGCATTTAAATTATATGGACACTTCCAAATAAAAATTTCATGTTACTCTGTTATTCATTTAGGCACTTTTTAAAAGCATCTGATTAGTCATTTTTTCCAAGGGATGTACATTTTAGTCACATTAACTGACTCATATCAACAATAAATAGAGATTTTAGCCATGATAAAGATATAAGAATACCACATTTCTCTTTATSAGGTTTGGGGCCAGCTTTGAGTATAAAAAAAAAGGCAGCTCTCTCCTGCATCAGAACCCCTACAGTACCTTTGCTAGAAGACCTGTGTTGGCTATTCCAGAGGCAGCTGCATCTCAAAACACCACCTCATGGTGAATAAATCTTTGCTTTTGCCTCCTCATCCCATTTCTCTGTGGCAGCTGCAGAAATAGGAAACCCTGCTGCCCAGGCATTCTGTTTCAGTGTTTTATTTGGGGTCTGTGAAGGCTGATGGTCTGATGGTGAAAGTGCATTATTGAAATGAATGAAAATTAAGGGAGACCAGTGAGAGGTCCACAGTTCTCCCCAAAGTCTCCTAGGATATCCCAAATTACCCTAACGGTTTCCCTCCCATTGGCGTGTCTATGCCAATACAAGCCATGCATATACTGAGCTCATTCTCAACTCACAGGCTTTGTTTAGAGAAAGCTGGCAGGACTGGGAATATCTTATTTTAAATTGTCTTGTGATGGAGGATGATATAGTGTGAATAGCAGAGGAGATGGCTTTCCAAAAGTACACTGAGTCAAGAGACACAGACATTGTCAAAGGCAAAGTTTTTTACTGTTCCCTTCAAAAAAAAAAAAAAAAAGAAGCTGTTTGCAATATGCAAGCCCTGAAAGCTGAACCAAAAATAACAGTAATACATAGACCCTCTGGCCACAGAGTGAGTACTCTGTGAAATATAGAGGATATAAATACTACCATTCCTGCTTGGGCTAGGCAAAATGCTGAAAGATATACAGGGAACATAAAGRCAGCCCCTTCCATCTTACTCTTTAAAGTAAGATGACAAATAAAAAGTGTGCTTAGAGCTCTAGGATTTGTTTGGAAAGAAAACAAGACTTAGTAAGTGGCTTTCGTCCACTGTGTCTTCCAGGGCAGGAACAAAGATTTAGGAATAAGGATGCACACCCTCTAAAATTTAACCTTCAAAATCTAGGACTTCAGCTTGAGATTTTCAAGCCATGGATGCTTTCACACCCCATCAGTGTGGTGTGCCCCCCCTGGTTTGGACAAGTTTGCAGCAATGTGCTATGTTTGGCTGCTCCTGTAGGTGAAAGATGGTGGGACTCTAGGGAGACAAGCAGACAGCTGAGGTGCACTCTGTCAGCACACGGAGGAGGTATTGCAGGCACTGTAGGAGGGACAGGAAAATGTGGTTGTAAAATTGCAAATATTTTCAGTTTTAGTTGATCATCAGCCTCTTGTGCCAGGAACACCTGATCATTCTCAGTGAAATGTACAGTACACCAACCTGGCACTTTCATCACAAAGAGAGACCACATGCCACTGTGAAAGTTCTCAGATTTCTCCCTTGTTGCAGAACCCAGTATTTTCTGTATTCATGGTCCTCTGTCTGAGTCATGGAGATAGGTCCAGGGCAGGCCTAAGAGGGAATCCCATGTGGAGTAGATTATAAATAATACAAGTCTACATTTGTAGATTCTTTGGACCTCCTAGTCAATATAGAATTAGGCTGCTTATTCACTTCCCTTGAAGTCCATCCTCTGGACGAGATCTGTGAACTGATTTCCCTATTCTGAACACATTCATCCAGGAAGCAGCATCTGAAAGAACCCTTTGATTTCCATGCTGATCTCTGCACATGTTGACTAGACAATAAAAGGAGAGTGATCAGTTCAGCTAAGAACGGACATGGGCTCACATCACAGTGAATGATTTGCAGACTTTAGTGGTCATCTGCTGAAGGTGGTCGTGGTGATTTGATGGAAGGGGGAGAATAAAGAAATATCAGGCTTTGTGCATAAGAAGGAGACAGACAGCCAGGCTGTCTCATTGACATATTACTGCCTACTTATGGCCTCCATCATACTTCTCTCTCTTCAGATTGTGCAGCTGAGCGGGGCTTCAGAAGACTTCTTAAATGTTGTAGTGCCAGAATGATTTTCCCGGTTTTCCAGACCAGGCTTGGTGTACCCTCTCACTTGCAGTAACACTAATCTAGTATTTTATGCCCTTACTTCAGCTGCCGTGGTGTGAGAGTTGGGTGTGTTTTAATGAGCCTCAGCCTCATTAAAAGCTTTCAGGAATGTGCAGGAACCGCTAAACTTCCTGCTACATGAAACATTTTCCTATGTCACTGCCCAAGAGTGGGCGAACATCTGGAGAGCAAGAGACAGTCTGTTCAGTGAGGGTATTTGGCTCTTGGGCCCTGTAATGGAGGGTGGAGAAAAAGAATCCTCCTGTCTCTGGCATGGAGCAACGATGTGAACTGACACTTCGGGGTATTAGAGCCCCTTGTCAGGACATTGTCCTCAGCTGGGCTGCAAGCTTCTCACAGGAGGTGTAAGAGTCTGTGCACCATTCTCCCACAGGAGCAAGCTTCCTGTGCACTAAAAGACACAGAAGATGCCAGTTAGGATAAGTCTGTGAAGGAACTAAGCAGGCAGACAGGTATGAGTGCCTGTTCTGGGGCTTGAGGATGGACACCTGGAGGTCCAAGTAGTGTTAGAGCTGAGGACAGAGCATAGGAGTGTTAAGGGTTGCATTATGGACCAAAAGTTTGTGAGCTGCTGCCTCAACACATCCCTGCTGCCTTGCCCCTGCAGTGACTCTGACTTGGCACTAGCACGGACAGTGAGAGACAAACTTGAGCTTTGGAGACAAAGAGCCCTATGGTGATTTGAGCAGAGAGAGTTCTGAAAATATACTTTTAAAAAATCACAATAAAACAAAAACTTCATCAAGTATTCCTATATTGACAAAGCCGACTGTTGAGAGAAGAGTGTCACTGGTTCTTCCAGTGGCATTCTCAGAGAGCTGGGAAAGAGAATGAATCTAGCACTCCTGACAGAGACAATGGCTGTAGGTGATGATAGATGATAATCTAAGGGGTCAGGGACCTTCCAAGTTCATCTGCAAGTGATTGCTAGACAGATATTTTGTATCTAACACCTAAAAATGATTGCTCAGAATATGAATCCACCTCAGGTGCCCACAGAAAAGAGGRGAGGGGAGTATGAGATTGAGCAAAAAGTAGAATAAGGCCTCTTCACTGCAAGACACCTCAGTTTGTACACTTGCCCAAAGAAGTCCTCAATTAAGACTCCACAGTAAAAATCCCTGTAAAATTAATGGTGGGGATCAGGGTAGGGACAATAAATTAATCAGAAGTATTTTATTGCCAGATTAAGTCTTTATATGATGCCAACCAAAACAGTTGTCAATTAAATAAGAATGTTATTCATTTATTATATTTCATTATATAATGAATTGGTTGTCATCAGTGTGACTTCAGAAGGCTGCAAGTAGGAAAGGCAGGCTAAAGCCAGTAATATGCAAACTAAGGTGTATAAAGGAATACATTCAAAATACTAATCATAGGGCTTTGGGAACTGGGAACAAGGAAGAGAAGACAAATGAAAAAGAGATAGGATAATCTTCTACAAATTTATGGTGTACCCTAGAGATTAGTTATAAGAAATAAAAAAGCATCAGAGAGAGATCTATCAAGGCTAAGGCATACTGGCCAGGTACAGAAACAGCAAAATGCTGCAAGTCATCTAGAAGAGAGCTATACAAAGTTATCTACCTTGCTAGAATGRAACTGGCTGAAACAGCTCCCCACTAATCTGCACAGGGTCCGCAGCAATCACAGATGGTCACATAATGATTTTTTGCCCGGGTTGATTTTGAGCCAATTTTGATGGCAGTACGTTAGTTGTCAGCCTGAAGGCATGGTCTGTTGAGGAATACATCTGGTGCAGGTAGCCTCTATTTGCAAGCTTCAGACTGAGGTGCAGGTTAAGCTCTGGATGGGAGCCTGAGACAAGAGGCCATGAAGTGCCAACCCTTTGGTAAACAAATGGCATAAAGTAGGTGGTGCCAGCCAGGTGGATGGACACTGGAGACACAGCAGGAAGCGAGGCCTCAGGAGGAAAAGTGAGAATTGCACCTGGGTAGACTGTGAGGGTGTAAAAGCCCAGGGGTTCCTTTGTTGGGGGTCTCTCCTCAGAGACATCAGCTCAGGCTGTTTCTGTGTTACTGCATAGTGAATAAATGGCTTTATGGAATGAGACATCTCAGACTTTGCTATGGAAAACCTGGGGTTAAACCGGTCAGGAAACCTGGTCTGACTGTGTGAGTGGGATGTGCCAGGAGCCAAGCAGGGCATCCGTGGGCTCACTGGAGCTGTGAAGGGGCTTCGGTCCCAGACTGCCAGAGAGTCTTGTGCATGCTCAGACTGGGTAGTTTCCTCTTAGGCTTTCAGCACACAGTTGGTTTCCTGCTGATGCTATTCCTAACTGGGCAAAGTCAGTAGATGCACAAAACCAGTGCTTAACAGCAGTGCAGTGGGACACTTGCCTTCTCCTTCGCCCCAGCTAAAGCTGTTCAAGTCACTGAAAAAGGAAGGAGGGCAAAGTGCCCCAAGAGACTTTAAGCTGGGGCAGAAGCAGGACTACAGCTACTAATATGGCTAGAAAACATGCAGATGATGGATCTTGATATGCTTAAATCCATTCTCAAGGTTTCAGTAGATAAGATTCTGGGCCTGTGTCCTTCCTGAATAACCTGGATAGGTAGTCAGTGAGTAATAGGTAGGTTTCCTCACAGAGGTGTAACTGAGATTTTGTAATACCTGGCTAAAGGGGAGTTTTGCAACACCTCTGTGAAACACTAACTTTCTGATGGTCTCTGAGGTTACAGAGCTCTCCAATACCTCTCACTGTAATTCATTTCTCAGTAGAATAGTATTATTATGTACTGTGTGAATTGCCTGAGGTTATGCAGACTGAAAATACAAGACTGCCCTTTGTGCAAGAAAAAACAGAAACGCAAGAAGAAATTTTTAGGACAGTTCTTCCACTGTGAGTTCTCTTCTAATAGTTTCTTGACAAACTATAACTGAACTGAATGTTGGAGATCTGAGGTGTATACTTCTACATCATTTACGAGACTGCAATGTAATGTTGAGATAGGCAAGCTAACTTTAATTTAAATAGCTCATGAAGTAGCATTGAGAGCGAAGCATCACCAGCTTATAAACAAATCCTTAGTCAGGAACCACCAGTCTCAGAGGAGGTTACAATAACATTAGGTAATAGACCAGTTTTGCACCTCAGTTGCTTTTCTGTATTATTTCTTCATGTTACAGCCTTACATATATAAAACAACATGCTCACTTTTACTCTTCTTCAAAAACTCCAAATAAATAAGAATACTAATTTGTATTCCTTAGAGATGCAACCTAGTTTTCTAACCTTTATTTTTCAGCAGTCGGTGGAGCTACTTCAGTGTAGCTAAAGAACTGATTTTCAGGGGGTCCAATGGGTCTATCCCTGCTGCCTCCAAAGCCCCATTTCCTGCTTCTTTGCCATGTCGTTTTCACTGGGCCCTTAAATTTGTTTACTGTAGTCCTATAGAGTTACCGTGTCAGGCCTGTGCCTAGTGAAATCTTGTGGTCTGCGGCTGGCATAATCCAGCCATGGCTGGTACTGTGGCTGGTACACAATCCAGACTTGTGCCGGAGTCACTGCAGTATCAAGTTGTGCCACTCATGTCAGACAGTCTGCACTGTCCAGAGTAGGGTCATAGAATCATAGAATCATAAAATCATAGAATGGCTGGGGTTGGAAGTGATCTTAAGGATGATCTCGTTCCAACCTTTCTATCATGTGCCCCATGCCACATGGCTTTGAACACTTCCAGGGATGGGGCAAGCTGTTCCAGTGGCTCACCACCCTCACAGTCAAGAATTTCTTCCTAACCGACCTAATCTAAACCTACTCTCTTTCAGTTTGAAACCATCCCCCCTTGTCCTGTCACTACATATTCGTGTAACAACTCTCTCTCCATATTTCCTGTAGACTCCCTTCAGGTACTGGGAGGCTGCGATTAGGTCACGCCAAAGCTTTCTCTTCTCCTGCCTGAACAATCCCAGTTGTCTCAGAGGAGACAATTCCTCATCGGAGAGGTGCTTCATCCCTCTAATCATCTCGGTGGCCTCTTCTGGATGCACTCCAACAAGTCAATGTCCTTCCTGTGCTGGGGACCCCAGAGCTGGATGCAGCACTGCAGGTGGGGTCTCACCAGAGCAGAGCAGAGGGACAGAATCCCCTCCCTCCCCTGCTGCCCACGCTGCTTTGGATGCAGCCCAGGATATGTTTGGCTCTCTGGGCTGTGAGTGCACATTGCTGGGTCGTGTCCAGCCTCTCACCCATCAGCACCCCCAAGCCCTTCTGGGCAGGGCTGTTCTCCATCTGTTCATCCCAAAGCCTGTGTTGCCCCTGCGTCAGCCCTTGTCACTTCGTGGTTACTCCCATAACTGAGGATTTTAACTGAAAACACAGAACAAGCTTGAACACTGAGAAAAAGCACATTTGTTTCATTATATATAAATAGTGTCATCTGTAATAATCAGATAATGGGTATAACAATAACATGAATATCATTTGAGAAACTAATTTTTCAGCCCAGCTGTGCAATTTATACTAGCTCAGTTGCTTTACTAAATTTGGCTAGGATTATCATTAATTTGTAATGTCTTAAGATGTCTGCAGTGACACTGGAGTGGATATCTAGGTCAGGCCCAGTTCAGAGGGAACCCATTCTCCAGGGACTATGAGAAAGTGACTGCATAGTCATACAGGGCAACTAATGCAGCCCATGGCTTTCACAGACTGTACTATAACTTCAGTGGGGAAGATGTGAATTAATGCCTCAGTCTACTCTCCACATGTTCAGAAGGGGACGATTCATGCAATTTATCTAAGTTCAGCTTTTTGCTCTCCAGGATCACTATTGCATGTGAAAAGTGACATGAAAAGCAGTTCCACATATACTTTCCTGCTGTTGTTCAAAATATCTGTGCTGTGTTCTGCTCCTCAGCTGGAAAAGGCTTGCCTCAGGAAACGTCTGAATACAGCCAGACGGAAACAAAAATGGGGGTGGAAATAAGGTCTGTGTGTCAAGGAACTTTTCAACTATCTTTCTTATAGCTCATCAGCCACAAACAAAAATTTAGAATAAGGACTAGGATAATCACAGAAACTTTGTAAGGTCTGTTAACAGAGAAATTCAGTCAGATCTTCTGATGTGAAACAGCTGGAGATGCTGAAGCCCTTAATAAATGGCCTCTCCTGATGAGATTTACAAGAACTCTTGATCTGCCATCATGCTGGTTGCATCTGTCACTTGCACCTGGTATGAATATCTTAGTTAGATATCATATATCACTTTTATGTGGTCCAGCAGGACAGCTGGAATTACTTCACCTTTGTGTCAAGACCTTTACTAGTTAAATGTGTTTTATAAGATTCATCTGTGYCATTGCTAGCATTGTTTAGTGTTGGATTCTCCTAAAACAACAGTAGGTCTGAAGCAGTGTCATCCGCTGGCCACGCTCAGCTCTCACAACTAGTATCATAAAATTATCTGTGTTTCTTTCCTGCCTTTTACAGGCTGTCATGTACAGAGTTGGTTCGAGGAGGGAGGATCCTCTGGGGACCTATTTCAGCCATTATCTGAAGCTTGTATTTTGATTTAGGCATTTTATATACATCTCTTTGTGGACCACCTGCATTTCACAGAAGGCTATTCCTTTACCGATGTTAGGATAGATGAGCATATGACCTGAGGTTTCCATTATACACTACTTCTTTCTTTATTTTGATGCTACTGTCACTAGAAATAGTGCTTTTATCATATGTCAGTACCCTGAAGCAACAAAACCTCTTTGTTTCAAAACCATAGCTCAGCCTGTGTCAGCTTGGTCCCCTTCCTCAGCAACAGCTCTATCTCCTAATGGCTGTCCAGGTCCACATGGAAGTCAGGAGACTGATTAAGTGCCTCCACTCAGATATGATCCAAAAGAGCTGTACAGACTGGAGCAGTTGCATAACTTAACCAAAATGAGTAGTTATCACTACTAGGGCGMCTTTCTGCAAATGAAACAGAACACAATTATCAACATGGCATAAGATTTGGATCTCTCTATTACAGATATTCTCCACAAACAGTCAGACTGTCCAGCTTGTTATATGGAACAATACTGTGAATTRCCCACTTTAATTTAAGCAGATTTAMAATGGAAGAGCTTTAATTTTATGTAAAAATAAAGGTATTTCTAGTTCCTCACTGAAGTTATTTGCTGCAAGGTGCGATACAACTGTTTTTTAATACTCAATGCAGATACTCATAAAAGCAACTTTTACAAGTTTTTAGCAAGTCTCCYAGTCTGATTTTGGGAGTGTGTCATTACCATGATTCACTCTCTAGCTTTATGAAGCACTTACAGTTCAACATTAAAAAACAATCAGGCATGTCACTTGCAATTGAGTAATCAATACAATTATCTATAAAGTAAAAATGATGGATCGAAATAATCTRCACATTTCTCCACTTTCCTTTTAAAGTTATATTTCAGCTATAATGTTTACATCCCTGCAAAAAATGCTATTGAATCTCTTTATCTAGAATTATTACAAGATGAATAATTTTTTCTGTAATATGTTACATATTAGGTCAGAGTCTAATAGCAAAATATTAAAGACATTATTCTTCCAGGTGAATAATGACCTTATCATGTTCCCTTTTCCCATATTCATAGGCCCTTAATAATATTCCTTTAAATTTATGTACCTTCAATGTAAATTCCTGATTCAGTCCTCCATGTAGTATTATAAACCAGTCTGTGACAAAGAAATGCTGAATTTTTTYCTCTCATATTAAGGTTTTTCTCCTATTGTTTCCCAGTTTGAATTATTTCCATGTCTCCTGTCTTCTTACACACTAGCTTAGTGAAGTCAGAAAAGGATTTAGTGGGTACCTTTGTTTCTATCAGGCCTTGTAGTAGCTTTCCCTGTTCTTTACTTTTTATCCTCTCACTGTCTCTCGTGGACATGCATTCAGGTATAATTTTTATTCGCACAGTGAATTCTTTATTTTGCCAGGGGAAATGTAAAGAAGAGTTTGTGTCAATGAGAGTAAGATGCTGGGTGAAAATGCCGTGCAAGGCAAATAGAATGGGAGGAAGGGGAGACCAAAGAAAGGCAGCCGGGAGCACAGGTGAGCTGTGAAGGGGTCAGCGCTCCATGGAGGTGATGGGCCAAGGCAGAGCGAGCATGACCAGAAGGGGCAAATATGGCTAAGGCTTGCCGGCTTCTGCTGCTCCAGAAAAAAAGTGGCAGTGGTTGAAAAGAACTCAAGGAAAAAAACCTCAAGGATAGCTGGAGGGAGTGAGGAGAGGGAAGAGTGATGACAGTGGGTGCGAAAATCTCTTAAAGCTCTTGGCTGTGGAAGGGCCTGACTAACCCCTTCCATCTTCCCACTCACATGGGCTGATCCTGGCTCTCTCTTCCAGCTGGCCTTTTCCATTGGCTAGAAATTTTACTGAGATGAGCAGTTTGCAGCTTATGCATTTTCAGGAGTAATTTAAATTTAATTTTCAAGATGTCTCTCCCTCATTTCTCTCCAAAGAACATCCATGAAAGAGTGAACAAACTCTTTGATGTACATTTCATTAGGAAATTTACTGATCTCACAGTCAATGTCAAAAGAAAACTTCCATAAAAATACAAATGTCAGTGTAATGAGCCCCAACAAAAATGTGTTGAATAAGATAGCTTGGGCCACAGGTGAACTAAAAGAGGAAAAAGAGAGGGAGACATGATAAAACACTCAAGCATCCATATAAAATATGTGCAGCTTTAGAACCTGCATGCAATAAGTCTTCAAAAAAGGGATATTGTGCAGCTTTACTGAGCGCTTCCAGAGCATTTGGAAATGATACATGATGAAACATGAAGGAGGGAGAGGCATCCATGCGCAATATGGTTATAAAGCTGACAGATCACTATGGTGTTGAGAAGAGGAAAAGAAGTCAAGGAAAGAACAATTTTTTTCAAAGATATACTCTCTTAAACTACCCATGCCAAGTTTGCGGCATTGGAAAAAATTAATGCACTGTTTTCATGTCCAGGATATTGTGATAACCTGCAAGTTTATCTGGTGACTGACACAAGTTGTAGGAAAAGAGAAAACGCATGACCCCAGAAAACCTATTGAAGAAACATTAACAGTGAAAATTAAACAACATTAGCAATGAAAATTAAAAGAAATTAACATGACAACATGCTCCATTTGAATAAAATAAGAGATATTCACAAACTGGAAATGCTAATAAAAGTGGGCCASCTGTGAAGCTATTCTTTCCAGTCACCTGTCTTTTTGGCATGTCACTCTGAACTTCTTCTATACGTAGCAATTTTTACATCTTTCTATGAAAAGATGAAAAATTATTAACAGGGTCACTTCTGGAATACAGCTATATGAAATCAGTTTGTGGGGATCAAACAAAGGAGACAGAGGCATAGTTACTGACAAATTGAAAATATTTTGAATAAGGCTGTATTTGAAAAATATACAAAACCTGTTACATGAGCAAATTATCCCTTAAATTGTATCAACTGAATAAAGCAGAGTGTATCAGTCTCTTTTCCTTGACCACACTTGTTCTAGCTCTTCATCACTCAAAGTACTGCAGGTACTTCAACTGACATAAGTTTTGCACACTATAAATCTCAATAGTGTAAAAGTCTTCTATGTAGCCAGTGTAAATAATAGCCACAACAAGCAAGAGTAGTAATAATAATAATAATAATAATAATAATAATAATAAATAAATTCACCTTTTTAACTTGGATAGGATTTTGCATTTGACAGAGAAAAGATAAATGGAGAAATAATGATTTTTTTTTTACTGAGCTGAGTAGAAGTGGTCACTTATTAAAGCTCATATGTTCAACAGCTCTTGCTGAACTAGTAAGCCTGGCAAAATTTAAGAAAAAGCATATTTTCCCAAACCCTCAGAAATTTGTTAAAAATGTTAAAAATGCTTTCTACGAAACATCTATAGCTCCTTATCAAATTATTTCAAAGTGATGCATTCTCTGGAGCTTTTCTCAATATTTAAGTAGAAAAATACTTATAGTCTAAGAGATTCCAACTTAAGCCTCTTTATCCATGATTTCAGCTAGAGGATAAGAGCTCTCCTATATGCAGTTTTCCTGACATAGAAACTCAATGATGAAATGTGATGGCAGGGAAGGTGGCTCTGTTGTGTCAGAAAAGATTAAAATGTGAAAAGCAAAACTATCCTGAAGTTTTTTGAAATCTGGGTCTCTCTTACATTTCTTTTTACTATTGCCAGGAGATAATTCCTCACTGAGTAGCTGGTTTTGACATGAGATTCAAATTATACTTTGGTTCATGCTTTTTAGGGCTCACACTAAATGCAGTGTGCCTTCTCTTAGAGTGATACTGATGGGAAATTTGTGTAAAAATCTGACTTGTGGAAAGAATTGTATTCCGGCATTAGAACATTTCTAGCAGGGTCATTCACTGTCTACAAGGAAAATGTTTTTTATCATATACTGGCTCTTTGGACAGCCAGGCTTCCTGGTGGTGGAGTCACCTTTTTTATAGCTACACCATATGGACTGCTAAGAGGAAAAAGGCTCCTTCCATGCCCAGTGAAGAGGGTTTTTCTTTTTAATGACCTGTCTCCAAAGTGCCATGAAGGGACTTAGATTCATAGGATTTCAGGACCAAAAAGAAAACTTCAGAATTATATAGACAAGTTTCCTTTGGATCTTAGATTTCACGTGCTTATCCCTGGGTCAAACCAAGTAACTGTAGCTTAACACAAGCATGAGACACCATTTTCTCTCGTGTTTACTGCTTCCATTTTCCTGTGGCTTACTTCACACTGAAAGAACCACAGAGTAGATTTCCATATGAATCATGCCTCCCTTTTCTAACTGGAAGAAAAGTCATGAAGTGACGGCTGCACTGAAAATGATGTAGGAAGATACGATAATCTTTTAAGAGTGGTTTAAGGAAGTATCCCACTTCTAATTCTACTCACAGACTTGACTAGCACTAAACTTACCTATGTGAATCTGAATTAAAGCAGACTAAGTCTAGGGACTTCCTGGAGCTCTTTCATAACACAAGGTATATATTCTTTGGTATTTCTTATGCCTCTTTCTTCCCTTTTTCTCTCTCTCACCACAAAGACACAGGCAGACAAAACGTGACAAACAGATATATAGAGTTGTCCTGTGTCTTTCCCTTCTTTCTCTTGGCTTGCCACACTTCAGGTTTTCCTGGACCTGCCCAAAATAGTTTTCCATTGCTCCTTCTTTTGTTAGATGAAAAAAGAGGCAACTGTTGGGCCTCTCATTTACTCAGAAGAAGATGTAGCTTTCCTTTTTGAAGGTCTCAGCACAGCACTGTGCTGCCCAGCACCCCTCAGTGCTGAACGCATTGCTTTACTTCTGCAAGTTAGCTGTAACTTCAGGAATCTTAACTGCATCGTGGATTTTGTCTGATGCTAATTTATTAAAGTTATTAAGAAAATGGGTTATTAAAATAAGCCTCGTTATGGATTTTAAAACAAATATACTTAATCTTACAGTAAAAGCTGGTTTAAGATAGAAATAACGTGATAATAGTAAGATGAAGGTATTTCAGTCAAAAAGAACTAGAAACCACCATGTCCTTATCTTACGTAAATGTTACATTGTGAAAATCCTCTCAGGCTTAATGTGACTTAGCCTGTGTAACATTTCAGCTGTTATATTTCAACTGTAATAACAAGCAAAGTGTAATCTTAACAGATCTTATCAAATCACCACAATCCTTCCACACTCAAGGAGAAAATAACTCTTCTTGAATGCTATGTACTCTGTATGTAAGGGTTCTTCTGGGGTTTTGGACTTCTGTCTTCTCTTTCCTTCCCTTTCTGAAAGAATAACAAAAGTATTTGCTAAAAAATAGCCCAGTCCATGTTCCTGGGAGCTTAAGAACACTGTCTCCTTGTGGATTACAGCTGGCAGCTGTAAGGTGTAAAGTTTTACAATTTATAGTGCTGRAATTTCTTCTTCTTTTTAATCTCCACTACTGAAACCCCTTTAGTTTTCTTGGCAAACTGTGAAACTTTAGATTGCTAGTTAAATAGAATGTTCTGCCTGCAAATATTATGATGTATATATGGACCAGAGGGAATGTATAGTAAATGAATGCAGAATACATTAATATTGTCTAGTTTGGGGAGAAACGGTGAAACTACAGGAAATTTTAAGCAGTTACAAGAACTGTCATAAGGATGAAAGATCATTTGAAGTGGGAATTAATCTTTTTCTCTCTTTATAGAGAAATCTTGCTACAGTCAGTGTAGAACTAGCATACACTTTTAGCAGAATGGACATATTTCTCCATTAAGTTATTAAGATTGATTTTAGATATTTTTAGAAATGAGTTCTATAATATTTTACAATACTAATTTTATCATATTGAATAATTTAATTTCTGTGGCATTCTACTGCATTTGTCCTATTAGATTCATTATCATTATGTTTTTGAATTATTGTTTACAACAGCTGGACCACATCATCCCCTTCAGTGCTACAATCCTCAAAAGAAAGTTTTAGAAGAAGACGACTTGGTGAGGACTTCTTTGGAGAGAGATGCAGGCTCTTCCACTGGAGAGCCCCAGTTTTCTTTAGTCAAAAAAGGCACTGAACTATTAATTTTTTTAAATTCTTAAGCRGATGACTATGTCTATTCCTGCTTGCTTTGGCCTCAGGCAAGCCTTCTGGCTTATTGGCAATGTTGCTGCTTTGTACCTGCACTTTATGGGATTTCCTCTGGCTCTGCCTGACCCTAATAAAACCCCAAAGAGGCAGAGAAGAAATAATAATAATAATACCAGGACCCTAAAGCAATTGTGGCTAGAATGGATGTTTGCCATTTCTCTAAGCCCCATCGCACTCACTTCTCCTTTAGCCTATCCAGTCTTTCTTTAATCCCCATCTAGGAATTATGTCTCCTCCTGTCCATCCTGTCAGCAAACAAGTGTGTAGTACAACCTACCACTTAGAGAAGAAAACCTCTGTGTGGAGATGCCATGTGCATACAGTGGGTATCCAGCCAGGGTATTTCAGTGGAAAAACAGACACGCACGTGTCTCCCTTCTTATTTCAGGGACATACCACCAGCTACTTTCTACAAGTCTAAACTGATGGTTAACAGACTTTGTGCTGATCCAGCTTCACCTTCATTTAAAGGAATGTTTCAGTGATGTGCAACCTGGGGTTACTGAAATGGCCAAAAAAAAGTCACTGAAAACCTCTCTGAGTTCAGAGAGGGTGGAACAAAACTGTTACCAGTCATTAGGTTTTGCACCCTTCTGTTCTCAGCCACGAAATAGATATGAAACAGCCACTGTCTTTGATAAAACACTTCACCCACAAACAATTTTAAAAATAACTTTCATAAATTATCTGTGGCTTCACACCTCAAATTTAATCTGTGTCTCGGCAACTGCTCCCTCAAGGCTCCTCACTGACACATGCTTGGTCTCTCCCTCTTCTTCAGCCTGACTGCTGTGCTCCTGCACCAGTCTCAGAACACGGTATAACCTATGGACAGAATTTCAGCTGTAATTGCAATTTTGTCATATTTATGGGATGAAGCAACACCKTGACTTTGGTTTAAAACTCTTCTTTCATTTTGTGCTTGTATAAAAACAAATGGAGAAGCCTCTTCAATAAAAGAATTAGAAGAGACTACATATAAAATGCTTCACTTCAGTATTTTCAGAAAACACTCAGGCAACTTTGTGTTAGCAACATTTTCATGGCTATTGCATTTGAATTATCGAGTTCCCCCTTTTAAACAAAATGAGTTTGACACAAAATTGGTAGGTATATTAAAGTCCTATGGATATTGTTGTCCTTAGTCTGTGAACATTCCTTCTACAGACTATCCATGAAAATACCCAAATGCAGCTGAGTACATTGTGGTATCAGCAAGAAGTTGTGCATTGTTAGGAAGGCAAAATACAGTAAGAGAAGTCATATGTTCTAAACTTTGTGAGCATATGTGCTAGCAAATGTAGTTTACCCTCTTTTTCACCAGCTGGACATCTGTAGTTAGCATCATGGTAGTTCATACATTATTTGTAATTGTGCTCAGCATGGAGCTTGAGCTTTACTTCAGAGCTAAAATGAACACATTTGGATTTCACTTTATTATTAATGTGTTTTAAAGGGCATGGATCAGACATTTTGGAATTTCTCTCAGAGGCACTGGACAAATTACAGGGACTAGTATACAATGATTAGTTAAGCAGGACAGTTTGCAAAAAGATTTCCAATTCATGGCAAGCATCTTGAAATGGTTATTAATTACAAACACTTCAATGTTTGTATTCTTTTCCCAGAAGTCAATTATTGCTGCAGCATTTACAATGTTCCTCCCACCATATGCGGCCATTTGCTGACTACAATTCTTTCAGAGTTTCAGATCAATTCGAGCCAATGTTATGTGAATTGGTGCCCAGCCCACTTCCCAGCTGAAGTCTGGAGGCAGGTGGAGCTTGATGTGACCTCTGTTTCCTGTGCACTGCTATAGTCATAGAAGGTTTAACAAAAGTGCAGCACTGCAACAAATGTAAGTATTTCATGGAGAAAACATAGAATACTTTTTCTGCAGTGTTAGCTTGGACTACTTTGGGAAAGTTTCAGATAACCAGCTGCAAAATAAACCACTTGAGTCTAGAAAAAACAGTGTATATCAAAGAGGGTGTGCCTATTTCACAGATTTATAATAGTGTTGGAACATTTCAGCTGAAATGCTGTCCAGTGTAACTCCAGGTGTTTGGCTACATCTGTTGTTTACTCAGATGAAAATTGTGCATATTGATTAAAACATACTATCTGTAATTTCATTTTGTGAAAAAAACCTCATTATTAATTTCTAAATTATAAATTCCAAGATTTAGCATGCAATAAGGTATAGAAGCCTGCTAGAAAGTATTTTCTCTGTGCAAAATGCTATCAACAACTTATCAGCAATCCATTGATTCTCCATACAACCCTCACTCTCACTTCACAATATTATCGCAGAAAGAAAACTCTATCAGTACAAAATTATGACTCCAAGGACTAATACAAGATCCATGACTTGCACTCACATATGTTTCATTGCAACTTTCAGACTCTTTAAAATCTGAAATGACAGATAATTGAGAAGATGGGAGTACCTTAGTCAATATAAACAGTGCTACCATTTCGCTCTCTTTCTGGAACAAAAGACTTTTCCAGGCTACCTTTCTTTTTCCTTGTCCAGTCAGTAAGACTATTTATATCCTTTTCCAGAAGGTATGACAGCACCCATTGCTAAGTGAGATTCAGTAGCTGGGACTGTGATATTTGTCTAGGACCCTTTGATAGATTCAAGATTAAAAACATCTTCTGACATGCTGCATCTCTTCCAGGCACATTCTATGTCATGCAAGGCCTGAATAATGTCATTTGGTGTTGGTAGAGTCCCAAGAATAAAAGGAATTTAATAAAATTCTGTTCAGGTCAAAATATTTTAAAGAATTGATGTGGCCTTTACATTCCCATTTTCCAGCTTTATTCTTCTACATGATCCTATTCCCTTTTTAAGCAATTAAAAAAAAAAAAAATCAAGGGAGCCAGGGAAAGAAGTAGGAAAAACCAAGTTTGTTCCTAAATCCTGAAACTCCAGCATGGTTAAGAGATTAATTTGCATGAATGATTCCACAACTTAATTGCAGGTTAGTCCTCCATCTGTGATTTAACTCCACCCTGTTTCATCCAGTATAAAATAGTCCTCAAAGCTTACAACAAGGGCACCCGAAGATTATTGTAGGAGGCCAAAGGAGATTTCAAATATGCAACACCTCTAAAGAGCTAGTAAATGTACCTGGGGCAAAACTGCATCCCAGAGATGATTCCATGCTGCACTACAGCCCATGAGGAAGGCTGGCCCAGGAGTCCTGGCCCTGTGTGTGCTAAGCAGTGCCTGCTCAAACTGCTGTGGCACAACTGAGACACCCAGGGCTTGTGGCTTTGTCGACGCGGACATAAAAGCACACACTTGTCGTAATCCAAAGTGGAGAGAGATAGAAAAGTTTTTTTAATTTTCTCTACTGCTATTCTTATACTTCTTTACAATGGCTGTGGCTTATTGAAATTGGCTGTTTAGCAGACAATGACAAGGCTAACAAACAATGACCATTCAGGCAATAAAACAATTAGCTGTACAAGCAAAAGTATAGTTGCTACATGTTATCCACAACTTCTTCCTTGTACACTCTCACTGTCCCATAACAAGGACATCCTCTCCTCGTGTCCAGAACATCATCTCTCATTCATTATCTTCTTGGCCTTCTCTGTGGGTTTCACTGAAGCTGCAAAATTTCCACTGTAAAATTCTCATGGGTAAATTCTGACTGGTTTCAGATCTGACTCTGTGAGGCCCCCAGACCAGCTGTCAGCCTCATCAAGGCCTGAGCACACAGAAAGTTTCAAGGTGCGTACTGCACCCAGAGTATCCTTGTGGATCCATGACCTTGTTTGGGTTTGGTTTTGTTTTCTTAAAAAAGAAAATTATCACAGCACAGAAGAGGTAAGGAACATGTCCTTTAAAGAACCTGTAAGGAGGCTTTAGTGAAAAAAGGAATGTTGTTGCATCACAGTTTTCTGCTCACAGACTGGGCACACACAGGGCATGCAACATCGCGAGAGGTACAGGGGGAAGGAAGGTACATTGTCTGCGAAGGCCACCATCCTGGGCGCCATTTTCCCTTTGTCTTTCAAGCCGTGCAGCCRTCTGTGAGGGCTGCCACTTTGTGGGTAGGGTCAGACGCCATTTTCCCTTTGTCTTTCAAGCCGTGCAGYCGTCTGTGAGGGCTGCCACTTTGTGGGTAGGGTCAGACGCCATTTTCCCTTTGTCTCCCTGCATGCAGTCGGCAGCGGGAGCCGCCATCCTGGAAGGGGCAGTACCCCAACAATTTGGGTGTCTCTCTCTTCTTGGGGAGTTCCTGAGATTTAGCAATTTTTTTTCTAGAGGTTATTTACTGTCATTTTTCACCTGTTCCTAGTTTTGATTGTTAGTAAACTGGGGKTTTTTTTCCACTTATATCTACTGGTATTTGTTCCTTACTGGCAGAAGGGGATTGGTTGGAACTAAGGGGAGGTACTTCGTTTTAGAGTGTCCACCTCTTTAAATTGTTTTAAACCAAGACAGATTGTTATTGCCTCTCTCTTTCAGAATATGAGTCAAGGTCCTTCAGAGCTTTCCATGAAACATTGTAGAAGTTAGTGCAAAAACACTGCTCTAAGACACTGCAGTTACTTTAGATTAATAGTCTGCCCTTAGATCAGGAAAAAATTCCAGTAATATCCAATATTAAAATACCTCACAATACAAGTGTTCATAGTTATCAAAAAAAATTTTAAAGAGAATTTTAAGTCACTTTTAAAATGAAATCACTTTAAAAAATTAATAATTATAATAATAATAATAAAAAAATAATAATAAAAAGCAAGGCTGTTCCTATTAAGCTTCCCATTCGGACTTTCTCATGCCTGCTACTGTTTAGGCAATGAATATTCATGAACATAAACATGATTTGTAACATCTGTATACCAGTGGTAGAGTGTTAGCAAGACATTTACACTCCTTTGCTTGAGATATATACATTTATACAAAAAGAGAGTTTCCCTTGTGATCTTCTCCAGAGATGATTTCACACTCTAAAGTCTGGCCTTAAAAATATTCTAATGTCTATCATATGACTCTGCAGGAGCAGAAATGAAAGCAGAGAGTTTCTCAGCCCACAGCCAAACCCTTCTACCTTGCCAGAAAACAAAAAATAAGTTTAATTTGTGAAACCATTTCATGGCCTATCTTCTTAAAAAAAACAAAACAAAACAAAAGTAGACTGCATCTGGGTTTGTCAGTACATAAAAAAATCCATCTTCTGAGTTAAAATTCCCCTACTTCATGGCATTTCTTTATTCCAGTTATCCCACTTAAATTAAATGAGGCAACATGGCTTATTGCATGAGAAAGTCACACTGATTTACCCAACCACCCATCCTTTAACAATCACTTGCAACCATGTGAAGTCTATTATTTCAGATTCCCACTCCTCTTCCATGTTCTTTTTAAATTAACTCAAAATTATGAATATAAATGACCATTTTAAATTAATGCCTACCCTTTTGTTCCTAGTCCCACAGGTTTTAATAGGTATTTTCATTAAATTAAGAACTTACCTAAATGGAAGGTTCCTCAAGGCAGAAATCTGATGTAAACCAATTAGTTAACAATAGCTAGGAAGGGTGGTACCACACTTCAGGGTGTGAGGTGTGCTCAGTGATGAACACTACTAAAGACTAAGAAAACAACCATCTGTTACCTGATAACACTATCTTTCTGGGCATCTGGTCACAGCTAAACCTCTTAAAATAATAATAGATAATATTATTTAGCTAGATAATATTGTTACCAAACTTGGGTGTGTATGCACATATTGGAACATCTCATCTGCTGATGAATTATCTACAACTACCTGTCCTGAACAGCAGAACAGCATCTTGCTCAGTGGCTTCAACACACTTTCATACCTTCTGGTCACTTTGTTCCTCTGCACTGTTTGCATGTAAGAGCATAAATAATTTTGATAATTATTTTCCTCCAACCTACCACTTCCAAATTTTTCTGTTCCTGAGTCTCAGGTTCCTCCCCACATAGAATTCTTTACATGTAGGTCACCCTGCACTTTGAAAGAAGCTCTAATTTGTCTATTGACTTTTAGCAGTTCAATCACTAACGTGAAGTGAGTTGGTAATTACACGTCAGTCACTCAGCTGGCAGTCCTTCCTGACACAGAAGTGAGAGAACTCACAAATTCAGAATTCATGGAAACTGAAATGAACAAAGTTATAAAATACTGATTACAGAAGGCACAAGATTGCAGAATAGTGAAACCATTTTTATCACTTGACAGTGTAGAATGTAATATAGTCTGTGATACACCAAAAGGCTTCCATGAGAGATTTTAAGTTTTACTGCAAATGCATGTCCATGAAATGAAAAGCAGTGTTCCTGTGATTGTTTTGTTTGATTTTTTTTAAGCCAAACTGCTGTGTGTTATTGTGGTCCACTATGTGATTCTGCAGTCAGCACATCCAATAGTCTATCCAGTTCCTTTGGAAAGAGAATTTTTTATTAAGCACTAATCTTTAATTGGATCTGAAGCATTTCTCTTCTGAGATGAGAGCTGTTGCCAATGTGCTAAAAAATGCCATTAAAAATTTCATCTGTCATATTCCTAAATCTTAATCTGAATAATCGTCACATTCAGACTTCTCAATCAGCATGAAAGMAGTCCATCTCAGCCTCTGTACAGATAAGCTAGGTAGGCTTGAGTGGAATATTATATCTATTCCTGGTCCTTAAGTGTTGCTACATACAAAATACAGATTCTTTGCTAAAACTACATTGTATGAACAGTCAAATGGCTTCAGTTATCCTATTATATCCACATTTCAGATGGACTCAAACCTTCTCTTCTGGAAAGGCTGTAAGAGAAAGATTAATGGCAAATAGGAAACTTTAGAAAACATGGACATCTGGAAGTAAAGATATCGTAGTGGTGTAAGCCACAGTGGAATAAAACATTTGTTTAATTCAACCTTTAGTCTCCAAAGCCAGTCAATATGGAAGGAGAGCCAACAATTTAACAGCACACAGTAGTTTACGTAAGGCCTGCTGTGCAAAAGAGTCATCCAGTTTTTCGCAAAACCAGCAGGTGCTGGGTGTGCTGAACTGTCAGAGCACCCAGTTCCCRGGTGTAAATACATGTCATAACTCACGTAATCTCTGAACCCCTTCTGGCTGGCTGATGACCTTTGTCACCTCCATGAGCCCCTTCTTGCTCAGCCTCTTGCAGCAATGCAGGCTCAGAGATGTGCAGGGAGGAAACCAGCAGCAGTGACTTCATAGGGATGGCCCACATCTACTCCCTACTCCTACCCAACACAAATCCTAGGGCATGTCTCATCTGGATGTGCAGCTGCTGCACTATGGGAATAGCTGGCACGAAAATTCAAGAGTGGATATGCAATAGTGTTATTATAAAAAGTTACTAGCTTTGAATATGATGAGCTATTTTGCTGGTGATGTTTACATTGTGCTGATTTTAATTTCCCACTCAGCAGGTCAAAATATTTCCAGACTGTCTTTCTCCTTAATCGTGTAAGTCTGTTTCTAATTGAAGCTGATATTAAAATTAAGTAATTCTTTTTCCTAATGTCATTTCATGTAGTGCATTAGAATTCTCAAACATCTTTCCTTGTACAGTAGCATTATCAATAGGTAACATAACAACTATAAGTACAGTATTTATTAGCATCCTGATTTGCAAGCAGCATTGCACCATGAGAAAAATACCCAAATTCATTTGCACTGTGTGATCCTTCAGTGAAGAAGAGAGGTTCAGTTTAGTATTTTGTAGACTTTCTAAAAATGAAGACTTTATCTAGTAGATGGCTTGGTAATAGAAAGTACCTTAGAACATCAATAAATTACACTGATGAACAGAATTTTGTCAGCTACTAAATTTAACTTCTGCTAAATTTAAATCCAATTTAACTGCGTGTATAGGCAAGGTTTGAGAGACCAACAGTGATTTACCAAATATTGGTCACAATTCTGTAGTGAAGTGAGTCCCCTCCATTTTATTCAAGTCAATATAAGTCAAGAGTATTTAGCTCTTTGCAGAACTGAATGATAAGATCAAGGATTATTCTACAAGGAAAGAAAATTAAATTCTATAAAAACCATACACGAGTTTTCAAGAGGACTTGCATCTTCACTATAACCTCTTTGATTAGGACATGTTCCTAAAAAAAACCCCTCTTTATTTACTGTCAGAGAAATCAAAATTCCTAAATCCAAATCAAGGGTGAGGAACAGAAACTCTTTTAGCCATTGCTACTGAGCACTATAAAATTACAGATCAAAAGATTATGGCCATTCTGACATCCTCATAAAAAAATAGAAAAGAAACTGCAGAGCAGCTCTGGAACATAGTTGATAAGTGAGACAAAAAATCTCTTTGCAAGGCACCTTTATGTATATGAAAGAACTAGAGTGGAGTCTATTTCTTTTTTAGATGAAGACTGAACAACTAGAATTATCCAAGCTTTCCTCTTGCAAAAGATGTCTGTCATACAATTAGTCATTTGTATTTGTATGAAATTCTACATCAGTCGGGGAGTGTCAAGTCCAGTCTCATAAAGCCAATTGTAAGCTTATAATTAATTAAGCTAAACAGTAATGTGTATATTCAGGATGGGAAGAAGTAAAAGAGGGGAAAAAAAGAGGAAGAATGCAACAAAATTGCATGGGGGGCATACTGGATAGGCAGCAATTTTCTAGTCTGATGTTTTGCAGTAGAAGTTAGCAAATTTCCAATGCAAGCATAAGAATGCAATGTAGGCATAAAAGCTCATTTCCTTTGTTCAAAATCCTCCCAGCTGATTCGGCACTTTTTCTCTTATTAATTTAATTAGAAGAGAATAAAAATTAACTACCAATAGCAATTAAGTAGTTTAGCATCCTAATCAACTTCTGCTTTATCTGGCAGAATCAGATTTTTCTTTGTTTGAGAATAATGTTTCATTCCAGGATATAAAAGAAGAAGCAACTGGCAAAAAAATATCAAGGTTCAAACTGTATTAGGAAAGACTGCAAAATATTTGTTATTTTACGTTGAGCAAAAGCATGGAAAATTCCCAGCAAATGAAACCCAGGTATCATGCACACTGAAAGGAGTGTATCATAACTTAACACCTCTTGGCCATTGCATGTTTCAAACCATACATGGACCCAATTTAGTAGAATTTCTGAATGACAACTTCTGAATGCAACTTATTCCTAAGACTTCATGTAGACTGTATATTTCTAGGGTGGTTAAATTATAAACTGTCTCAGTGTTACCTATTACTTCGAGAAACAGTGCTAGAAGGAATGTGATACATTTCCATTTTAAAGGCTCAGGAATCTTTTTGGTTATTACTTTGAAGAAAGGACAGTCCTTACCATCACAGCCAGACTCTGAGACTCTCTTCTGGTGTTAAGCAGAAAAGTCTTCTTTTGGAAGGAAGTCAAAAGTGCAATTGATAAATCAGATAATTTCATTATATAAGCAGGATCTCAGCAGAAATGTTATTGCCCATCATCTCTGCTGAGTAAAAAGTCTGTTTTTATCTCCTTACACAGACATAGTAAGTAGATTCTCAGCCCCACAAACATGTTTCTCATAGAAGATCAGCTGAGAGTGCTGTAAACTCGAAAAAGTAGTGAATACATTTAGAATTTATTTTTAAACTTCCTCTTGCTTCATTCCCTTTTCCTTCTGTAACATTTCTATCTGCATGAAAGTCTTCCACCATCTTTTGAGAGCTATTCTTGGGCTTTGTCTTTCCAGAAGTGCTTATATCACATGCTAATTGGCTTAATTAACTACAAGTCATAGCTCCAACAAAAGCATTTCCTATCTAGTCAATGTGACCATTAAAAAGTGATTTGCATTACATTTGGAGCAGCAGACGCTTAGCTTGTGAAAGGGCCTAATGAAGCATATGTTCTGGGCACACAAATCAGGTGCTAGAGGTATAGAAAGCAGTAGACAATTCCTTTGCAGAAGCAATTTAAAAGACTTTAACTAGTGGTTTTCCAATAAAAACTGACATTTTTTTTTTTTGCAATCATAAAAATAATTAAGAGAAACGAAGAACATCATCTCAAGCAATTTGAAAATTATAAGAAAAAGCGCAGTCTTTTTTTGTAGTCATTCACATAAGTGATTCCACATGTATTAGGTCAGAAAGTTATTCTCTAAATTATAGTTTGAAAATAGAATTTGGAAGGGAAAGTGCAGTGATCAAGCGTTGCTAATGACCTGGAGAGACAAACCTGCATAAACACAGGGCTGTGCCCTTACGATCAGTAACAATGTGGCACTGCAGGCACCAGAAAAGGACACCATTGCAGGTGAAATTTAGGTCACATGTAAGTGCCAGTGTACAAAAATATAATCCTGTGAATCTCTGTGCAGCTGCTAACAGACCGTGGATTTGCTTAAACTCTGTAGGCACTCTTGTTTTCATCACAGACTTTCCAATGATATCTGTAGCTCCTATTCTTGGCATGTGCACATGTATTTCTTGTTGGCAGGGCTGAGCAGTGCTGTCTGCGCCTGGTGCTAGGTCTAATTTAGGATTAGAAGGATGGAATTGGGAGCCCCTGCCCAAGGCTGTTGCACTGGTCTGGGAGGCATTCTCAGAGCACATCTGAAATGCCTGCACTCCACACAGCGCACAGGTGAAGCAAGAAATCCCTTCAGAATATGGCCAGGAGAAACAAGTGTTTAATTGTCTCCCTTTTCCCCTCTCTTTTTGCTGCAGTAGTGATCTCTGCAGCTCCAGAGATGTGAGGAAGGCTAGACTGAATCCCCATCACTTGCTGTGTTCTGGCCACTCACATTATAAATGGAGACTGCTACATCTTCTTCATCTTAGCTTTTGGCTGACTTTGGAGTTAGCCCTGCTTTGGGGGCTGACCCCCAGAGGTCCCTTCCAGCCTAAGTTATTATGTGATTATAACACCTGCTACTCACATTTTAAAAGCCAGCAGTAATCCTTGCTAATTTTCTGCAAGAAAACTGTAGACCTTTCTTTGGAAATTCCACAATGAATAAGGGAGTAAGTATAAATAAAGAATAAGAAAGACTAAGGAAAGTAAATCCTGTCTATGGAGTTTTTCACACTGGTGAGATGCAGATGGTTTACAGATGCTTGATTCTGCCATCCCTTAACTTTGTCAGGTACTACTTAGTAGTACCCAGATCTCCTGGCTGCCTAAAATTTCAGTCCCTAAAATTCAGATGCGAAACCAACAGGATTGCCTCTGGGGAAAAGGAACTTCAAGTCCAGCCACTTGGATACCAGCTAAAATGCATTTCAGTTTCTCAAGGAGATCTTTTATTCAGCAAGCCGTTTTCTGGTTTTGCACTGGAGAAGCCTGTCAGAGAGCTCTTTTCACTCCTGCACCATTTCGAGCTCAGCAGCAAGCTATGAACCAAATCCTCATGCCCACACATTACGGCTCTGGTTATAAAAGTGCTTCTTGAAGTTTTAATTCCTTACCGTTCCTTTTACCCAGCTGAATGTAAACTGAAAACCAATAACTGAAAATCATGTTAATGCAGCAAGAAATTTCAAAATATTGTCCCATCTATCTGTAAGATACCAGCAGAGCACAACTAGACTAGAGAACATGTCTCTATTCATAGGCAGAAATTAGAGGACACAGGTTCAAGATAAACTCCTAGTGAAGCAGCCCTGGAGAGGTTCTGGGCTGTGTCAATTGTCCTGGTTTTTGGATGCTGTTTGGGATGCGGGGCTGCAGTGGGGGGCCAGGGCTCCTGGGTGCAGCAGGGCAGGGCCTGGCACAAGGCCCCATCCCACCATCCCAGACAGGGACAGCCTCTCCAGGGGCATTGGACCCTCCCTGGGGATGGGGCTGAGGCCAAGCTATGGGCCTGCGGGCGGGAGAGTGTGGGGAGCTGGGGAGTGGAGCTGGGGAGAGATGCTCCTGCAGAGCTGCTGGGGCATAGGCTCAGGGCTCAGGGGGCTCACACGGCGTCACGGGCCATGGGCAAGGTGGGCGCAGTGCTGGGAAGGGGATCAGGATCCTGCAGACTATGGTGCCTGAGACAGGGCCATGAAACATTCCAAATACGAAAGGACGGAGGAGGGCATCTTTTTTGAAGAGAAGGAAGTAGACATATGGCTACAAGCTCTGCAAACCTTCTCCCCAGGCCTGAGCTCTTCCTTTTCACTAGAATGGACAATAAACAGACATAAATAAATACAATAAAATGTAGTTTGAGATATCGTGGAAATGTCCTGTGACAACAGCTGTTGGCCATTATAAGTTTCTGCTCTCACACATATGAATGATCTTAAGTGTCTATGGGCAATCCAGAAGGTTTTGCCCTCAGGCTCATGACACCTTAGGCCTGGGTCTTTACGTTTTTAGTAACTCATTTCTGAGATGCGCCTCTTGCAGAGCCACCTCAAACACCACACTTTTAAGCTCTGGCTCTTGGGTTGGGGGGGCAAAGGGTCAGCCTCTGGCTGTGGCTGAGTGGGCATAGGCTCCTCCTCTGATCCCCATGGACTCCTCCTCCATCTACACATGCCTCTGCAAACTATAGGAGACTGACACTACCATGAAAGGGGCTGGCTGCCTGTGGGCTTTACCATGTTCATTTCTTGCTTCTGTTCCTTATGCTCAAATTAAATTGTGATGTTTTAGATCTGTATCTTTGGTAATGTCTGGCACAACACAAAGCTTCTGGTCTTGCTCACATGCTTGTTTCTGCCAGCTAAGAGATCCTGTGTGGATCCCTAACAGTAAGCAGAACTTTGCTGGAAGTGTGAACTGTCAGTTCTGTCAGACCTGGCAGGTACTCCTTTGGGAAATATGTTATCTACTGGAAAGCATCCTTAAATTCTTCCTCAGTATTTTGTTTCTTCTAACAATGATTCTTCTCAAGAAGATAATTTACAAAAATGTACACCTTTTTTTGTTTTGTTTTCCGAAATTGTGAAGGTTCCAAGTTATTTTTATCCACATGTTTTCTTCCATCCTTAATAGGTGAAAGATCACTCCTATTTAACCTTGAACCTAACTGTTACCTAACAGACTCTGTCTTTCCTTTCAGTGACAATATTGTGGTTTCTGGCTGCACACAGGCTTGTGCACCTGTGTCCAACTCAAAATGAATAAATATTTCATTTGTTTTGGACTGGTGGTTAATTCATCTTCTGATGCAATGATGTCCAGAAATTCCTGTTTCTTCATTCTCTCCTGGCACCAGTAAACTCTTACAATGTGGTGTAATTACTTACAGTGTCTGCATTCTCTTCTGAAGAATGCCTGAAGGCCAGGCATTGTGTTGTTTATTGCAATGCATGGAACTGTTTCATGTACACTGATGTTCATCTCCACATGCTTTATTTCTTCCTTATTGCAGTAGTTCATCTTTTGCATCTTCTGGGTCAAAATTGCCTTCACTTCTTCAAAGTAAAAATCCAAGTAAATGTTTAAAGATTTGAAACTGGATCCCCTATTAATTAGTGTCTTGTTTCAGATCTCCAAAGTGATTTGCTATACAGAAACTTAGCCTCCAAAATTTGAGGTGTTTCAACCTTCTGTAAGTTGGAAAGTCATGTATCCTCTCTTTCCATTCTGTGATTAAGAACACCTCTCTCCCATTTCACGTAAAATGGAGCAGAGCATTCCTCCACTTCTGTGGGTTTGATTGTGCCTTTTCTGTCTCTCCTGGTGTTTGTGAAGACAGTCAAGTTCTGCTTGATGCACTCCACATTTCTTTAAGATTAAGATTTCACATATTTTTAAATAATTCTATTTATTATTCAAGCTAGGTTTTTATTTTATTTTATTTTATTTTATTTTATTTTATTTTATTTTATTTTATTTTATTTTATTTTATTTTATTTTATTTTATTTTATTTTATTTTATTTTTTAGTTTCCTTTCTGGCATCCTGCATCCTTTAGGAAACGTAAGTGTCAAAGTGCTTGACAAATGTCTGCTTTAGGTTGTAATCTCCCAGTCATTAACACTGGATCGATGCATTTCCAGATCACCCAGTAATATACTTTTGATCCAGATCAGGTGTAGTCATACAAACACTGTTTCGTAAAATTAGGAGCACGGAACAGGGTGTTAATGCTGCCTTTACACTGTGTGATTTTGATCTGGCACCATAGACTCTAAACCTGACTCCAGTGTGCAGTCAGAGCATGACCTCAGTGCCTGAGTTGTAAGCTGGCAGCACACACAGAAAGTGAGCCTCAGCAGAGTACAATGCATTCCCTGCAGCTTTTGCAAGGGTTTGGGAAATCTGTAGCTCCTCACTAGTTTAGGAACTTATACAAAGGAAACTCAGTCAAAGCTGAAGATATGTAACAGTGTATTTTTCTTGATACTCAATGATAAAGGACTTCTCGATATTCAATATAAACCTTAATTTTTTTTTTTTTGCATTTTCTAATAAGTTTGTCATTAGTGCCTACATATTTCAGAGTCCAGAATTGCATCATCACAATAGCTTTGGGTCTGAATGCAAATTTAAATATACATTTGATGAATGTCAGTGTACGTATAAATTGATTTTCAAACTCAAGTACTAAAGTGCTCCTTACATACTACTGATTTTTTCATTCCTGTGAGATATGCCTTTAACTTATATTGTAGTTTTAGTCTATGAAGTCACTGTTTTAGACAGGGAGAAAGTTGCAGGTTAACCAAAGAACATTTTACTTCAGAAGCCCTGTCATGAAAAGGTGAATGTAATTGTCCTGAAAGTGAGCAAGCTGACATGTAGAAGGAGAGCATCTATTTCCACTTTGTCTCTTCTACAGAACACAGTTTATTATATTTGTCTTCATTCTCTCATTTGCAAAATAGGTGTGGAAATGTAATATTCTTAGGGTCAAAGCTAGGAAGAAGTACCTATGAACATATTCTTTATGTCACTATGACTGCCAGTACTAACCTTATTTCGTAATTCACAAAAGGCTTCAGAGGACCGGGAAGATTTGAAGCCTGACATTGTGTAAATTGCTGTTTCTTGCTTTGATAAGGAAAGTAAAACATTTGGAAGATGATGCACTGGGATAAAGACATAAGATACGGGTCTGGAAGGGCTCTCTAAGGATCATGTAGCCCTTTTGATTCTAGTGAGTGGAGGTCACCTATGAGTTAGATTGTATATCAAGCTTCCCCAGAGCTGAGTTGGCTCTGTGCCAACCTAACACCTTCTGTGTCATCATTTTACATAAAAACATCCTAATGCAGTGAAGCCTGAGTGCCCTCAGATGCATAAGCAATGGACTCAGTGAGAGATGAGGATGCAGATGAGTGGAGGTGAAGTGGCAAGCAGGATACAGACACAGTGCTGAACTGGGAAGGCTGAAGTGAGCATTCATCCCGTATTAATGCTCATCCTTCTGCCAGCTTTGCGCTCATTACTGTGTGCATTGAAAGGCTGTATGCTGTGAGCTACTGTGAACAGGGCTGGAAGACAACCTTACAAAAGATGGGATGGGAGGTGTGGAACCCTGTGCCTTTGGAGCCAGTCACATATAGAGACATAGGAGGCCTGGGGTGGTAGCAGAGAAAAACTGATTATCTGTGACAGTCAGTGATTTACTGCACACATCAATATAAAAATCATTCTTTCCACCCCTTGTTACATGGCCCTGTAGCATCTCTCTTCCTTACTGTCAGAGGAGAGCTCTGCAGATTTTCTGTGAACCTTCACAAGTATTCTGCCTGTGTTTGGAGGAAAAAAACTGTGGATTTTGAAGAGGAAACATTCAGTTGTGAGCTAAATCCATGTGCAAATACTAAAATTTATATTCTGTGGGGAGCTAAATGGATTTCTGAGGTCTGCAAGCTTAGAAGACTGGAAAATTGCCAGAAGCCTGGCAAGGTGACATCRTCATCTTTCTGCAATTACTGTGGTATAACATAACCTAAGTTTTCTTGAGGGGAAAACAGTCCATACTGAGTTTGTACAATAAGCCTCTGTCAAGCGCTTCCATTTTCAGGAATCTACAGTGTAGACAGTGCTTTGAACTGGAGTAAGTCAAAGGTTAACAGAGGGGCTTATGGAACCCGAAACCATACACGAACAAATTCCAGTCGACAAAGAGTAACCTACAGTTCAACACTTTGCATTCACAGTTTTCTTTTCCAGTAAGACTTTTAAAGTCCAGGTAGGACTTTAAAAATATATAAGCATATGACACATGTTTATGTGTACATAGACACAAAAGTGAAATCTGAAAGAAAGGAAACCTAGCAGACAAGGTTTAAGCTTATTTTCTTGGCAAATATAAGGATTTTACTTTTAAGATAACTATAACATTCCTTAGTTGATGTGGGGTGGTGACTTTAAAAGTTCATGCCTTGAAGGCTTGATAACAACATTCAAAATTTGATTTATATGGTGAAAAAGATATTGTGCAAATTTGGTTAATTCTCTACTTTTTTTATGCTTATTGCTACAACAAAAGGAATATTTGTATTAATAAAAAAATCCGTAATTTAACTTCCTGGGAAAAAAAATGTATGAGAACTAGTCTGGGTAGTTGATATTTGTTTGTAAGAAAAAAATGTACTGGTGTCCTTGCTACATGCCATAAAAATGGTACGACGATCAAGAAAATTCCTTATTTTTTTCACTGCGTAGAGGACATTTTGATTATATAGGTCACACAGAGAAGAACTGTCCCCATCAATTCACTTTTTCCTTTTTCATAAGCTATACAAGAAATCCTGGACTGGTAGGAATACAGGTAGGAATGCTGATTATTTGGCTGGTGATGCTAATAAAGGGAACTGTCATGCTAATAAAGGAAAATATAAAAATATTTCAAGAAAACTCTACTAAATTCTTGAAGAAGAGCATGCACAGAACTACTACTACTATAGAAGAACTACATAGAATGAACATCTTTCATAAGGTTCAAAAAATCTCCTTTCAGTAGCTGCATAACTGGAGGAAGGACATGAACTGAGGAATGTAACCAATTATCTGTTTCCCAAAAAAATGATAAAAATCTTTTTAACTGGTCAAAACTTGTATCCTTCATGCATCCTTAGTAGAAGTGGTTATAAAATATTGCCACAAACATCCTTGTCTACAACTTGCTAGCATGCAACACTTCATATATAACCTTCAGAATGTAAAGGTGACTTTCCTGGTACCTGGAAGTTGCTTGTGCACTCCAACCCTTTCTTCCTCTTGCCAGTATTTTCTGCATTAAAGCACAACCCTAAGAAATCACATTTGGCAGTTTCCCTTGAAAGGCTTGGAGTCAACTGGCTACAAGAGAATCTCTTCAATTTAACAAGTATTATCCCACTCAAACAGTGATGGAGGTGAACCATGCAGTTAAGAAAGCAGGAAATGCATTAAACAAATAAATAAATAACACTTTTTTCTTGTTCCAATGTCCTCACCATTAATAATACTGACTTCTGAATGCCTGATAGGTAGCATAAAGCAGTCTTTGCTCAGATCTGAGCAGAAACTGCTCCTCCTTAAGTATCTCACACTGTTAGTGCAGGAGAGCAATGCAAAAAGACTCACTCATGCCCAATAAATACAAACAAGCATGCTCAGACAGTGGATTTGTCACAGGAGTGATTAGGAAAAGAAGCAGGCAGAAAATACGTTCTAAGAAAAGCCAACAAGGATTTTCAACACTGCTTCTTCCCTGAGCAGTACAGCATTAAAACAGGCTTGCATAAGGGAAGGGGAATGGGAAATGGGAAGAAAAAAGCTCCTGGGGTTACAATGTAATGTTTAGATTTTTATTAATGATTGACATAACAGATTGAAATTGGGAAGATGTTCCTTGCATGGCAGTATTACCTCATCTCATATTCAATACAGAGCAGTGAGAATATTTACTAAAATACAAAAAGTAAGGTAAGGTGACTTTCTTGTCCAGAACTGAAAAAATGAAACTGAAAATGAAAATAGAGAAGCAAGATAAAACTTAAGGGAAACATTATTATGGCTTTGTCTAATTTGCAACTTTCACCAAATCCTGACACATTTGAAAAAACTGTGAAACACAGATGTAGACACAGTAAAATCAATTACAGAAATTCATCACTCTGTGCCATTCAAAGCACAATGCTGCAAGGTGTGTATTTATACACCATGACAATGCACACATGATAATTTTTTGTAAATCAAACAGTTATATTCAAATGTATTTGAGTCAAACATGTAGCCTCACATCTTTAATGCTCACCAAGTTGGCTTTGAGTATTCACATTATAGATAATTATTTATAAAACTTCGTGTCTGTTGAGCATACAATGTGTAAAAATAGATACACTAACTGGAAACAGTTCTAATTTATATTCTGCTCAATTATTTTCGTTTACATTTGCTATGTTGCAAATGGTCAACATATTTTTTTTTCATTAATTAATTCAATCAGTCTTGCTTTTGTTTTGTGTTTTAGCTAAACAAAGTCTAAAAAGTTTCCATTGTTGCTGTTGCTGGGTTTCCAAAACATCCTGTGGTATGTCTGATTCGCTACATATTTGGCTGTATTTTGTGCACTTTCTTTCGATGTTCAGTTTCAATGTTCATGCAATGTTCTTTCTGGCATCAAAAGTCTGAATTTCCTTCCTAGATTCTCTGGTATTGGTTGACAGCATACTTAATTTGATCATGATACAAACATAAATATTACATGTGTGTATTACACATACCATATTAATCTTGAAGGAAAGTCTGGGGTAAATATGTTTCAGAAGTGTTTACTTTCTTTAACTACCTAATTTATTTTAAAAACATATTTCTTTGGCTTTGTTTGTGCCTATTTGGTGTACATGTTCCATAAATGCTTTTGTAAATGCTGTTCATTAAGTGAGTAGTTACAACTGCTAATTTTGATCAGATGCTCTTACAGTTGCAGGAAATATAGTTGGTAATTCATGTAGCATCATTAATCCCCAATTCAGTTTGCCACTGTTGCAGTTCTAGCTTGCAATCCTCTTAGATATCACCCACTTACCTGTATTACAATGCAGTGCCTCTGTAGTACAGTGCAGTGACCTAGACTGGACTAAAGAAGTGAGCCTAAGCAGATGAACCAATGTCTGCACAAACATATCTTGCTTTACTGCAAAAATTATCCAGTCAGAAAACAAAGCAGTGGAAAATAATCATTACATGCCATTTGTGAACCATCTGCAGGACAACAGTTATTCCCTGAAGAAATTATTGTATCCTTCAAGACAACAAGTACGGAGATAAATAGGATCTGCTAGTACAATTCACATCAGGGAGGAATCGCAACAAACAATGAGACAGAATCAGGTAGGAATCTGTGGGCTGATTTTTAGCTCTTCAAACAGGGTTTAAATTAGAGATAAGCAGATAATGTATTTTATACCTAGGATCAGAATTCACATAAAGCAAGTGAAAAGTTAAATTAATCAATCAGTCTGTTGCAATGTTTTCCTGTTCCTCTAAGTAGGAAATAGACACTCRATGAAAAATATTCTTTTGACAAGGAAAGGTGGCATTCAGTTCAAAAAATGAGAACACTTTGTAGTATTCTTCTGATAGGGTTTACTGAAGTATCCTTGTTTTGTATGGGAAGTAATTTATTACCTGTCCGCTTTTTAGGGCAACTTAGCAACAAATTGCAGAGGTAAAAAAACCTGGCATTTTAAGCAAACAAACAAATACAGAATTTTTCAGAAACTGAGTGCAAACACTTCTAAGGTCACTTTCAACAGAAGATACATTGATTAGATAAAAAAAAAAGAAAAAGAACTTTAAAATACTAATAAGTCTGTAGCTAGCTTTCATAACAAACATTAGAGATTTCAGGTTTTCATTGTTAAATAAAACTGCCTGTCTAGAATAATTTGCTTAGGTTTTTGGGAAGGCAGAGCACTGGAATTCACGCCGCTCAGTACATCACTGTTTTGTTTTCGAAAGCCTCACAAACTGCATATATTGACATTAGAACTTTTTAAGTTCAAAACTTTGTAATGGGCACAGACCTTTTCAGCATCTACAAAACAAAATTCAGATTTCTTCTCTGTATGAAATCTTATTTAAATTATTCCAAAATATATGTTACAAAGTTTTACTTCAACTGGAAAATAGTACTTCTCTCCAACACTCCATTATCCCTCAGCTGAAGACAAAACTCAAAAAGAACAGGCGAAAAGTCCATGGAAAGTAAAGATAAAAACTACATTTATAGTACAAAAAGATAGTTGCCCTGAGGAGATGTTTCAAGAGTGAAGGTCAGTTTTTAAAAAGCACTTTGAAGAGCATTTTGTTGTTAGGAGGGTTGTCAGAATGCAAATGTAGTGATAATGCACATAGTGTATCTGCTCTTCTGCCAGCAAAGGGGGATATTTATGATTTATCACACATAAAAATACTCACCTGTCTGAACAGAAACTGTTTTTGTTTTGTTTTTTTTTTTTTTTCTTTTTAATAATGTCCTCTAGGCAACCTGGGAATGATAAGATGTATTGCAATGTTCAATGGCAAACCTCTGATTTCACTGTTCAAGGAAAGCACTCCAGTTCAGTAAAAAAGCTCAGGACAAACTGGAACAGCATGCCCCACCATACTGCAAAGCACAGTGTCACTTCTAGAAGAGAAAGTAAACCCTGCAYCAGTTTCCTGTAGAAAAGAACAGTTCCCTAAATGGCCACACCACTGCATTAACGAGGCCACTCACTGTGAGGACTGGACATAACAGATAGAAATCAGGCTGACTTCCACAAAGGGAATTATCCAGCCTTTGGTGGCAGCATGTCCCAGGCACCAATTACATGGAGGAGATATGCAGGAGCAATGCTTGACCCTCAAGCACTGTGTGAGCTGTTCACTGCTACCCTTAGACAGTAACAGAAAACTCAGCCCAAAGCACTTGCAGGCGTAACACAAGGAGTGGGTGGGAGAACAGGAGTAATAAAACTTTTTACTTCTTCCTTGTTTATCCTGTCTTAAAAACTCAGACAATGCTCAGAGCATACATGTGCTCCTCCCCTGGGCTGTACAGGAGTAGAACCACATCAAGGCAGCACTGCACCGCAGTCAATTGGTGATGCTGCAGAGCATAGAATTAATTTGGGGTAATCCCAGACTAACAGGTTTATGTGGCCTCTGGGACACAAGATAATAATATAGCAGTTTTACATGGTGTAAAGTGATCTATCTTTCCTTTCCTGAGATGGAGAATCAAAATACGAAGCTGGTCTCAAACCTTAAATTACTAAAAAGCAGTGAATTAAGTTGACATTAACTTCTGATGACAAACTGATATAGAAACAAAGTGCTTACTGTGAACTGTAATCTTCTCTTGCATGTATTTGGATTTGTTTTGGCAGCTTTTTTTATGGAGAAACACAACATCACTTACCATATCATACACTTCTATTTCATTCAACAGAACTGTAAAACACTAATGCATAAAAAACATGAATGTTCCTAGATTTGCTCTTCCAAAATCTTAGGTGCAGTTTGCCAAAGAAAAGTAAATTAGCAACACATGAGGCTGCTATATTTCAAGAAACTAGAAGTGAATGAGTAATTGTGATACCTTTTACACTGTATTAATTTATGTTGTTGCTAAATCATAACAAACAGGATTTTTATTAAGTTATCCCCACTGACAACCTGAAATATTATTTTAAATCTCCACAGAGATCCTACCTCCAGTTACATAATTTTCAAGTCCTGCTGTAGAATATTTTCAATAAAATAATTTTTAAAAAGTTTTCTGTAGAAATCCATTCTTAAAATACATCCTAAATGGAATTATAAGAATCAATCAAACTTTTTGTCTGATGATCAACATTTATAGGTTCTATTGAATTCATGGGCTGTGCAGAAAGTTATTAATTAACATTCCTTTCTTTGACACATGGTTCATGAATAAGGGATGTGCTCCCTGCAAAGTGCTGGTAGAGGTGGCTAACTGGGGAAAAATACCACTCACATAAATTCAATTTTTTGTTTTACAATGTTTTATAAAATTTCTGCATAGAAGAAAGACAGAAAGGGAAATACAGGTGAAAGTGAAAAGTGAATAGAAAGTGAAATCTTGCTATGAAAATATTCTGTTGAAGTACTGTGACAAGTGTTGCTTTTTTTAAGAATTAAGGCTAAATCTTACTTTCCTTATTCATAAAATCAGTTGTAATGGTGTTCATGAGAATTATACCATTGGATTCAGTCAAAGTACAGGCTGTGACACTTCAGTTGTTCTTAGGAACAAAAAGTGCCATTTAACTCTGTTACTGTAGTCAGTGCTCTCATTGTTAAGGACTAGTGAGAGGAGAAGAGAAAATCCTGAGTTTTGATGCATTCAAACATATTATCTGAAATAAAAGAACAAAAAGCCTTTTAAATCTTCTCTTACTATATGTCAGGAAGATTTCAATGATGAACCAGCATTCACAATCATTTCTATACTGTTCAATATGTATGGATAAAGGAAGCGTACACGATCTCTTCACCTTCAGAAATGTAAATTTGGAACTGTCCTTGTACAAAAGATATTTGATCATCCACACTGTTTGTCTTCAGCAGATGCTTTTGTATCCAAGCCTGCTCCCATGGAAATCAACAGAAATTAGCCAGTGACTCAAAAGACAATTCAGGTCTTCGCTACATTGTTGGACAGACATCTTTTACTTAAATCAAGAATTTGTCTAGGGGTAATCTTAATGATATGCATTTTTATTATCTGACTCTCTACCATTATTCATATTCTCGAATTAAAACTAAAATTTCTGTGAAATGAAGGGTGTGCATTTTTTTAATTAGCTAGTAATAGTCTGTCAATAAACACTGGAGAGCTTAAAATTGATAAAACTTGTTTTATATGCTGCTCATTGAGTATTTTGTGAGTTGTGTTCTTTGAATTGATGCCCATGCCTCAGAGTATAAAAAAGCTCAGCAAATGGCACATTTATTCAAGCAATGTACAGCTCTTTTTGCACTTTTTAACATCTGTGTGTCCTCTTGATGACTTTAGCCTTTCTAAGACTAACAAGTGAATTTAGGATTTATAGTTGAGAAACAGCATGGTTGCTTCTGCTGTCAGTCTTTATTCATTACTCTAATAATAGGAGGTGTAATAAACAACACAGATTTACAACTGTACATTTTAATTATTGTTTCTGAAGGTTTGTATAATTGGGAGAGGTGATCACTGCTCCTTTCTGCTTTGGAATTTTCCCCTTCAGTGCCAGACATTACCGAGTTATTCAGTAAGCAGACAGCTTTGCTCTTTTCATCAGTGAGTCATGAAAGAATTGACAGTGTGTTAAGGCCATCTCAGCTTCAGTCTAACAATCTGATCTGTTGGCTCAGTAGATTTACTGCATCTTGATTTTCCTGATAAATTCCATGTGAAACCCAATACCACCTACCCTGACAACATCTTTATCTACATGAATAAGTTCATACTGGTACAGATGCAAAGAGAAAGAGACTTATATAAATTTGAGAATTTTGTAATGAAAACTTAAAGAGTTTCACAGGTTTCACATGCAGAATTTTTTAATCCACAGATAAACTGTAGCTAAATTTAGAAGTAATATTTTGCTTTTGGACCGTCTTTGTTAATCTTAAACAAAGATATTAAACAATCGTATCTTGTTAGCAAGAAGAAATCAAAAGTCCTTGCTTATTACACATAACCACTGTGACTGTAATTGCAAAAACTGAAAAGAGATAACTTAATAATCAACTATTACACAACCCCCCCCCCCCAAACCAAGCATAGACTTGGATTATAGAACAGGTACAAAATAAATGTTGTGTAGAAAACAGCTTGATTTCCTGGGGTGAACAGTATATCAGATGGTTGCCCTAAAAAAAATTTTCACTTTTGCAGCTAGTTCCTAAATTGTAAGGCAAGTTTAAAATGTGACTCTCCTGTTTACTTACTGAAAGTTTCAACTTTCCTGTATTCCAATTAAATAACATAATTACATTTCTTCCTACAGTTTATAAAGAACAGCAATACATTTTATGGTAACTGCAAATCTCTGAAATATTTTCTCCATGTAATCCTGTCTATGTATTTTGCATTTGTGAATTATCAAATTCTGGCCAACAGTGCACCTCATGATGTAACCTGACATACAGTCTGCTTTCCTACCCAAGAACTCACTTACACAGTACCATTTCAATTTCTTTTACATTTAATTGGTAATCTAGAAACAATTTTCTGATGTACTTCAAATGCACATTTCTGAGAAAATTATGGTGTATAGTAGGATTCCACTTGGATAAAACAACTTATTATGAAATCCATAAATAAACCTAGGAGTAGCTACCACTCCCAGCAATTAGTTGAAGTAATTTACTGTTTGGACAAGTATATTATGAGAAAGGTCCACCTGTAGAATATAAATCACAGGATATTGTAGACCTATTGATGATAGTCAATAGTGACTGAAGTAAGTAACAGACTGGACTGACTGAAGAAATCTGTTAAAAGGATTTCAATAATGGCATCAGGAGAAATCTTCGAATGTTGGGCACACCCATTCTAAGGGTTCTGTTGCCTTTTAGCAAAAAGCAGAGAGTAGAATGTCATTCTCTTGCTGATTTCATGAACAGCATCACTGTAAATGTGAGACAAGTGTCTATTTCTTTCCAGTTTGATACAGGCATTCCAGACAGCCTTGAAGAGAATGTAGGTTTATACTGGGAAGATTGGTGTCCAACAGCATGGTTTAACAGTTTGAGGCCAATCTTCATTGTATTGGTGGGTTTCCTTAGATGTCTGAGTTTAATGATAATGTGCTCTGGAATTCCTGTGAAGAAAATGCCTCAGAGCTCTTGAACTGAAAGACTCATGAAGAGAAGATATTGTGCACAGTAAATTTTAATAGCCTATGCCTCTCAGGATGTCTGGTGCTTACTAATCTTTCTGATCACCAGGAATTAATTTAAGGGAGAAAGCAACAAGAAGCATAACTGTGGTGTGGCTCCTCTGAGGCATCCTAAATCTCAGAAGGATTTTACTCTTTATCTCAGAGTACACTGAAGTACAACATTGACAGAGATAACAAGCAGGGATAAGCAAATTCAAAGAAACCAACTTATTCAGCAGTTGCCTGGAGATACAGAATATAAACCCACCAATCTGAGTTGGTTATTTCAGATGGTGAGAGAACTGCAGCTGGATTCTCAGAGAATTAGGCCATGCTCCCATCTGGCAGGATTTTGGAACCCAAAATTCGAATGGACTTCAGAAACTAAGGGAGCTAAAGTTACGGTTCTAAGGGTCAGGTGTTTAAGTGTCTGGAAAACTATACCTCAGTTTTGATTTGGTTATGAATACTGAAAATCCTTCATGGCCCACAGCCCAGCATGAATTCCCCTTTTTTCCTAGTGCACTAGACAATACACCAGCAAGAAGGAGAACAGGTATCAGTGAGAATGATAAGACACATGGGATAAAGAGATTTAAAGATGCTAACAAAGATTGGTATTCAGTTACTTCCCCAGGAAAGGAAAGTCTGAAGTGCCACACGAAGTTGGCTAGCTCACACATGGCCGTTGCCATGCTGCTTTGCCTGCTCCGGGGGAAGGGAAGCAGGGAAGATTTTCTTGGTGCTGGTCCTATTTTACCACTTGCCGTTAGTACCAGTGATCTCTGACAATATAATGACACGCTTAGGATAGATTTTAGGAAAAAAGTAAATATAAGCCAATAAGTACTCCAGTCATCAAAAAGACATTTAGCTGCCACAAAGCCAAATACATTTAGCATGCTTCCCCTGTGCAGATTTTATGCCATCATAGGACATGGAGTCTCAAGATTTTAACTCCAACAAGACACACTGAAAGCATGTTAATTCTGAGCAGATATTAAGCACTTTAATAGTAATGAATAATGTCAATGAAGAAGATCATTTACCATAAAATATACCTAATATTTAATCAGAAAAAACCCTTGAAACTAAAATCCCAGAAACTAAAACAGCACAAATTTTTTTTGTGGTGTGGTAAGTCAGGAATCAGACCTAGAATCATAGAATGGTGTGGGTTGGAAGGGACCTTAAAGATCATCTAGTTCCAACCCCCCTGCCATTGGCAGGGACACCCTCTACTAGACCAGGCCTTAGAGCCCTATCCAACCTGGGCTTCAACACTCCCTGGGATGAGGAGTCCACCACCTCTCTGGCAACCTGTTCCAGTGCCTATTTTTCCCTAACATCTAATCTAAACCTACCCTCCTTCAGCCTGAGACCATTCCCCCTTGTCCTTCTCCCCAGGGCTCATCTCAATCCATTCTCTGCCCAACCTGTGCTTGTGCTTGGGATTGCCCCAAACCCGGCACAGGACCTTGCACTTGGCCTTGTTCAACTTCGTGAGGTTCCTATGGGCCCATCTCAAGCCTGTCAAGAGCCCTCTGGATGGCATCCCTTCCCTCCAGCACGCTGACCACACCACACAGCTTGGTGTCATCTGCAAACTTGCTGAGGGTGCAACTCAATCCCACTGCCCACTTTTAACAAAGATGTTAAACAGCACCAGCCCCAATACCAACCCCTGAGGAACCCCACTCAACCTGCAGAATTAAAGTTTGTCACAAAAGCAGGCTTGGAGATTTTAGGGCTACAATGATCTCTTGAATATTAAGGTTGCACACATACCCTGCATATACTCTTATTCCTCCATCTAAGAACAGGTTTCAACCCTAAGAAAGATAAATAAAACAGTCTGAATCTGTTAGAGAATGCATAGCTGTGCCACAAACAGAATCAGGCAAACACCTGATGGAAAACAGTCTCCTTAGGAAGCATAGCAAGACAGATAGTGGTCTGTCACACTGAAAGAAAATGGAGATTCTTTCCTATCAAAAGACTTCATCATATTTAGGATACAGTTTACTTTATGGGAGAACTTCTGGCAATAACCATGAAGAAAAGCGGCTTTATTCATCTTGATTACTGTCGAGGATTTTTCCATTGTGTAAACAATAACTCATAGGTATTCAGGCATCCAAAGCTTTGAAACAGCTTCGAGAGCAGACAGCAACTGACTTTGCTTGAATCCAAACTCGTCATATAAACCTCTTGATAGTTATTATTCTAAGAAGCACATTGCCTCTGTTTTTGCCTGCATAGACTACAAAGTGCATGAAAAGTACTGAAAGAGCCTGAGAAGTTGCTGGGGGAGGGAATGCAAATTTATTCAAACCTTTTTAAAACAGCAGACAAGCACTTGTGCTAATCCTAGAGATGTGCCTGTTTTTCTAAACTGTTGCAAATGTTCTCTTAAGCTAGTAATAAAAATGTAACTTTGAATTTATCTAGCATTACACACACATCACATAAAATTAACACTAGCCCTTTTCAATTTCAACCGTGTTCAGATTAAACCAGATGGGCTTGCTCAAATGAATATTTTTGGGTACTTTTAAGCCCTTATTTTCAGTGGGAAACTGTCCTTTTTTTGTTTAAACATCATATATGCCCAGTTTTTAGAATGTGGTCTGAAAAAGCAGAAGAACCTATTTGTAACAAAAAAAAAAGGCAATTTCTTCCCCAAGTACATTTTTTCAACAGCACATAAGATAGGGATGACTCTAACACTTCACTAACAATGAGTCATCATGTCTTAGCAGAACATAATGTAATAAAATCTATTTTCCTAGGATTTTTGTTCACCTTTTTTCTTTTTAACATCATGTACTTTAGATTGCCTTTTTGTAACATATATTATTGTTTTTTTCCCTCCAGATGCTTAAAGGTTAGGAAAGGATTTTCTTTCTTTTGATTCCTCTCCTGGGAAAAGAATTCAGCAGCTTGTTAGTTTCCTCAGTACTCTGTATAACAAAAGGTGGCATATATGGAAGGCCTCATTTCTCTCTTAGCTCTACCTGCTCCACACCTGCAACTTCTGTTAATTTCCTTCGGCACTGAAGGTGTTCAGCAGCTCTAAGGATTGAATATATTCAGACCAAACAAATATAAGAAGCTCATACTGGAACCATGGAGCTAATAAGGACTGGAGTTCTAAAACAGATAGCAGCGAACTTCGACAGACATAAAACCAAAATATTTCTTCCAAGTGAATACATCAAGAAAGATGTGACTTGCTAGAAAAATACCTTACATCTCTTGAGTGGCCATGTTCACTAGCTCTCATTATATTTTGCAAGCTGCAACAGAGTAAGAGCCATTCCTACTCACATCTCAGTCTCCCTCAGTCTAATTACTGTCATTCTACAATTAATATAAAAATATTTTTTGTTATTCTCATCTTCCATTTGTATTCTCTTTTTTTCTCTCCCCCTTTTCTTCTTCTTTAATTTTGTAATTTATTTGTTGTCCTTTTTTCTGGGCACTAGGAGTTAATTATATTTTACATATGCTGGAAAATTCTAATAAAGACACTAGGACTTAGAAAAGAAACTTTTCTCTTTTTTTTATTGATGGAAAATCTGCAAGCTTAATTAGGCAACCCATTGAGATAAATGCATCAATAAATATATTTCCCATTCATGAACGCAGCATAGCTAACAAGAAACTGCCTAGGAAGTTTCAATTCATTTGGGTACCCATGTATTTATACCCAAGAGATTTGGGCCAGATAATGGCTTTCCAATACAACCCAAGGATTACAGAGTGAACCCCAGCAGGGCAGCTGATTCTTAAGCACTGGGAAATCTCCCACTGGAGTATAGCACACATTTTTTCTTTCACCATGACAGGCAAACAAGTGCATGCCACAAAAATGCCTGAAGGAAGAAGGGGTTAATACAAAACTCTCCTTTGCAGGTAGTCGCTACTTAGGCTTTTCTACACTGCTCTATAAATAAGCTGGTCCTGATGACCTGAAGAAGAGGAAGTACCAAGATCCTATTTAGTCTGTGAGCCTCTTGTCTACAGTGCAGGTTATTTTTCTGTTTATACTCTGCACCATCTGAATCCAGAAAAGAAGAAAGATGAGCCTAGTCTGAGACTGCTGATACCAGGCACTGGTAAAAATTGAGAATGTTATCTCGAGATTACAAGTATCAAGAGAAAGGATATTGATACACAAGCATAATACCTTAAAAATTAGAAACATAATGTTATTTTAAATAATAATCACATAGTATGGGCTGTAACATTTAAAATAAAGTCAGATGTTCAACACTGTTTAATAACTGACATAAGGAAGAAATCATATTTATAAAGGAGATATTTATTTCTGAAGATTCAAAAAGGCATTGTACTTTTTTCTTTTGCATCTGAAAAGCAAACATTGTACTTGAGGAATCAATTAAAAATAACAATAAAAGGGAGGAAACAGCAGTATCAGTTCAGAATTTCCAATCTCTCTGCAATTTGCTTCCACTTAAGAACATGACTGGTTCTTCAGAGCAATAACTGCATAGCATCTGGGGGACTTCACAGGATCAAATAACTTCACAAGTCCAGACCAGGCAATGTTTTCCTGAAAATGATATATAGTTAAAGTGCATAAAAATGTGTTTGACTTATAAGCTAAGATATGGTAATAGGTCTACATTTTTAAATAAAAAATTGAAACTAAAAATAATTATCCTAATGCAAAGCAGGAAAATCACTTTTAAGAAAATCAGCAGAAGTTTGTTGTGAAAAAAAAGGACACCCATAACAGGATGTATTTTAAAGTCATTAAATTATTTCTGGTGCTATCAAATGATAGGTTCCCACCCCCTTCATCAATAAAGCTTTGCTTTTTGGTTGAACTAGAGCAAAGAAATTAAGGATCATGTCATAGTTGTTTTATATTGCACGTTCTACTACTGAAGCTAATTAACTGACTTTTCAAATGAATCAGGCCAGCTGGATCTGGTCATCATGTTGCATTTGGCTTTTTTAATTTCTATTTTTCTTCCTAAACACATTTTGCGAATCAATCAGTACAAGATTAAATTCATGCATATATTACGTTTAGAAAAGGTGAATTAGTACTACATACAGCAAGTTTGATCTCCCATCTTGGAAACCATACAGATCTCTATGCAATTTTTAACTGGTTGGCATTTGGGAAAATGCATCATTATTTAAATATTTCAAATTGCCTCTCTGTAAAAATACCAGTTAGAACAAAAGCATATATTTACTACAATTCAGTTGTTCCAAGAGCACCGTGACAAAGAATAAAGTGAGTTTTCACTTATGATAAAATGGACCTGTTAAAATGAAGGGTTTATGGTGGAAAAACACAGCTACTCACATGAACTGAGTTTGAACTTTATTTTAAAATTTTATTTTGACCATGGCCCAGAGCAGAAGCTGGAAGATGCTACCATTTCCTCCTAGCAAATTATTATTTGTGTGAAAAATGTTTACTGGTTCAGAAAAAGTATTACCACTGCTTTCAAGTTAACCAGGCCAAGCTCAAAATTAGTGTTAGAAGAAACAGTGTAATGGAAGTCATCATGGAGTAAATGTAGTAGCATTTGCTTACTAGATCCCAGATCTATACTTGTAAAATATATCCAGGCTGTATGTTAGTCAAATATACCTCAGCTGACCCATACACTTGGAAAAAGTGCACCCTCTCTCATCATTGATCTTAATTAGGAAACAGTAAAAGAAAATCATAAACATTCTGGATCTAATTCAAAATTTCTTGAATTATATGTTCCAAAGCACATTCATTGGAAGTTTGAGTATTAACAGCACAATGTTTGTTTAGCATTTCCAATTTTTTTTTTAATTATTAAATATCTCATTATATTGTATAAAATGAGATCTGTTGCACATTTGATTAATTTATTTCTTACTGTTGATTGACTAGTAATTATTGTACAATTAAAAGAGTATAAACTTTACTGTTGCTGCTTTGCTGAAAATAAAAACATCTGTTGGGCATATGTTTATACTAAATGGAATGAATGCTTATACTTTTGCAAATATGATGAGAATAATAATTCTGCAACAGAGACTTTTTGTCTGCACAGCAATAAATTGACTGAAATAGCCTCATTTCAGTGATGTAGCCTTTAGGTATCATAAAAGAGAATGCAAAAATACCTGCTCCTTGAGGTAGCAAAGACGATCCAGAAGTATCAAAACTTCTATGCAAGGAGCCAGAACAACCTTCAACTGAAAGAAAGATTAGATACTATAATCCTTTTGGGAAAGACAGGCAATACACTTCCAAATGGCTACATTTCCTCAGAACAATTCCACAAAGGTCAATCACTTTTTAGGGGTTTTGTTGTACAAATGTCGCCTTGCTAATTTTCCCTACGGGATGGAGATCTTCAAAGCAGATTATATTAAAGATCAAAAATACATGGAATGCCATAAAGTCAGGGAACTATGTTATTTGGTTGGTTTTCAGACATTGTTCAACAAGAAAATAATATTAAATGTAGCAGAACAATTTTAAAGAGGGAAATCATGAATTTTAATAAAAAGAGTTTTTTATGAAATAACTGCATGGAGACCAGTCTAGGTTTAAAAGGAGACTGACATTCCATTTTCCAGTGCAATAGTCCCTCTTGAAAAAGAATCTTCCATGTGTTCACTTTATTACTTTACTTACACCTAATATAGTTTTGGAATAGGATACGCTCCAAAGTATGGAAGGGGGAACTGCTTTGTTTTTTTGGTTGCATACCACAGTGGAAGACAGTCCACCTCCACATAAAACTTAACAGGACTTTGTTGTAGACCAGCACATATATACAAGGTAATAGTATTAATCCTATAACTTTTACCATATTAAATGCTTCAAGCTCATTCATTCTGTGCTTGTACTTTTCATAGTAATCCATTATACAGCTGTCTGGGAGCTGCAAGGGATTAAAAAAAAAAGGATATCAGAGTTATTCTAGTTACTTTTTCAAGAGAACTTTAGAATTAAATATTGTCACACTACAAAATGAAATCCATGTTTTGTTTTTGAAATTAGCACTTTGCTAATATTTATAATAATTTTCCAATAGCAGTTTCTCAGTTCTAATTTACAAGAACTGTTTTGCAGAGAACATTTTCCACTGACATGAAATACTGAGATATACCCATTATTCAGAAAGCTCCAGTCATTCTTAAATGAGAATTACACAGTAAAGTGGAGATAACATTCTCATTTCCTTTCCATGTATCTTATCCGCTCCTCACTCCCATACCCAAGAGATTTATTTAAATAGCTGAGAATTAAACTCTGGTGTGAGAGTAACATGGATGGTATTTCACATCCAAAACCTACTAGCGGGTTCTGGAAATAATGCTTTGTTTCCCTGTGCCTAAAATTACCCATCTTTAAAATAAAACTTTTTCTATTTACTTTGAACTACTGCATGTTCCCTCTCTTCTTTTCCCAATCACCCAATGTGAGTTTGCCAGCACTGCCACCATGACTGTAAATGCTGCGATTTGGGGCTGAATTTGATACAAAGGCAGTTCAGGAACTTGACTAAGCCTTTTCAGCCCTTGCTGGCCAGTGCAGCACAGCAGGTGCTGCAGCTGTGACCACGACTGCTCTTCACAAAGTATGTTCTCTACAGGGCAGCCAGACCACCACATCTCACAGAAGGTCATGATGTGTCTGCCCTGCTGACCACAGTCCTGGACGCTGAACCAGACACTTGAGCTGGCCATGTAAGGAACATGCCAAAGGAGTGGGGAGTAGGTCTGCAGCATTATTGATGACGGAGGCTGCTGGGAAGAGCAGAGCTGAAAGGGCGTGATGCACTTCTGCAGTACTGGGAGCTTTGCAGTATGGCTTTTCTGTTGTGGCTATGGAATGAGCGAATCCAAACTTAGCAGAAAAGTAATGGCTCTGACAGCTGCGTAGATGTGGCACTGAGGGACACGGTTTAGTGGTGGACTTGCAGTGCTGAGTTAACGATTGGAATTGCTGCTCTTAAAAGTCTTTTTCAGCCTAAATGATTCTATGACTCTCTGACAAAACACTAGGAAAGCTGAAGTGCTTAATAAATTTTTGCACACTTTTATTAGAAGAATCATCTGAGAGCATGCGGCTAATCCAGTTGCAAAGATGTAAAATCTTTGCCTAAAATAGGGAAAAAAACCAGGAAACATTAAAAAAAAATGTAAGTTTTCAAATCAGGTGTGTATTATAAACTTTATCCTGGGACAGCCAAGAAGGGACTGACGTAACCTCAGAACTATTACTCATTGTCACTGAGAAGTTCTCACAGTATGTCGGACAGATAGCAGGTATATGTCCTATTATAGAGCAGACAGTTCAGACTCAATGCACTGAAAAAATTGAACAAATAAAGAATTTAAAACCACTGAAAGATAAGCAAATGAGTAATAATCAACATGAATTCATGAAGAATAAATCACAAGTCAGTCTACTTCACTTGTAAGGAGGGTAAAAGGATTCATGACAGAAAAACAACTGGTTCTCATATCTTTTGATTTCAAAAAGATTTTTGATAACATTTCCCATAATAATTTTATAAGCAAATTCAGGAAACAAGCTTCAGATTAAAGTGCTATAAAGTGATTGAAAACTGTCTGAATGACCATAACCAGAGAGTGGTTCCTAATGAGCCTCTGAGCAACTGGAACGACCTGCTGACTGGAGGTCCATCATGGAATGCAGTATTTTCATCAGGAATTCAGACAATAGAACAGAAACCACATTAGCTAAGTCTGCAAATGTGCAACACGAAGGCATTGCCAGAACTTAAAATAACTCAGAAACTGGAGCATTGCTTAGAGAAGAAGTTTGAAATGCTGTACAGAAAAGCAGAAGGGACTAGGCTCAGGCAGAAATAATCAGCTGTTCAGGATGGGGAGCACCAAACGACAGTCTGGAAGATAGAGCAGATCGTAAGCGGAGTGAGAGTCACAGTTGTGCTACTGCAAAAAAAAGCAACCACCATTCTGTGACATGTATGGGAGAGCAGCCTGCAAAGTACAGGAAGTAATCCTTCAACTCTGGCAGTGGAAAAGCTCTAGCTGGAATACTGCATCCATTTTTGGGCATCAGATTTCAAAGAAAGAAATGAACTGTCTGAAAAAGCCCTGAGAGAGAAAAGAGATCAATGATCTAGAAAACATGACCTATGAAGAAAGACTCAGAAAACTGGAACTGATCAGGCCAAATGAGACAAAATTGAGAGTGGGCATAATAACAGCTTTTACAAGGCTGTCACCAAGAAGTAGGGAACAGTTTGTTCACTGTGTCTGCAGTAGATAGGGCGAGAACTAATGGGCTTGAATTACAGTTTAAAAAAAAACAAAAAAAAATCAGCCAAAAACTTGAAGAAACATTTTCTCTTAGAGGTTAATTAAGGACTGGCAAGGTTGTCAGTCTCCATCACAGGAAGCTTTTAGAAAATCTGACAAATATTATTTTCAGGAATGATGCATAATTCTAATTCTGCTTTAAAACAAGAGGAGATTAGAAAAACTTTTGTAGTGTTTCAGTCATATTTTTTTAATTTAGAAACTACTTTTTCCCAACTGCAAAGGCAAGGCTGAGTAGCTGATCTCGCAGTACTAATGTGGACTAACAAGAATTTTTTTGGGTCTTATTACTATTTTATTTTCTGTGAAGCTGTGCAAATATTTTAGAGTTCTTTTTGTTTTTCTCTTCCCCTCTAAACAGTCAAACTAACTAAAATATATCAGTCATGAAATAAACAAAAGAGTTTATTTAACCTCTGCCCTATAAGCTTTTCATTTCAACTGAGTATTAATAGGGTTTTAGCATAATGGATTTTTGAAATTATGGGCTATTTGGAATTAAAATACAAAGATCTATATTTGAAAAAATGTGATCTTGAAGCCTTTCTGCTTTTGCTTCCTTTATGTTCCCCATTTTTCAAGATGAAGCATTCAAATTAAAAGAAAACAAGCTGTGAAATGTTTGGCAAATAAAAAGTGGGTCAAAAATGTCTCTTGGACACTGCCATACTCAAGTATGTGCTTTTCTACTCCTTCCCTGCCTGTTACGCATTCTGACTGAACACATCCCTACTGTCATGGATAGACTAGGTGCTATTCCACAGTGTGCCTGAGATGAAAGTTTGGTGAGTGAACCAATTCAATGCAACAGCTCAGCTGGAAAAGAGAGAAAGTGTCCATTGAAAAGCATTGGTAGAGAAGGGCATGAAAAGGGTAACTGGTAGTTAGCCATGTGGTCAGTTTACAGGAAGACAAACAAAACTCAGGTAGCACTGGCTTTGTCTGAAACTGCAACAGCTTTCCACCTGCCTTCAGTACCCAGCACAACCTTCAGCTCTCCTTCCAAGGTGAACTAGGAGTAGTTTACTCTTTGCATTTTTGAAGAAGAATTGTACTTCCATATGCAACGCAAGCCATTGAAGTTATCTATGCAACCGTTCTCTGCGTTGTCACTCATTTGTGTATCCAAAAAAAATTCTTCCTATATATGCACTGAACTTTTTTCTTACATTATGATGTTGATACTCTGAACATGAAGAAACTCAAATACATGCATTTGTCTTAATAATGACTCTGTACTCCAAGATCTAGCTTATGTTACTGACACTCGAGTGACCTTCATTTTATTTTGGCCAGTATTTCTTCCCTGATACAGCTGCAATGTCTCCTGGTCTTCATCAGGTTGTGAACAAAAGGGTCTCATCTCTTTGCACTGTGATGGTGGTGCAAGTTTCTTTTAAACTGATTTCTTTGTGGATTGACGTGGTCACTCAAAGAGCTGAAAAAACTGAGAGGTCCTAGCAAGGTCTCCAGCGACCTAGTTGTAACTATACCATGTAGGTATACCATTTATACCATTTATACCATATGCTGGAGGTGGCACTGAAGATGAGCCACAGGACTGACTGATCTGTTGTGAACAAGGTGAGACTGTCACAGAGCCCTGAGAGCATGTGAGATACCACACACCTGAGCACAGCCAGCTTGGACTGCAGCCCCACAGGCACGCTGACAGAGCACAGGCTGAAGGGAAAACGCACAGGCACAAGGTGTGGGACAATTAGTGATACCACACTTCACATTTCTTCAGAGAGCATTTTTTCGGAGCTGTATCCTTCTCTAGACTAAGCGTATTTTGACTGAATGAAAGTCTCTTTTACTGTCCAATGCTTCACATGCCCTCCAGAGAAGAGACAGCCTAAGGATGCTATTCCACAGTCTGTCAGATGCAGTTCCTCTTTGCTGCCTCAAAGGGACTGCTTCTTCCTGCACTGACTACACAATTCCATGTTTCCCCTCTCTTTCTGTACCAGCACTATCAGGAACACTAACGAGAGTACAAGAAAACTGTAAGGCAATCCTTCTAGCRGAGCAGTGTCTTAGATCAGTTCAAAACACTTGGGAGAACATATCTTACAGGAAATTTTACAACTTTTCCATAACTAAGGTAGTTAAAAATAATGTAATGTAACATACTGCAAAATAATGTAAAACAGATAATGAAATTACCAAGAGACTTAAGTTTATTTAGAACTTTGTTTAAAATGCATTTCAAATGAATGCAATCTATATTATTTATAATTATAGCTGAGATACAAATCATATCTCTTAAGGCTCCTTGTCAGAGTAAATTGCTACAGCACCATAATTGGGATAGTATTTTGTCTATTTGAAAAACAGTTATGCTTAAAAACAGCATTATGTGCTTACACTTTATAGAGTGCTATGCAAGTGTTACCTGAGCCGTCATTTAGTACCTCTCTAACTAACAAAGGAAACAGGAAGTCTGTGAGTTGAAATTCCTTCTGTCCAAGAAAACAGTGAAGAGAGTCAACTCTTCAACAATTGTAAAATGCATTAAGTGTGTAAATCCATGTAGTACCTTCATTTTTTGACTGCTTAGTCTCAGTTAATTGCTGTTTTAGGATTCAGGCGAAAGTGGAGAGCATTGTTTTGGCTTTGGCTCCATGTTTGCCCAATGGCTCAACACAATAAAAAGTATCAAAATTACAAATATTCTTAGTAAAGACCAACCAGCTTCAGATAGTCACTGTCATTTCAAGAGATCCACACTGACATTGGCTGTGGGGTAGACATTAAGGTCGCAAGAAATCTCAGGCTAAAAGTCCCTCTCTTCYCCAATTTCTGCAAAGATTCTTTTTAATTCCCAGTACAGTTGCATATATTCAGGTTAGTTCATGTCTTAGTGTATTATATAATTCCACTACTGACAGTTTCCCAGTCTTAAGTGAGTGGCTTTTCAAGACTTTTTAAAACAAGAGCAAAATTAGGCCACACAGTAAGCTTCATGTTATGTCCCTTCATCTGCAAACTGCATTTTATGATATGCCACTAGTCACTGCTGAGGAGAATTTACAAATCAAGGACAGTCTATGGTAAGCTAAGAGAAACCCATCTCCACTCATCAAAACTAAAAAAATCCAAACTTGTCTGAAAAAAAATAAGCAATTAGTGAAGAAAAAAAGTATTTTTGCACAAATTCTGATTTYGGTATTGTCTACCAGCTTTAACACTCAAAATTAAATAGTCTGGAGTTTGCAAAAGCACCRAGTCAAGAGATCCCAAAGTCTGCCAGACACATCCAGGCCTTAGCTTTGTAAGCACTTTCTCCATTTAATCACCTTAAGCCAGGCCATATGAAAGATCTTTTGCTAATCTACCCCAGTAAGAACAGGACACCAGGAAACCTAGACTTTTGAGTTTTCTTTCTTAAAAACTCTAGAAATACATAAACACTTATATGAGGACTTTTTRCTGTTTGTAGCTTATTGCCTTAAGCAGCAAGCAAATTTGTTAATAAAGAGGCTTAATTTTAAATGCATTTGTAAAGAAGCTACAAACAGATGAAACATGTTCTGAACTGAAGAGGAAGGAATTACTCTCACTGCTTGAAAGCAAAAAGGCTAACAAGTATCAGAGGGGCTAGCTACCCTAGGAGAGAGGACAGGGATGAATGCTCCATTCTCCCAAATTTTTCTTTTCCTTTTTATTCACCGTTTTACCTAATTTAACATGAACGGTCCCCCGTTCATGTTAAATTAGGTAAAACGGTGAATAAAAAGGAAAAGAAATCTTGTGATAGAAGGAATTTCTCCAAAAGCTATGTGATCCTTAATGGTCTATATGTACCACACAGTCTATCAGGAATAAAATACTGCTTTGCTGTGTATCCAGACCAGTTACTGCAGCCCTGTGCAGGGATCTCTAGAAAAGGCCCTCTACAAGCAGAAAGGAGCAGCCTCACATTCACAAGCTCTTGTCCTCATGGGGCACTTCAACCACATCAGTATCTGTTGGAGCAACAGCACAGCAGGGCATAAGCAACCCAGGAGGTTCCTGCAATGCACTGATGAGAACTTCCTTTCCATGAGATAGAGGAGCCAATGCTGGATTTAATTCTCACCAACAAGGAAGGCCTCGTGGGGAATGCAAAGCTCAAGGGCAGCCTGGGCTGCAGTGACCATGAAATGGTGGAATTCAAGGTCCTTGGGGCACTGAGGAGAGCACACAGCAAGCTCATTACCCTGGACTTCAAGAGAACAGACTTCTGGGATCAGTTTGACAGAGTACTACGGCATAAAGCCCTGGAGGGAAAAGGGCCCATGCAGGCTGGTTAATACTCAAGGGTTACCTTCTCCAAGCTTAAAGAGGAAGTCAGGAAAAAATACCATGAGATCAGATGGATGAACAATGATCTCCTGGCCAAATTAAACAACAAAAAGGAAGACAACCAAGAGTAAAAGCAAGGACAGGTAGCCTGGGAGGAATACAGAGATATTGTCCAAGTATCCAGGGATCAGGTTAGGAAAGATAAAGCTCTCACAGAACTAAACTTGACTGACATCAAGAGCAACAAGAAAAGCTTCTATAGGTACACTGTCTACATGCGTGCCCTCTCCAGAACAGATGACTGCTTACACAGCTTACAGAGAATGTTGAGACACTCAACCACTTTTTTGACTGAGTCTTTACCAGCAAGTGTTTCAGCCACACCACCTGAGTTGCAGAAGACAAAGGCAGGGACTGACTAAATGAAGAACTGCTCACTGTACAAGAAGATCAGGCTCAAAAACTTCGTAGGAGCCTGCAGATGCACAAGTCCATAGGACCTGATGAGATGTGTCTGTAGGTCCTGAGGGAACTGGCAGATGAAGCTGCTAAGCCACAATCCAGTATATTTGAGGAGTCATGTCAGCCTAGTGAAGTACCCACGGAAAAAGGGGAATATAACCCATAACTCACTTTCAAAAAGGGAAAAAGTGAAGGACTGGGGAACTACAGGTCAATCAGTCTCACTTTGATGCCTGACAAGATCATGGATCAGATCTTCCTGGAAGCTGTGCTAAGGCACATAGAAAATAAAGAGGTGGTTGGTGAGAGCCAACATGGCTTCATTAATGGCAAATTGTGCCTTCAAATCTGGTGGCCTCCTATGAGGGGGTTACAGCATGGGTAGATAAGGAAAGAGCAACTGAAATCATTACCTGGACTTGTGCAGAACATTTCACATTATCCCACCTGACATCCTTCTCTCTAAACTGGAGACCACTCAGTGGATAAGGAATTGACTGAATGGCTGCACTCAAAGAGTGGGGGCTGCGCAGCCTGGAGAAGTGAAGGCTCTGAGGAGGCCTTAAAGCACCTTCCATTACCTAAAGGACCTATAAGAGAGCTGGAGAAGGACTTTTTACAAGGGCATGCAGTGATAGGACAAGGGGGAATGCCTTTAAAACGAATGAGGATAGGTTTAGATTACATAAGGAAGAAAATCTTCACTACGGGGGTGGTGAGACACTGTCACTGGTTGCCCAGAGAAGCTGTGGATGGCCCATCCCTGGCAGCATTCAAAGCCAGACTGGATGGGGCTTTCAGCAACCTGGTCTAGTGAAAGGTGTCCCTGCCCACAGCAGGGGCATTGGAACTAGACAATCATTAAAGTCCCTTCTATGATTTTATGATCCATGGCCCACAAAGAAATTCCATTAACTCTGAAGCTATAAGCAATATAACCATACCTATGAAGCAACATGCTCACACTAAAAGACCTCTCTCTGCCCTCACAAAATGAGAATGTTTTGTCAGAAATTCAGTAGTCATGGCTTATATCTCATTTTTACTACTGAGGTGAAGAGAAGTGTGAAGGGAATGGTCCTGTACAAAAGTCAGAAAAAAAGATTTCATTTGCATCTAAGTATTTAATTGACAAGCTCTTCAACAGTGAAAAGAAACACCATGAATAGAGGAAATTATTTTGGCTCACTTCAGTGGAAACTTCAGTCCTTGAACAGTAAGCCTTAACAATGAATGGCCCTAGGTTATTGATAAATGTGCTTTTTTTTCCTTTTTTTTTGATGGAAAAACTATTTTACTATGTTGTCTCACTCTAACTCATTTCTGATTGAGACTCTTTTTATAAAGAGTCTGGTTCTTGCTTCACATAAGCAAAGGACTTCACATCTATTCCACAAAGGAAAGAAGCAGAGGGGTTTCTTCACGTGAATTATTAGCAGGATTCAGGAACTTATCTTTACTTAAAACCCATAGCCAAAAAATCCTTAGTATTTGGATAATTATACCTGATGAGTCTTCATCAGTGTAATATTTAGCAAAAGGCACACACTTACAAAAAATGAGTATCAAGGCAGGTTAGGTGTTTTATATACTTGCACTCTTTATCCTGCCTCCACAATTGTCCAAACTGGAAAATGACTGGATTGCACCAGGGGCTACCTTTTGATCAGAAACAGAGGTAATGGTGCGTACAAAGGAAGCAGCTGGGATCCTTATCATGAACCATTAAGTTCGGAAGAATGTTTACATCCCACAGTACAGATTCAGCTACAGTGATCAAAACCATCCAAGATTTTACCATACATAACAAACTACCAAACCCTGGCAGGGAAACAGTGCCTCTACCCCTCTATTTTCCTTTCCAGTACTTTTATTATCATACAGAGATGAAATTATTTTTAATATTCTGATAAGCCGAGTAAAAGACTGGAGACTTGCAGTTTCTTGACTTCTGTTTTTTAGAAAATATCTTTGCATGTGTAAAACAGAGACCCATATGGAAACGATTTTTTCTCATAGTTCTCTGGTTGTATTACACAGTGTCACTAAGTTTCAGCTGCTTTTTTAATATAACCTAAATAAATTTATGCATTAAGACAATGATTGCCTCCCTTTTTTTTTGAGAATGACAAGGACATTTTGGATTATTCTGGAAGTATGCTTCATATATGCTTACTCCCACCTTATATTCTTCCCAAGGCATCAGTTTTTGTCCACTGCCAGAGACTTTTGGTCTATGCAGTACAGCTGCTCTTTTGTTCATTTCTAAATAGAGCTAAAAAACAAATTCCGCATAAATTTCTCTTTGATTTTTGTTGTCTTTCAAAGCAAATGTTTAGGCTGCATCACAGTTCTAGCTATGTAAGTATTTTTTTTTCTGAAGAGAGGAATTTAACACATTCTCCAATATTGTGTAGATATAGTGCTGACTCCACCATGAAAACTGCAGGGTCAGAACTGCTGTTGAGGGAGCAGTAACAACTTTCCTCTCAGTAGTATCAAAATAGCACTGGTTTTGTGCTGCTGCAGATTTCAATATAGCTGGGAAATAAAAAAATAATATTGTTTACTTCAGCATAAAATCCAGTCTTCAGTATGCAGCCAGCTGCACATAAAATGAGGAGAAACATGAGCAATAGTGAGCATTTACTTGAATCAGGTCTTTAGCAACCACATAAACATGCAGCTTGAAGTAGTGTTGACAGACATCTTTGTCTCAGGGCAACTTGCATTTGTCCAGACCCTTTTTAGCAAAAGGCAACATACCTAAAATCAGACCTCTTGACACAAACTTTCTATGCTTACTGGTTTTAAAGAAAACAGTGACAAATCTGCACCAGCAGAGTTTAATCAATAATCTTGTGAACTGATTATTGCACAAATAATCTACTATTGTTTTCAGGTGACTGTACACACACAAAGAAAGACATAATTTTACTTCTAGCTGAGGTGAATGCATCTTGTTAGTGCCTATTCATACAGAAAAGCAAACAGGTACCTACATTTGCTAGATATGATTTGCTAACTACAGAATTAAATACAATCCTTTTAAAATACAGCAAACTTCAGGCATAAGTCCTTTTCTTAATGCTGTCAGGATGATTCCAATGTCATTTGAATTTACTTGCTTATTTGGTTTTCCCTGTTTCTCCTAGTTCATGCTTTGATGTGCCTGGCAAATTTTAAGTGATTTCACATTTTGACTACAGGTTTTAAACATTAGTTTACTAGAGACTACAACAACATTTACCTTAAATATTTTACATGCTTGCCACTCCCGCTTTTCCTTTGATTGTACTTAATTTGTTAGCAATCTGTCTAGTACTCTCTAGTGTCTCCTTTGCACAACTTCACAACATGGTTGTGATCTTCACACAGTCATATTCCATGCCTAATGCTATGTTGCCATCTGTTGACCAATTGAGCAGTTGTAGGACCAAGACTAAGATACTCAAGAACGTAAATAAAATCTCCAAAATATTTTAAATCCCTACTTTATATTTACTTCTTTTTCTCTTTCTAACAGAGTTATTTAAAATCTTCATATATTTCCTTAACATTTACTAATTTAAAGGTATTAGGTCTTCAAATATATTATTCATACAGCAATATACAACACAAATCAACTCAATGGCTGAAACATTGCATTGTGGTGCTGACTTCAAGAACTTACATGGATATAGCAACTTCATATAGTCTCTAACTAGTGACTCACCTTTGAATCATCCAGTTCCAGCTTTTTCAGAGACCTTCTGACATAATCTATGAAGGAGGATGATTTGGAGAAGGTTTTTCCAACATGTCGATCACTGCAAATACAGTACTGAGGTGTAGGCTTTTATACATCCAACAACAGAAATTCAGATATTTTGAACAGGAGAAATAAATCAGTTGGATGGCTACTACTGCCAAGTTAGTAATAACAACTTTCCTTTTCCTCCCTTCCACTTAAAACAATCTAGCTAATACTTGAAGTAACTTCTAGACACAGCAACTGTATAATTGTATTATGGTTATAATAAGGTTATTATTTTACCTAAAAATTTGAGAGATAGTTGAAGGTTCTTTTTAATTTCTTCACTAACATTTTTATCTCCCTATATGAATGACAAAATTCTTATTTCCACTGACAGAGACTTCCTTCTATACTTCTATAATACTTCCATAATGTACTATAATGCTGCTGTAATTTATTTAACAAAAACCATTGGACTGAGCAAATGCCACTTTTGCTTGCTACCTTGTGTTCTTATCCTTGCAATTTTTATTTCACTAAATGATGCCAGAATTCTGTTCTGTTCACAACTCAACAGCTTGCATTTCAAGCCAGCCAAAAAAGTGGGTTGTTTCAAAAAATATGTTAAAATAGTACACAAAAACTTAAAAAAACATATAGGAAGAATGAATCCTAGCAGATCACTCATGTTTGTTCTCTGTGTTTAAAATATCTTGGAGAAACAACACACAAAGATTTTTTTAGTCTGAATTCACTTTCTTAACTGAGTCTAATGTTATTCCTCTTCCAGATGTGCAGTGTAGGAGTTAAATTTTCAGGTAGAGAATCTTCAGCTACTGAATCACTTAACAAGAAATACACTTTCCACCCACCCTCTCAGTGAAAATCTGGATAGAAGTTGTCTTAGTTTAAAACTTTTCCCCCTCTTTATTCTTAGTAAAAACCTATCTCCTTACCTAAAAACTAGAACTAACATCTGAGGTCAACAGAAAGATTTCACTCAAGTGGCAGTTCTAATACTGTTTACCTGTCAAGGTCCCTCACTCATTTAGAATAACTTCTGTTGTCATACTTAATATTAAGATGCACCTAAACATTTAGGCTGATGCAGTCTGAAAATTAGTTAATGATTATGCTGTTACATAATTTCTAAGAACATGGGCATTGAAAAAAAAATGGGTGTGAGAGAGGTCTTTCTAAGGTAGCCATTGCATTCATTTCAGAAGTATAAATCTTAATTACTTCCTCCAAATTACTTCCTTCAAAAAATGAAAAGTCTACCTCACACTTTTTCTTCTCTTTACAATTTAGCAGCCATGACTTTTTGTGTGATATTTTATGCAATTTTAAAATAAAGAAGCATTTCTTCTTTCAGGAATTTGACCTGAAGGGTACGCTGACTCTACATCTAGAAAAAGTTTTGAGGGTATCTGCATTAACACTTATTTTAGATCAGGACTATACTTCTGAAGTGAATTTTCTGGTTTTCCTCACCTCTCATGCCTTGGCTCACAGTGTGAGCCTGTATCAGAGCTCAAAAATTGGGTTATTTTCAAACTAAATTAAACTGGAAGGTGTGCTTCTGGATGTGCTCCAAGCACTAACAGGCATACATCCCACAGAATAAGATAAAATCTAATCCAACTGCAACCACAAAAGAGTATAATGCAGATGTCAGGTCCTCAGCAGCAGCTCTCCAAATCCCATTCCTACAAGAAAGCAGCACTTGCCAGGGTAGGCACAGGCAGTGAGTAGCTCTTTACAGCCATGATGGCCATCGAGCTGTCAGCAGTTTTTCTCAGGACAAATGAAAATGTCTTTTTCCTTCTGCAGTATCAAAGCTCAAAGGACCTCTGCATGAAAGGGTAGCCCAGGACTGCGTTAACCTTTTAGTGCATTTGCTGAGTATCCTCAGGTGAAGATGTGCTTTACCCATGTACCCAGTACCAAAGAGGGCCTATTTCAGCTACAGGTAAAGGAAGGGCAATACATTCATGAGGTGGATTTAGGATGAGCAAATCTATCTTGCATTTTAATACTCATGTGTATATACACCTAAATGAGTCTGATTCCTACATCCTTCTGCTTTCCAAAACGTACTTTCTCTACAACATAGAAGTGGAAGAGAATCAGATCAATCTTTGGCTGGTATTCTGTGAATTCAGAGCTTCCTACCTTTTGGTGACACCATAAGTTTCTTCTATAATAACCTGAAGAACAGCTCGATAAAACAATGATTCTGTAGGGAGCTGCAAAAAATTTTACACCAGCAAGGATTTAAAATGGGCACTGAAATTAAGATCAGAGTAACAAAACCAGTATTGGCTTCCTTCACTATTTATTGAGCTGTATACTTTACGATCAGTCATACCAGATTTAAGAGGACAATTTACTAATGTTCTTGCATCCAGTTAAAATTCTGTTTTTGAGTTAGATTCCAACATAACCATAAATGCAAGGAAAAAAAAAAGAAACCCAGACTCTGAAGATCAAAGGTTGATGGAGGGAAAAAGAACATAGGAAAACACACTGTTCACGATCCAAATTCTAATATGCAAAATAAATAAAAACTATCTAAGTTGTTTAGAAGACAAAAGGAGCAATTCCCTAGCTGAATCATCTGTATTTAGACTGTAGTCTGAATCATGCAGAAAGTACTACGCTAAAAAAAAATACTGAAAAGTTCACATATTTGTCTACGGAAAATCTGTTTGCATAAAAATAGTTAATGATTGCCAATTAAACATTCACAGAAAAAGACTACTGGGGTCATTGGGCTTACTGAATATGGAAAGAAGTCTCTCAGCTTTGCCTTTTAAATACTTGCACAGTTGGTGCCCACCATGCCTTAAGGATAACTTGCACAACAATAATTCAAAATATTCACAGGGAAAAAATATACAGGGATTAAAAATGAGAATGATAATGTTTCTAACAGGTTCAAGCTTTTGTCATAACAATGCCTATTTTAACATTAGTTGATAAAACATTGGAATAGAGTGATCCAAACCAGAGATATCAGAAAGACATCTGCACTGAATTTATGTATTAGCTGAAAGATAGGAAAGGAAGTTAGGAAGGGTAGTTTAATGCCTTAAATTTTAAGCTGTGCTTTTTTTTTCTCAGACTCTTAATTGTCAAAAGAAAACAGATTCACTAAGTACAACCACAGCAATAAAATGCGATTTCATGATGACACATGCTATCTATCAGGATTTGACACAGTGTAGGCCAGTATTTCAGATTCCAGATACGCAGAAGTTCAATAAACGGCCACGGATTAAGAACATTCAAGGGGAGAAAACACATTTTATCTTAGAATGGCTAAAATAAACAATATTACTTACCATTTGGCCAACTGCAACTCGCTCCAAAGCCTTTAAGAGTCAAGGAATTAAATTGCTGATATGTTTATTCTTTATCATAACATTTTATAAACACATTGTATAAAAGTCAGAGGAGATGACATTTTAAAAGATTAATGGTGTGACATAACATGAGCTTGCACACTTTAAAGTGTTAATACCTTTAGGCACTCATAAGCAGCTACTCCTGTTATTTTGGGTTATTTATAGGAGAAGCAATGACATCCAACTGTGTGGAAACAGATACATGGAAAATTTGCTTGTTTTTCTTTGTATTGTATAAGAATTTCAGAGGATTACTTGCTGTGAATATGCTAAAAACAAATGCATTTTTCTTGACTCTAGTCCTACTGAAATACAAATAATTCACTCTTCATATTTAACTATTTTAAAGTAAATACTAGTTCTGTGGACAATACTAGTCTCAATCACTAGTACTCAGATAAATTGAACTGCTGATATAGAGTCAAGTAAAGTAACTTCAGAGAGACTGCAGTTTAAAATGCTGTTGCATTATTTTTCACTAGATTCTTCGTATTATAAATGCTGATGGAGGTGTGGGACTACTTGATTTTTATGATCCATGACATAGATTTTTTTTATGATCCGTGACAAAGAACAACAAATAACCAGAAGCGTGGAATATTCTTTCACAGTTGAAAAGATAGTGTGCCTACAAAAATTCCAACAGTTTCAAAGATCATAGTAGAAATGAAGACAAAACCTCAGTATCTGATTATCTGATACTATATCAAATTAGGTAGCAAACCAAAAATGCCTCGCCACTTACAGATCATTGTCACCTTTAGTCCCCAAATTTCACAACAGTAAATAAGACTGCTTGTTACACAGTCACCCAGTCTTCCTTCTCCTTGTTGTAGAACTAATTTTGTATTTCAGACTGCTCTTCATACACAGTCAATGTAGTTGCCATTTCTCCATTCAAGGCTTTGGCCAGCTATCAAGTTTGCCTTTTGCTGCATAAGGTCTTGTAGCAGCATCTATCTGCTGCTGCTGAGAGACTGATATGGGTTCCAACACATATTGTAAGGGTCTGAAACTGGAACTCTTGCCCAACACCTCTGGCACTCGGCACTTCAACCTCAGTTTGAATTCTGGGTGTCACTGCTCAGCAGACTTTCTGCTAACCAGCCGTTAGCCCTAGAAATGTGGGTGCTTAGTGGCTCTGTGCTGGCTCCCTTTCCTACATGGCAAGGAAAATCCCAGTAATGAAAAATGCATATAGAGAATTACAAACATAACAGTAGAAGTATCTAGTTACACAGGAGAACTCTGCCTTTTGTGAATATACAAACAAAAGGCTTTTAATTGCAAATTTCTGTGATTTCTGAGACATCTAAAATAGATATATACAGCACGATCAGTACTCTCTTGGGAGTCATTTGCTTACAAAATTTATCTTCCTACCATTGTTGAAAAACAGCCCAACCTTTTTCTTTCCAAAAGAAATGGAATAGGAGAGGAAACAGCTAATGTGTCAGCTGAGGAAGGACTGGTATTGTATGACACTGACAAGAAAAAGAGAAAAGGCAAATCCCTTTAGAAAGCACTTTTCTTGGGCTTCTTTTCTTCTACTTTGCCAAGTGTAACACATTTAAGCCTTATGGATACTAAACAACTGCCCTCCCATATTTTCTCCTGATAGCATTTAATTATCGTGGTAGTTCAAGTTTACATAACCTCAATACATTAGTGTACACTGAGTCTTTAGTCTATACTCTGTAACAGAGGTACAAAGCTAGCAGCAGAGCCTAGACAGAACCTGATGTGATTTATCTGGATACCAAAAATTAAAAATTAATAGAGGGAAGGAACAGTGGTCTTCTAACTGAAAGAGTGGTCAAAATTTTCAGTACCTACCTGTTTTTTCAAATTAGACAACAGCTCATCATCCTATCTTGATGAGGCTAAGTCTTTAAAAGTACTTCATCTCTTGGTGCAATGTTAAAAAAACATTTCCAGACTCTTAAGACACATGGATTTTAGAGCTCCTCTAGTATTTGGAATAGGCAAGGTTGTTCAGGTTTTAAACAGCCAGAACATTCAGTATTATGAATCATGAGGGCATTGGGGGAGTTACTGATTACAATCCTTCTACAATTACCTTGTTTCCCCCTAAGTCCTTGGCCAAGAACTATTATCCTGAGGGGTTACCTTGTTTAGGTTTCAGCAAAGTTTTGGCCTTTCTGTCCACTCTTAAAATACATTTCTGTCAATACTCATTTTTTCATGCCTTCAGCAAGTATAAAATATATAAAGCTGGAAGGTCAATACTATTCTTTTTAGATATAATTCATCATGCTTACAACATTAATGATGCTATTCTGTAGATTCTTGGATTAAAGTCATGGCTTTAGGATTGGAAGCCAAAAACAATGAATCCTGTAACATCTGGACAAAGCTCTCAGCAGGAAAAAGAAAGGAAGGGGAATCATACCAAGCATGCTGCCATCCTGGCATTGCGACCACAGCACCAGCCTTTGTCCTTCAAGTACTGACACATGGGAAATCCCCACACTTGGTCATGGCATTCTGCAATATGGAGGGAAAGAAAAAAAGGCACAGCTTTTCCTCTTACTTACAGAATACACAAAAGATTGAGCAAGATGAACAGTAGGTAATGTAGCAGAAACACTTTAACTGTTCTCATCCAGTACCAAAACTTGTGGTGGTGCTACAAAAAATGTGTTTTCCCTGTAACAGATGTTTTTCGTTTATGCTGAATTTCTGATAATTTCACATTTTCCAAAACAATTTTAAGTGAGTGTCCTTTACGTAAATACACTGAAAAAACAGTCAAAGGGACAAGAGAAAAGTTTGCAAATACTCATGGCAACCTATGCCCATGCCATGAATCACAAGATGTAGGCCAGGCAGTCGTTCCCTGCAGCAGGACTTCAGTACCACTTCTCATTGTCTTCTTATTCTATCAAAAACATCTTTTAAACATCACACAGAACAATGTGTATTTGTTTATTCCAGTTCTGAAAGACCATTCTGCTGTGAGGCAGAATGTTTGTTTTCCAGAAAAGAGCAGCTGCAAAGGCTCTTGCTGTTTCTTCAAAACACCAAGAAGCATTTGCATCACAATCTGTGCTCAGTTTCAGTATCATTTATATTTTGAATAACAACACAGTTCTTCATGTTTAACACAAATGCAAATGTGGGAAAACTAAAGCACAGAGATTACTTTATGGATGTTCTTAATATTCAGTTCTAAATGTACACAAACTCTAAATGTTTAGAGTTTTCATTAGCACATTTATCAGCTGACTTTTTAGAATGGTGAATAAGAATTACTACTTTCTTAAAAAAAAACCCCCACAAACTGGCTGAGACCCTGGCTTTTTAGCACAGGAAGGTGACTGGGACATATTTCAGAATAAACCATGTAATGGGGTTAAAAAGAGAGGACAACAGAAAATTTACCCACAGCCTGAGATACATACATGTAAGTAAAGTTCATTCCATAAAAGTTAAGCAAAGAAAAAGAAAAAACTATAAAGAACCCTCCCCCCACCCGTGACAGCCTTTGGCTTTCTGGCAGGAGTGCCCAGTCTCAGCTGATCACTAGAGAATAACAGCAAGCAGGCACGAATCCTCTGCAGGCAACCTTGCACTCTGCTCTCCTTTCAGCCCAGAGGCTCTTAGGGGCTGAATACTGGTTTGAGGGCCGTGATTTAAGAATAGGATTTTTATTATGGATTATTAGCAGAAGGAGAAAGAAAACTCTTTAGAAATAAAGATGAAATTTGACAAAACAGATTGCAATTGGTTGCAGCACTAGAAATGTAGTAAGAATTTGTAAGTGCCTCATGACAAGCTCTAAAATATTAATTAACTTCAAGTCTAATTATGGAATACATGGAATACATGGGTATTTCTACTGCAGGGATGGAAATAAGAACTTATTAAATACATTTATTTTGCAAAGTTAACCATGACTAACATGGTTCCCTATTGTATGATTCTTGCTAATATGTCTTTCTAATATATATGTTAAAATATTTTAAAACAAAAATTCGCAAACTGAGTTAGAAAGATTAAATCCTTGCTCTCTTCAAGCAAATCCCTTTTAATTTATACCCTGTCCTCTAGGCAAACTAATCATTCATTCAAGTTAAAGTTACTATCCTGTCAGCTACAATCTCAACAGAGCACTGTACTCATGCATAATTCTGAGGAACATATGACACCTTTGAAAAAGATTATCAGGCAAAGCATCATCTTCATTTAAATTACTGAAACTGTAAAGTAGGACAAAAAGAGAGGGAAACTAATGTTTTAAGTTAGAAAGAATTTTTTTGTGTATATGAAAAGTTGATCACACGTCTACAATACTGCTGTAAGTTCTGTTTATTTTTTCACATCCAATCTGCTCTCAAGCACACTTTTAAAAATTTAGGATTAATATATTGCTATAAAGTTCATATATTTATAAGCTACATTTTAAAAAACTAGAAATTCTTTTAATGCCTGCAACTATTTTCAGATATACTTAAGATTATATAGCTCACTAAATACCTTACTGTGCTTTTATCTAACAGCACAACAGCTGTTCTAAACTGTATAAATCTCAAAAAATAGTCAAGAAACATTTTAAGTACAGGTATTCCATGGAACATTTCACAGTAAACAGCTGAAGTGTTCAACAGTGCATGAAGCAATCATGGTATAATTCAGTATAGAGTAGGCAATCAGACAGAATTCCTTCTATGAACCGTTAACAAAATGGGGAGTTTTAGGTAATCATTTGATGAGCTGAACTGAAGCTATACTGGTGTTTAATACCAGAAGAGATTAGTTAAACAGCAAGGACTTTGCCTCTAAGCTAACTTGTAAAAAAGACCGAATCACGCATTAAATAAAATGCTGCAAATATCGCAACAAAACATCAGCATTTATAGAAATCAGTATTCATAGAAAAAATGTAAGGCAGTAGAGAAAGGTAAAATCCTTTCCACAGCTGCTAATTCTGTATGTGCATAAATGATGACGAGGAAGTTCAAGAGAATGGGACAAGCTTCTCCAATACCTTTAATACTAAGCTATCCACAGATTTTCATCCCTAAGAATAATACTACAATTTTTAGTGTGCTAATATTCAAATTTTACTTCACAAAGCTTTACGGTAAAATATGGTCTTTAAAAAACAACAGGACCAATGGGCTTTACTGTTACTGGGAAAAATAAGCCTGATTTGAGTTCCATGGGATGACCCAGATCAGAAAGGTGTGAAGGCAGCAATGTTGGTGCAGAGTCATGTTCCCCTTGGCATGCCTCTTCCAGCCCTGGTGTCCCTGGAGCTGTAGGCTTTGTGGCTCTCTGAATCCCAGCCCTAAACCTAATGGCTGCTTTTGGCTGATGATGTAATTCAATGGATTGAAATGGCATTTTTTCTTCTGAGATTTTTCAGTGGAAATTAATCTTTATTACCCTCCTCAATATTTTTACCATACATCCTACTTTGTCTCTTTGTATATATTTGGAACTTCATCAAAGTAGTACTAAACCAACAAATAACCTTTTTCAGGTCCTCCATAGCCTCTATCTTGCACAACATTGTAGATTTTCTTCTCTTATTCCAAACAAAATAGATAAACTACTAAACTGCCTTTTTCCTTCATGGGAAAGACTAAATCTTCCTTGGCCATATCATTCACTGTTCCTTGAATTTCTGTTTTTCAGAAAAAGTCCCCTAACTAAGCAGGATTTTCCTGGGGGAAGCAGGGGGCAGCCAGGAAGAAAAATGTTCTCTAATTCCAGGAAACAGAATCAGTTGTCACCAAAATAATTTCCAAAATCCAAACCTAGAGTATGTTTTAATTACTGTGTATTAAAAATTTGGCATTCTCAATTCTAACCTCATACTCTGTACACACTGAAAAAATACAAATATAAGATGGTTCCAGGTTTTAATATATTCTTACTACAATTATTAATGAAAAATACCATAATAACTTCAATAGGTAATACTTTCATTTAACATCTGTAAAACTTGTTAATACTTTTTTCAAGTTTCATATTTTTTTCAGAATCAAATTTTATAGAAAACATCTGGGGTTTAGTGACTAGTTAGCTGTGTCACAAATTCATGGAAATGTTCCCTATGCAGCAATATCTAAAGATGCCTTGGGAAGGAAATTAAGCTTTTTGATCTGTTGCTTGGAAGTGTTTTCCTGTGTTGCCATGGTATCAGTGGTAGCTATTTTAAGACATTGGCTGTGGAATATCTTTGAAAATATACCTAGGCAACACATAAATCATCTGTACACTAATACCCTGAAACAGTGAGTAATCTTTCATATTTCAGTGGAATGGAGTGATATGAGGCCATTATGTTTGTGTAAGGAATCCTTTAGATAATTCAGTTTCAGAGTTTTTGTCCTCTGAATCCACCTACTCAAGGCTTTTCCAGGTTTCACAAGTCTGATAAAGTTCTGTATGCGAATTTTGACTACCCTTTGCAACCCTTTTGGTTCCCTTAATTATGTTCAATAGCTTTTAATAGTCAAAGATTATTCTGCAAAAGCTTTGCTGACTTCGTCCAGAGTGCCTTATTGAAAAGCTACTTTCCACAGCTTCCTGGAGGGCTTTAGAATTCCTCTGCCCAGCAGTGACCCGGCTTTGGAAATCCTTACAAAATCTGGAGTTTATGATTTGTAGTACTCAAGCCAACCTCAAGAACAGCTTCTACCAGATATCTATCACCAAAAGTATCTGTACAACTACACCTATGTCATTATTTCAAATTACAGAATCACAGAATATGCTGAGTCAGAAGGGGCCCAAAGGATCATCAGGATCACCTCTTAGGCCTGCAAAGCATCATCCTCAAGGATCACATCCTGTGCCTTGAGCATTGCCCAAACACTTCCTGAACCCTGTCAGGCTTAGAGCTGTGACCACACGTGCTGAGGACTGCACACGATCCAAAGAGTTAAAACTTCCCCCAGCAGGGGAGGTATCTGGGCATTCCCACCTGAACCTGAGCGTATATTAACCCTTGAAGTGTTTGTTTCATGGCTTCCCCCATCCCTGATGGATCAAGACTGTGACCATTGCTTCAAGCAATGGACATCTGAAGTGCAACAATCAAGTGTCATCACTGGATACATGGGTGGTGATGTCTTTCCTCTCTGCTAACTACTCTCACTCTTCCTTTCTCTTCCTTATATATTTTCTTAAAATATATAAGGAAGAGAAATTGATATTTTCATACTTTCATATTGTCATATTACTATAGATAGTAACCAAAATGGCTACACACCTCCTTTCCATTGCAACCAAATTGTTCTCAAATATACATACCTACACACATATATATATATATATATACACATATATACACACATACACACACCTGTCATTCATTTCACTCTAATCCCCACCAAGGGATATATTAAAAAGAACTTCAGTTACCCCATCTCTGTGGTGGGTCTTAACAGTAGCTCCAGAGCAAAAGCAACATTCATGTGTTTTTTCCTCAAAAAAGAGGATATAATATTGAAGAATTTCACTGGTTTCTAGACTGATACTGATGTATTTGGTGGTATGGAGGATGGAAAGAAGAGAATCAGAATACAGAAACCCAAATTCCTTTTCAAGGAAAGTAAAATCTTTTTTAAAATACCTTAAATTTGCAGTTCCTGTCTGTTAAGGGATAATCATAGTCTGGCTGGTACATTGCCCCAGAAACGTATTAGCTGAATGTAAGGTAAACCAGCTTCCAAAATTCCTAAGACTATCTCCTGAACAGAGGCACAGAGTTTGTTTTAACCTAAAAATCATTAGCGAACTGATTTTTTCTCCAGAAAAACTGGCATAATGGCTCACTATGTAAATAGGTTTATGTAAAATGTCTCTAATAAATAGTAAAATCCTTTCTACTCTGATGTAATTGACTATCCAATGCAGCAACAGAGAAGAAAACCCCCAAAGGAATCAATTATACTAATGGCTACGTATATTTTATCCATACAAGAATCTCTGTATAAACAGACAATTCTCCTTAGAGAGAGCCTAAGTAAAACTACTTAGAATTTTCCAAGAGCTGTCATATTATTCCTTATTAACTGAAACTGAGAATTTCATACTGCTTGTAACAGCAGTGAAATTTAAAGACAGGTGTTAAAAGACATTGGGTTCAACTTTTTAAAATTGAGTTGAAGTTTGACATTACACAGCACCTCTTGGTTGTTTTAGCTACTAATAAATCAAAGTACAGGCTTTCACGATCTTAACAGTTCAAAATTATTCCCAGCATAACTGGAAATGTGGTCCCATTACAAAAATTCCCAGATGAATTCAGCTTATTTACAGACACATAGGACACTGTATACTGATTGCATTATTATTCATTTCATCAGAAATGCTCCCAAAGTATTCACAGCAGGTCCAACAGCAAACTGAATCAGCCCATCTTGCAATATCTGTACTATTTTTAGAGTATGTGAGAAATGTAATGCATTATTCCCTGAAGTCATRTCAGAAACAAAAAAACCTCAAACTTGTGATAACCAAGGTAATTCAGTAGCCCAACAAAAATACCATAGTAACATTCTGTTGATATTTTGTCAACTCAACACCTCAAACTTATAAACACTATGTTAGGCATAATAACAGCTAAATTTTATTCCTATGAATATCAGTTAATTCCAGTTAACATGAAGTGAAAAAGCAATTTTTCACTGGCCTCAAACAAGACTGATCGTGGTATTAAATCTTAAGTGCCAAAGAACACACTGCCCAGCCATACCAAGTTATGGCAACCAGAAGGGCACTKCAGCTCCTCTGTGAGCTGGCTCATCTGCTTCAACTGTGCTTATGAGAACAACCCTCTAAGCTTACATTAAAAAAACAGCAAAGATGGAAGATGTGCTGCTTTGAGAGCAAGAGCTTTGAGGTGGCCTTGTYACAATCTTGACTTAAAGGGTGTGCACCTGAAGAAAATAAAAAAGCTTTAAAGAGGACAAATGACATTTTTAAATCAGATTTTTAAAAACTTTGACGCTACTCAGTCAAGATAAAATAACTACAGAATACTTTATAACAGAGCTTCCCACTGTGTCCTTGCAGGCAAGCCCTTTCTCACTGGATGATTTCAAATGAGTAAGTAATTTCCTGTGTTGCAGCAAATTCTGCCCAAWTCTCTTTGCTTCTTAGGAAGATCTATCCACCACTGCAGAGATGTAGCTCTAAACCTGCTTCCTAATATTCAAATTAGTCTCTCCACATAAAGCTTCTACATGTCTCTGCAATCAATCTCTGATTCATGCCTAGATCGGCCAGTAGTTTTCCTGAGTTTAGTGTCAGAGCCCGGGCAAGCAACAGTAGAGATGATATTGGCTCAAGTACCACACAAGCCAACTGGAAATACACAACTGCATGTGGCCAGATGGGATGCACTTCCCATCTGGAATTCTGATCACGTAACTCACTGGTGCCACATGAAGACCATACTCTATCATCTTTGATAGGTCATGTCCATCAGGGGAAGTTCCTGATCACAGGAAAAAGGCAAACACCACACTCATCTTCACCTGAATAAGCTCAGTTAGTCTCAATAAGTTTAGGGAGCACATTTTCCTGGAAACCATGCCTAGGCCCACAAAGAACAAGAAGGAGGTTGAGAATAGCTGGCAGGAATTCATCAGGCACCGACAAACTACCGCCTTCTGTGATGCAGTGACTGGCTCCATGAACTAGGGGACAACACAGTCACAGTTTACCTTGATTTTACGAAGTCTTTCAGCAAGGTTTCCTTAGTATCTTTATAGACAAAATGGAAAGACATGACTCAGACAGGTGGACTCTAAAATAGGTTAGAAAATTGATAGTAATCTGAAGCTTGACAGTGAAGCCTGCAGATTAAGGCATGTGTTTATTCCCCCTTTTTAGAACTTGTGGGAGTATCTGGAGTGCTTCTTTGGGCTCTTCAGCCCACCATACTGACTGAAATTAATTTATTGGTGGGAAGAGGACTAAAAAATCAAGAAAAAAATCAAGAAGGGATCTAACTGCTGTTTTCAACTACCTATAGGAAAGGGAACAAAAAAGATTAAGCTGGACTATTCTTGGCCGTGCAAAATGAAAAAGACAAGAGATAGTGCACAATAGCTGCAAATTCTGAATAGATACGAGGGAAAGAACTTCATGGTGAAGGCAAACATTGAAATGGGCTGCTGAATTACTGCCCTTGGACATATTCAAAGCACGAATGGACAAGGCCCTGAAGGACATGATCTAAATTGGCCCTGCCTTGTGCCATGATCTGGTCCACATGACCTCCAGAAGCTACTTGCTACTTAAATGCTATGATTTGGCCCATTTTGGAAGCAGTATTAAAATCCACTTGCTTCCGGCAGCTGCAAGAGGAGTTCGTTTACTGCTCGTACAGGTAAATTGTTGGATCAATACCATCTGATTAGTTACAGAGTCCTCTAGCATCCTCTAGAATGCTTTGTCAGTTTGAAGTCCATGCACAGGAAATGCCGACACAAGAGACAGTCCGATTTCTTTCCCTTTTTCCCTTTGAAGAAATCTTAGCTCTTAGATACTGTCAGTCCTTGCTCTCTTAGCTCTCTACTGCACATTTAAGAACAAGCCATACAGTAGATGACTTAGTAGGGGAATACACAGAATTATACATTTTAGAATATGCACCCTCACAGTAATAGGAAAAACAAATAATTTTTTTGAGCATTACTGGGACAATATATGTATTGTTTCCCCAAACAAGAATACTGCAATTTCCTTTTGTTCTGTCCAAATGTTGTCCTTTGAGAATAAATTTTATCCTTCAAGCAGAGAAAAATCAAATAGCTAGAAATTCTAACATGCAATTTGACTTCATTTCCATACTGCTTTGAGACTGCAGTATGCCTTATTACCGTGCATGTGTATCTGCTTGTTTGAACTTTGAAAAGGTTATCACACCTGATCCTTTGGTGGTGTCTGAGTTTATGCACTGGCCTGGAAAAAGCAATCCTAAATAGCTAGCACAGGAAGCCTTGTTCTCTTTGCAATAATAAGAAACAACCAAATATTTCGGGCTTAATGACAAGTACCTGAAAAAGTCTTAATTTMTTAAAACCCTGATGTAAAAGTAATTGTACGTTTTTTCTCTAACTGCATTTCTGTAACTTAGGAATTTCAATTGCATTTTCTTTTTCTTTGTTTTTGGAGTCAGCTGAAGTATTTCGAAATTACTAAGAATAATATACTGAAAAAACTCTTAAAATAGTTGCAGAGCAAATTAAAAACAACATGAAAAGATTATTAAAGCAAGCAAGAGCTCGCATGTGTCATGGTCRGTGTGGAGCTGTGCCGTAACTGCCTAAGCAGCTAACTCTTAAAGAGCAATACTGGGTCCCAAGTGACTTTGTGCCGGTGAATTTCCCTGAAAGAGCTGAAGTACACCTTGCCAAGCGCCCCCTTTCTCAGATTTGATTGATATGATGATCAGGTCCTAGAACACTGGCAGGTGCTCATTTAGACAGCTCAGCTATGTACCACTTGTCTCAGGAAAGCCAGCTCCTGAAACGTTTTTCATTATAAAGAATTTCAAGTAAAAATGCCAACTTTCTCTCAAAAATGAACCCCCCAAACATTTGTAGGAAAATCTGTGTATATTCTGAATCCCCAAATAATTTTCAGGTTATCTCTCCAAGAAAAACTCTTATATATGTACTGTTTCTTGATGGTCTAAACTGGCAATGACCAGCACAGCATCCAGATGAGTGGTTTTTTGAGTATTACCTTACATTACAAAAACTTAATTCTGCTCATAGTTGTATATGCACAACTCAACATGCATGCAGATGTTGCATGCAGACAGCCAAGGACAAAATCTGGTACAAAACATTTCAAAAGGATGGAAACATACAGGACTAAAAGAGCCTATACATGTATAAGTGAATTAATGGAATAAAACCAGCTGTAGTCATAACCACATAAAAACATTATGCACTAGTGTCCCTAATCTCACTAAAAATATTAGGGATATTGACATAACAGAAAAGCAACAATGCATCTGAGAGTGAATGACCCTCATAAAGTAATTAAAACCAGTACTAAATAAGCCACTGGAAAGGAACAAACACGAGGAGGTTATTAATTAAAAGGTATAATACTCTCAACATGCAAACTGGCAGCCACAAGTTAAGCTCAAAAGAATTACCTTCTTSGTTTTCAAACTGTTCTGACAACAGATGGTAGCAGCAGCCCACACTGCAAACGGCTTTGATTTCAGGCTTGGCAGTAAAAATTCGTAGTGTATTTGCAGCAAGATCTCCACATGTATGTAGACCCACCATCATACAGTCCTAAGAAGAAAAAAAAAGGCAACAATAAATCACCTCCTTCATCAACTGAAAGAGCACGAATAAAAAAAACACTCCAAAACCCAAACATGGTGCAAATAGTGAGCTGTAAGGTAGGAATACCCAACTCCATGAGGACTCCTGCTGTTCTGTTCTAGAATTTTCCAAAGCTAATCAAAGCTTACCAGTGCTAAGAAAACATGGTGAAAACTCGCCATGATGCAGCAGAAGTTCAAGACTATGAGTAACAGCTGCATGGAAGGGAACATCTACATGTTTACTGGACACAGGCCATTTTCTCTTGTCTTTCCTAGGTTTCCTGTTCTTGTTATTAGTGCCACTGCTACTTCCTTTTCTTACTAAAGATTTCTTGCTGTAAATCTGGCTGGACCTGTCTAAGACATCTCTGCTAGTGCAAGTTGCTGAAATCAAACCAACTTCCTAAATACAGGAGTAAGGTGAAGAGCAGGCTTTGTTACCTCCTAGACTGCAGTGCTGACAGTTTTGCAGTATACCTGCTACTATTCAACAACAAATGGGCATTTTCTTCCATAGCACAAAGTGAGAGCTTCAGCTTCAGATGCTCTGTTCTTCTGTCCATTCCATTTCCTACTTACCTTTTTTCTGCTACTTCCCTTTTCCCTCATTTCTCCATGAAAATTCTTTCTCTTCTCACCATTCATAACAACACAGTTCCTTTCTGACATTATTAGTTGGAATACACATGGCAACATGGTGTTGCTTTGAATTTCAGACAAATTTATTAATCATAGAATCAAAAAGTCATGGAATCATTTGGGTTGGAAAGGACCTTAAAGATCATCTAGTTCCAACCATCCTGCCCCACTAGACCAGGCTGCTCCAAGCCCCATCCAAGCTGGCCTTGAACACTTCCAGGGATGAGGCATCCACAACTTCGTTGGACAATTTGTTCCAGTGTCTCATCACCCTCACAGTAAAGAAATTTCTTTTTAATATCTATCTAATCTAAATCTACCCTCCTTCATCTTAGGGCCATTCCCCCTTGTCCTATATCCTTAAAAAATACATACTCTTAAAAAAATTCTCTCTCCAGCCTCCTTGTAAGGTCCCATTTAGGTACTGGAAGATGCTATAAGGTCTCCCCAGAGCTTTCACTTTTTCAAGTTATCAACAAGAAATTAGGCCAGAGTCACTCAACTGAGATATCTTTCTATAATCATTCTGATTTTATCTGATTTTCTCATCCATCTGTATTACACAGTACATGCATGTGCAAAACACTAAAACTTCTGCTTTCCTCTTTCACCTTCTCTGACAGTATTTTTTTTATATCAAGAAAGGCAGTGATACAGGATTTCTTCCACCTTTAACATAGTACAAATTACACACTAAGAGCATACAAAATCCAGCTGTGCAAATGTAAAGGCATATGCTTCATCAATAAACCCTGCTGCTCAGGGTGTCTTTTGAAGACAGACATGAGCTTGCTCCATATATTCTCAGATACTCAGCTGCATTTATAGCTCAAGTTATAGGGCCATCAGCACAAACCTGTGGTCTTGAATCAGAGATTAATTACACCCTGGAAAAAAATACTTTGGTTACTACTGAACACAGAGAAGTTTTTATCATTCCATAAAAGACTGAATGCATCTACTCAACCACTGTATGTTAGTTCAGGCCTAAAAACTAAACATACAACCAGAGAGTTTCTAGACTTGCATCACTGTCTTTGGGCAGCTGAAATTGGGCTTGTTTGTGTAGACACAAACCCTGCCAGCTAGTAAATTACTAAATGAACTTAAAGTAACTCTGTAAAGTCAAAATAAAATCATTCTTTACAAACTCTTCATCCTGAGTACTAAAGACAATAAATTCTCCTATGCCTTCCCAGTATGATTGAAATTACAAAAATAAGTAACTTGAAAAAATAAGAACTTTCAGGAAAATTGAAACTCCACTGCTTAATACATGCATCTACCTAGTAAGTAATAATAAATCCACAATAATTAGATYTTTTTATATAATGACAGTTGTAAAATAACTGAATATGCTGTTAACTTTGACAGCTGATTATTATTTACCTCATAAATTCTAAAGGCTGATTCAAAATAATCCCAACACATACACCAAAATAGAAAAGCAATCTTTATCTGGTAGACATACTTCTGCTACCTGGCTAAAAACCATTATTGGGCCAGAATATTCATTTACACCAGAGACAGCACTCTATGTACACTCATGTACATATGAAAATATATATGAAAACAAACACGTACATATGAAAATGGCAATATAAAGACAATGGACAATCTAAATACAGTAAATATTTAGAGTAAAATAACCTCCAGATCTGTTATGATGTCATTGAGTTCCGTTTCTGCAGTGATGCAAGAGGTCAATGGAAAATACAGGTTTGATTCACTTGACTTTCTTGCTTTAGTCTTGAGAGATGTCATTTTTCTTTGTGCTTTTTCCTCTTCACAGAGTTCCCCACAGCCACTAKGAGATGAAGAAAAATCTTCTACAGCATCAGCAGAAAGAACGTTTAGAATAGCAAGAACCTCTTCAGAAAGTTTGGTCTCATGAGATTGTGTCCCAGTCACTAAATCAGCTTCACTTTCTGTGTTGGTTGCAGGTGTAGCCATTTCTGTGAAACCACAAGAAGGAATCAAATCTTGGATAATCATTTGGTCCTGATTTTGAAGACTGTTGGCATTATTTAAGAGCTCTTCATTGATTGTTTTACATCTAATTTCACTTTCCACTGGCCTGTCATTTGCCTTTTCCAAACTCTGGCTTTTGAAGTTTTTTCTTCCTCGACTCTGATATGCTCTCCAGTGTTTCTTCAGTTTTCTGTTTCTTTCATGAGCACCATTTGTGTTGGAGCTTGAGGAGTCAATGCCATAAACTTTTAAGTTATATTGCATGGACAAAAACGAACTCAGGTAGCCTTTTCCAGAACCTATATCAATCACCTAGATAATGGAGAAAAAATAAAGGAAAAGAAAATTTCTACATTAATGAACAAAAAGGCACACTTCAAACGCAAAATTACTCCCTAAAAATTTAAGCATGGATTGAATGTTACCTTATCAGTATCATACTTCTCAATACACTTAGTTCTTTTGTGTTGTTGGTCCACCTTCTTACTTTAAAACACAGAATTAAGTCTTAACTGATGTGCTCCAGAAAACAGACACTGCAATGTTTATGCAATACACATGCCCTGCCTCTTCTTGTAAAGACTTTCAGTATATTTTTTGACACAGACTTTTCTTCTGCTAAAACAAAAACCATAAACCGCCAGCAATTCCACCTGCCCTTGCTAAAYTGGGTCAGAGTTAGAGTTAGCAAATAAACTGCTCATAGTATTCAGCTTCAGGCAACTAATTCCCATACTGAGGAGCCTACTACCAGTGGGTGTACAGCAAAGAGCATCTCTAGTTTCAGTGCCTAATTTAATCCCTTCAGATCTGACCTAAAGATGGGTGATAYTGATACTCTTTTATGTAAGAATGCTTATTTATTCTGCTTTCCCATTCTGTGAAAACAATCCACACAGCTTTGTTTAACATAAGAATGTGTTTCTAATAAAACAAAGGGGCTCATAAGCCACAGGTACTTTCTACTGCCCGTTCTAGAGGAAGGAGTGATAGGTGACAGTGTAGTTTGTCTCACAGCTGATACCACGTGCTAGTTCAGTGACTGATGTAACCCAGGAAGGAAATACCCTTACAAAGTATCAGCAGAAACAAGAGTAATCTGAGATCTTTCAGTACATAATCACAGCTTTATATAATGCATGTTTTAATATGTAATAAATACATAACACAATATTTTATGAGAATTGGCAGAGTGACACTTCTCTAAGGAAACAAAATTATAATGTTCACTTCTGTCCAAGTATCTACCAAAAATAATATTGACCAGGTATAAYGACTTCCTTGTAGAAGCTCCTGAAAGTGTTTGATTCAAGAACGCCTACGTTTTGTTCTTGGTCTTGTCATGTTCATAAGAAAGCTTGCACTGATACTGCKAAGTCCAAATTGCAGCATACACTGCATGCATGCATCTTAAACTCAGCTGCATAGTTTTTTACCAGGTAAAAATAATATATATTCAATATAGCAATATTCTTACTCAATGAGAAAGAAGGATTTATTCCCCATTTTCTTAAAAAAGATTTGGATGGCCATGGAATTAAAAAGAAAAATTTGAGCTAATGTCACTAAAGACTACATAAAACAATGGAGAATACAAAATATTAGGTAAAAATTATTTACTCATTTAGCACATGGCTTTCTTATCTGTAGTCATCATGTGATATTGATGTTTATTTGCAATCCAGACATGCTACAACCATAAAATTTMTTGAAACACATATGCACAGGAGTGAACTWACTGAAATGGAACTTACATAACCTAAGCATAGTTTTGAAAATGTMATTTATTTGTCACATTTATCAACAATATTCTCCTCTACTGAGCCCTAGTGAGGCCACATCTGGAGTGCTATGTCCAGTTCTGGGCACCTTAGCACAGGAGAGACCTGGAGCTCCTGGAGCAGGTCAAGCAGAGGGCAACAAAGATCATGAAGGGACTGAAGCATCTCTCTTATGAGAAAAGGCTGAGGGAGCTGGGCCTGTTTAGMCAGAATAAGAGGTGACTGAGAGGGGACCTCRTCAATGTCTATGAGTGCCTGAAGGGAGCGTGYCAGAGGATGTTTCCAGGCTCTTCTCGGTGGTGATGAGCAATARGACAWGAGGCAATGGGCAGAAACTGAYGCACAGGAAGTTCCACCTGAATATGAGGAAGAATTTCTTTACTGTGCAGGTGACCATGCACTGAAACAGACTGTCCAGAGAGGTTGTGGAGTCTCCCTCACTGGAGATATTAAGGAATAATCTGGACACGATCCTGTGCCATGTGCTCTAGGGTGACCCTGCTTGAGCAGGGAGGTTGGATGAGATGACCCACTGTGGTCTGTTCCCGCCTGACCCATTCTGTGTTTCTGTCGTTTGAAAGGAAAGGAAAGGAAAAGTGTTGAAGGAATAATTTTAACCACTCTTTTATTTAACAGAAATTACAATTACGTAGACTATGCACACCTCCACTTCTTCAATTTTGAATTATTTCAGTAAAAAGCAGCATTTCGACGCAAGAGAGGGGTAGTGAATTATTCCTAAGTGTGACCCCTAGTGGCTGTAGAGACCAGCTGCAGCTTGGGGAAAGTTTCTCAAGTAAAGAGACAATAGTAATACATTGTTAAACTAACACTGGGAAAACAGTTTAAAAACGAAAGGAAAAATTGACTAAAACTAGCAGGCAATGATCTTGTACTAAACAAACAAACTGCTTAAACTATTCCCTGCTTTATCTTCTGTTGATTACATAGGAAAAGGTAAGCAGCAATCCATAGCATATCTGCCAAGCATGAACTTTTAAAATGAAATTTCCATGATATAATAAACTCCAAAGGTCTTGTCCACAGTGAGTTGGGTCCTATGTTTAAACACAGTTTCTGGCACAATCAAGCATTCCAACATTTCCCAGCACCAAACCACAAATGTAATGGATGCTGAATGCAGAATTATATCATCCTTACATTACATACTGCAAGTCTTGCTGCACATGCTGCAATTTCCAAGGAAAACTTTGACCAATACATTAAATAAAACAAATGTGCACTTAAGCAAAGAGGAATCAACACTGGCTTCTTTTCAGAGTTTAATCAAGAACTCCCTTAAAAAAAGCAAGTTCCACTTGTATGACAGGAACAGTGCTTAAAAGGGGCAGCAAACAACTGAAAAAAAAAAGCCCTTTAGTTGTTCTGCTTCAATGTTTAAATTCAAATCGTTAACCTAGAAGTGATTACAGTGGTAATAATTTTTTTGCTTTTATTCTTATTTTACTATTTACTATTGTACATTATAGAATACCAACAGAGAACAATATCCTCTACCACCTGTTATGCAACACGGGTATGGAGGTGAAATGGAGGGCATTTTTCAAGCTGTCAGTGGTCTGTAATATCTGAAAGAAACACCCTGAGGACATGTGCTGTTGTAAAACGTGTCGTGTTTTCATGGCTCTAGATTTTTTAATTAAATGCTATATATATTTTGTTTTGAAAGAAGGACGGAAAAAATCAATAAGGAAAAACTCCTAAAAGTTTATAATTGCTACCTTTTTTTTAAGTTGAAAGAAAACAAAAACAAAAGGAGTTGCTTTTTAAAGACCAAGAAGGAGGCTTTTCTTTTTTTTATTTTCCAAAGTAACAGGAAAGCTCTTTTCATGTATTAAGGATTTGTAACTTTGCACAAATAAATATTGTTATAGTGTATGACTAAAATGGAAAGAAGTTAATATAGAGCAGTTGGCATTTCATATTCAGTGATATACTGCAATATTTTTTATTAAATGTTATAGTTTTTAAAAAAATAAACAGAAAATAATCCTATGTATAAAGATACTCCAAGCTATCTGATAAAAATGCACAATCACTGGATGAAATTGCAGCATATTGACAGATACTTAATAATGACTGGTTTGAGATTTTATAGTAACCAGCTACACTGAAACTTCAGTTAAGTTATTAAGATGGCTTTATTTTTTTACTTTCTGAACAGGGATTTTGCTTTCCTTTCATTCCTAAGTCTCATAGGAACTATTTAAATCTAAATGAAAATGCTATATGAAACACCACTTTCCAGCAAATACAGAGACCACTTACTATTGCACTGTAAACAAACTATACTCCCCTACAACTTTTCCAGTATGTGAAAGTCTTCAATACTTGAACACCTAATACTTGCCTGAAACAAAAGGTAAGCAAGGCAAAAAATATGCTCATGACATAATGAAAGACTTTCACAAATGTGTTGCTAGTGTATTTCTGCCCTCCACAGAGCACACCCACTTCAGGGCTGTGGAGGGCACCCACGCTTGTCACTGTGGCTGGCTCTGAAAGGGCTGCTGGAGAGATCGCCTTCCATCGCTGTAAGCGATTGCAGATGCTCACGAACCGATTGTGTCTCACCCAGTAATGTTTGGCCTTAATTAAAGCTCTCTATTTACCAGGCAATCCCAGTTGTAAGAACAGTGCCTAAAACTTCGTCTTCGTCAGCTGTTCCTCACAAAACAGATGGCTAGGACTGAGAATTTTGATCTCTGTTTCCAAGGATGCCACAGGTCTGATCTAAACCTGTCAAGAGTACTGGATCATTTACTTACCTAAATTAAACTCACTCTGAGCCAAATAACCTCCTAACCAAAGTTCAGCTTCAGCAAGTCAGAGCCAAATCCAAGTTTTGGGGCTTTCCCTATGCTGGTAGCAACAGCAACTTGGGATGCTGCAGGTATATTAATTTTAAACTATACTTATACATATTTACTTACAAAAAAGAATGCTCAGAGAAAATATCCTCATCATAAAATCTGGGCAGATACCTTATTAACCTTTGGTTTTAAACAAATATAGTTTGTTCTCCACAAATCTTTTTGAGAATGAATATTAGCCTGGAGGAAATAAGTCTTCATTTACAGTTACAGCCCCTTGCACGGAAAGCAAGTGCAGCTCAAATGTAGAAAGGAATCAAACGTAGTGTGGAGAGCCACTAGTCACCTCTAGTTTAAAGCAAGGATGAAGCTACATAGGCCAGTTACCAGCATTAGAGAGATTAAAATGAATAAACAAACTCAGCTCACCTAGACACTGAAAAATTTAGCCTTACCACTACACAGGCCTAAGGTATGGAGTCTACCAGAAAGTTTAACATTGAAAAAGCTTACAGAGAAAGCATATGTATGTAAACAGAGGAAATGGTATTGGTGCATTTTGTCTAATAGAATGAGAAATACACTACTAAAAAAAGTCAAGTATTGCTGGGGTGCTTGTGGTTAGTCAACAGATCCATAAATAAACCTCTACAAGGTTTTAATGAAACAGTGAATCTAGCGCACTGTGGAATCATAATTACATGTATATTAAAAAAAGGTTTAAGTTACAATCAAATTTGAGAAAGGAATCCTGCAATTCTTCACCATCCAAGGATGAACCTACCATCTGATGCGTGAAACAGCCAACTCATGCAGTAATTGCTGGGTGATAATGGTGTTGGGTGTCCAGGCATCACACATGTTCTACCAAATGTATTTCATACACACTCCTACATAGATCTCTGCTTAATTTGGTCTCTCTACAAACTAAAAACATCATAACTAAATTCCTAATTTATAGATCTCAATCCATGTTAAATAAAGGTGAATAGTATTAAACAATAGGAAATAATTTAAATCTTGTGCCAGAATAAGATGAGCTTTCAAAATTTCTCAAGATATTCTGCTTTGGTCGCTATATGACATCCTTGTGTGCATGACAGAAGGCAGCTCTCCTACTGACACCTATGCAAAACTGCCAGCAATATAATACTGACAAATGAGGCAGTATCTGTCCAAAAAGCAGTACAGTTTTTAGCTGCTCAACATATAGAGGACGATTATAACTTCTTAAAATTATTCACGAGTGATTATGAGTCACTGAAAGGCAGCACCTTTGGAACAATACATTTGTAAATAAAATTGTCCTTCAGCTTGGCCCCAACAGCTCTTCTTTAGCTCCAATTATGTACAGGAAAAATAACAACAGCAGTGACAGAACATCAAAGTGATGTATTTGCACACAATAAGGAGAATAACTCAGAAGGTACCTGGTAACATACAGTAAGAAATGCTTTCTTACCTGCTTTATCCCACAATAATTTGCTATGCTGTCTACCAGCTCTGACATCACCTGCACTTCATGTGATTTCTTATTATTCATAAACTCATCCGGTTTGATACCTGTATCAGATTAGGAAAAAAAATACACATTAACACAATCTGTAATAACAAGGATTTGTGATCAATCATAAAAAAATAGCTATTATATGCTACAGTGTTCATATATTTTCAGGATAGTATTTTTTTAAATTAAAAACTCATTAAATTATTACAAGATTAAACTTCTGAATTATGCATGAATTAGCAACATTCAACACATTGTAAAACTCAGGTTTTTTAAGATGTAGCATATCTAATACCTGACCAAATACTAGACAACAGCTACTACTATAAAACTGTACTATTTCTTCCTGTCCATTGAAAAATACTTATTTTTGTCTCATTTATCACATTTACCTTTCCATAAATGAAATATAAGGGCAGGGACAATTAATAATCACACCATACGGTTTGTTAATGCCACAGATTTGCTGACAACATCAAGAGGGAGATATCTCTAATAAAAGTTATAAGCGATACTGGGAAAATTCAAAGAAAGATGAACTTTCCTTTTCTTTATTTACACTATGGATTGGTTATAGAACTGTTAAACCTTTTTGGCAGAAAATCACTCATTTCAGTGTTGCTGGAGAATGTGTTAATGAGATGGAGTCAACCTCCACCATGGGTTTACTGCTTGTGGAGAACACCAAGCACCCACTTGCTAACCTATGTGTGACTCCAGCCAAAGGAGAAGCTCAAAAGTCACTCCCTTGGGAGAAACCCACATATTTTTCCTCAGGGTCCAATGTTGCAGTACACTTGGATCTAGTTGAATTGATGGAAATTTCTGTAAGTCTGAGTGATGGTAGAAGAAACCAGACCATTACTGATGAGCATGCTCCTAGAAAACAGGCCTTTTCAACATGACTAGGCAGATTAATATACTTTCCCATTTTCTGCTTTATGCACAGTATGTCTTCATCTGTCCAGAAACTGATCATTAGGCAAAAACTATGTTCATTTCTTGATCAGATCATGCTGGGAGCAGAGCCAAGTGTGTTACTTCTTTAAAAGAGAGTGGGGAATTGAACTGAGCTTGTAAGAAACCCAGCATTTTCTCTATTTTTCCCAAACCCCAAGAGATCTGTCTATTTCTTAAACATCTGGGGTTTTTATAATAAACTGTTATGACAATACTTAAAGTCTAATATAGACTCTATGAACTGACAAAAGAAAAATAGACTAAAAGACTTAAATAATACAAATAGCAGAAACAAGTGTTTGTCATTTCATTGAAGAATCTCCTTAACATTAAAATTGTAAAGATCTACACAACATCCTAAAAAGCTCTTAATTTGTAAGCATATCAGATTAAAGAAAAACAGACAGGAAAAAAATTTAAAAGATAAAAGGTCTCTCTTTTTGTTTATATTTGAACATTTTTGTGTCTGAATAGGCTCATCAGAAGAAGAAGCAGAACTGGAACAAGAAGAAACTGACACTTAACTTCTTGACAGAAATAAAAGTTGTTTTTTCTCCAAAGCAGCACTGTCACTTTGGACAATGACCATATACTGCACCTTTACTCTTTTCTGTATTATGAACTCAAAAGACTCAATGGGGTAATGCTAGGTGAAGTACTATGTCAGAGAGTACTTAATCCAAATTAAGTAATTCAAAGATGGTAGAAATCCAGAATGATTAGCTAACTCACAAAAGCTGAGGTTCCAGATAGAAAAAGCATAATTTGTTTATATCTACATATATAGATTACTTATCACCTTAGCTACAAAAGTTTCTTAAGCATTTTTTGACTTCTTTCCCTGCTTTCTGCAGGATAACATACTGCTTATATTTCAGCTCAGGGAAAACGATACTTTTTAGAGAAAATTAAGGGGTTTTAAATAAATTTTATTTTTCCTGCATTTTATGCAAAATTCTGATAGGTTTTTACATTACTCTGAAAAACAAGCAGACATATTACAAACTAATGCAAACAAATGTATCTGCAGACAGTTTTATATCACCCAGACAACCGAAAATTTGAAAAAAAAAATACTAGTTTGACACAAACTGTGTAAATTCTTTCTGCTATCACAAAATTACTTTCTTGAAACAAATAATTATACATGTACAGTTCCTTATTATGTGTACAGCTGATGCAGGCAGAACAAATACTAATTTCAAAAACCATCAGAAATTTAGAGAACCATCTCCCTTTGTGATTAAGAAAAATAAAGCGTGGTTTCAAACACATTACAGAAGTAGCTTGGGTATGATAGAGTAACTTAATTGTACTAGTTTTAGTTGGTACTGCAATGTTGCTCATTTCCAGTGCAAATCCCTAGCATGAGCACCTGTACTCCATTTGAAGAACTGTGTTAACTCTGTAGTGCCATTTACAGCTACATCTTCAGTTGTGACGCCGAACAAATTGAGGAGAGACTGTTTTTCATACAGGGATAACACACATGTTTTTAAGATTTCCTTTTGCAGGGTGCAGGGGTTTTATATCCCAGCTACCTGTGGAAATTCAGATACATCAGATAAAAAAGTGCAAATTTATAGTCCACACCATACAACCTCATCTATACAGAAGTTTACTACTGTGATTTAACTCCATGATCCAGAGCGAGGAACTAGAATAACCATATGTTCAACTCTAAGGCAGAGTGGTGTTCCAGCACGTGGAATTTAAAGATGGATTCGTTAATAGTCACCACAAGGCATGATTATTACCTTGGCCATAAACACACTACAAAGGTAGAGTACTCCTAATCCAATCTTCACTTCTGGGTGGTTAGGAAGCAAAGGGGAACACCCTTCAGACTCAGAACTCTATTCTGAGTAGTTGTGTCCACAACATGCTTAAAATGTTCGTGCTTCCCAATTATTCCCAGGAAGGATAGCAATGTATCTACATTAAGACTGCAAAGAAGCTAGAGAATTATGTAAGTATGCAAACTGTGGGAATAGGCTCAAAAGTCTGTTTGTCTTAGGAGAAGAAAACGTATTAAAAACATCTGAAACATAAATGGAATTATCCTGATGTGTATTTTTCAGAACATATGCAACACCATCATAAAGTTGCCAGTTTTCTCAGACTTACACTTCTCTTGACTTGCAAGCTTTAGCATATCAAGGAACAAACATATCTTCTGAAATACAGAAATAAGTCCCAAATATCTAAAATAGCTCAAAGATCACAACTTTCATTTGGCAACTTGCACATTATGAATCCATAAGTTGGTATTTCGCCTCTGCCAAAAGATTACCAGGAACTTCAATTAACTTAATTTAACTGATATTTACTGCCAATTCAGCACAAAGGTTTTGAATTATAATTCTACTGCACACATTCGGAACACATTTTATTTTTCCCAAGAAGTACAACTTAGAAGTACTGCAAAAATACAAACCCAGGCCCCAGTTACAAAACCAAGCATCACTTCTGCCACACGGAGAACAAAATATTCAGCAATTGCCTTATTCCTGATGCTCCATTCTGCAGGACAAGAAGATGACAGAATCCTCAGAGTTTTGTCTAAGAAAGTTAATCCAGGTATGAACTCAAGTACAAGAAGGAAGAGCTAGAGAATTACAGAAAATTAAGAGGAACATGGGGAATGCAACATAGTAAAAATGAGAACAGCTAAAAAGCTAGTGGGAAAGAAATGCAGCATACAGTCGTCAGGTATGAAAAAAAGGGCTTCCGATGAACTAAGAGCATAAGGAAAGAAGACAGAAAGTAAGAGGAACGCACAACAAATCACTAAGAATATCTCAGCAATGGCATTCTAGTACTTCTAAAAAAACCTGGGGAGCCAACCATGAAAAATGGCAGAACTGGAAAGAGATCACTGTAGAAAATGGGAGAGATGCACAACACTTATATAATGGTGGATAAGAAATGTCAGGAGTTCTAATGTTCCTAGAGATAAAAGGCACTAGGAGGCAAAGGCAGAGAGCTGCTCAGTCTGTTTCTTAAAAACTAATGAGAAATCTCAATGAGAGTGACAAATCTGGAGAAGCTGAGGACTCCACGAGTAGTACATTTGCAGTAAAAATGACAGCAGTCCAAATAAGGATAAATGCCAGTTTATCACCTGATTTAAAAAATATAATTGGGGTAAGACTCCCACTGTCCAACTTCATGCCAATTTAAGAGCGTTTTAAATAAACTCCTTTAACTACAGAAAATGAAATTAGTTTTATCACATATAATTGGTATTAGTCCCAAACATACAGAATTAATAAAATATTTTTTTTCTAAGACATCAAACATTTTCCATATTTTAGGTTGACACTTCTCAGAAAAGCATGAGTAGCAACTATGATTCTTGCCACTCGGGGACAAGGCAAACAAAGAGAATTAACAAGGTATCTCAAATAGTGATGTGCCCGCATCTCTGTCCTATCCCCTTTAAAACTAAAATCCACGATGGGTCTACAGATACCGAATGCTCAAATTTGAGCAAGAGAATCCATTTTGTAAACAAAGACAATGAAGAAACTATCTAGGAACAAATGAAAATGGAAGTGGGGATCATGTAGGAAAAAACCCTTAAATACCAAACTACCCTCCAAAATCAAAACTCTCTTACAGTCCCATAGTGAATAAGTAAACATTTAAATACAAATGTAAATATACCTGTTGCTCCTTCACTGTCTCCTTTTAGTGCTTCAAGCACATCTTCTAATGGGGTACACACTCCAAGGCTGGACAAAGAATAATACTTAGCAGCCAGGGCAAACAAATGTACATCGATAAGCTTCTCAGAGTTTTCACAAAATGCACTGGAAAAGATGTCATCATCTGCACATAAGAGAAAAGGAAAAGATTTTTGTAGACAGTGCTTAACAGCTCTCTAATAGTGCTGACAGAGAACTACAGGCAATAAATACTTAGTATCAGACACAACTGGCCATTTATCTGCTTCCCTAAGTGGGAAATCTCATTATTTTTCTTCAGCTGTATTCCCCCTTCAGAACCAAGGTCAAATTTTGCTCTTAGCCGAACTAGTGTAAATGTGGAAAAATCTGTTGTTTCAGCAGACCTACTTCAGTATAACTGACAAGCTAATTCAGTCAACATTATCACTTCACTTTTGTTTACAAACTTGCCCATTATACATGTCCTAATCAGCCTTATGTGCCAATAAACACGACCAGATTTTTTTTTTAAGGAATGCAGCTGTTCAGTACATGAAATGTTTTGATTCACAATCACTCAATTCATGTACTTTCCAAGCTGCTTTGTAACCAGTGAACACTGGGAGAATTAAATTAATTTTTATTTCAAATCAGGTGTGGGTCGAAGTTAGATTCCAATGCATATTTTGTTAGATTCATGATGAAATACTTCATTTTGGTATTACTTAGTACTGAGCTTCAAAAATGTACATTTATTTTTAAGTGAAACACATTAGTATGAATAATTTATTAATTATGACATTGTTTTGTATTGTCTAATTCCTCTCTATTTTAGCTAAAACATGAATCCTATGTAGTTTTGCTAATCATTTTTATATATTCGTAGTTCTTTTAAATATATAAAAGGTAACCAGTCCAGCAAACGAACTGTTACAAAGATTTGGAAAAAGTCTCCTGGTTTGTCTTTTGTGTCATAGGTAGATTTTGAGCAAGTACACACCTAGTGCAGTAGCTTTCCTGAATCTGGCATGACAATGGATGCAGCTGTTTTGACTGACCTCAGCTCTAATGCTCTTAATTTTCTTGCATGACCACAAGTGAAGGTCATGCATATACTACAATCCACTGAAAACAGTCCCAACCATGTCAACATGTTAATTTTCATGATATGACACTACAAAGGCATGAGCGCAGCAAACAAATTTTGTATCTAAGAAAGCATAAATATTGTCTAAGCTATGACCAGAATTAACATGGTTTCATTGTCTGCATAGCACTTCTTACTCTATTTCGCTCTGCTGCAAAATCAAGAAAGAAAGCTGCCTTTCTCTATAAACAACTTCCTTGTCTGAACATCCAGCAAATTTTAGTTAGTACAGTCTTCATGAAGGGTAAGATTTTAACAGGATATTAGAGACGAGAAATAAAGACTGCAGCTTTTAGGGAAAAGGGGCAACTTTGTTCTCCAATGTCTCTTCTGTAAGATTTATTACAGAAAGATAAGAGAACAGATGTGCTTTCACTTCTTCAGCAGCTGACATAAAATAGATGTACTATTCTTAGAAATCTCACTTAACTGAAATCAAATGCAGCAATACCCATGGTGCTATAATATCCCAGAACTTCTTCATATGGTGGAAGAACACGATAGAACTAGCAGGATCTCATACAAGGTTGCTAGTGTATCACCTGTAATAACACTCCCATCAAATTTAAATTGTTGTCCTGGCTTGCCAACTAAAATAAAGGAACCAACTGCATTAAGGCATCTGAAGCCTAACTTCAAACCATGGAATGGCAGTTGGCGAACTACACATTATTTATGAATATTAAAAATGATAGTTTTCTTGACATGTTTCTACTCTGGATGCTCACAAGAGGAAATTCAGCATGTCTTTTAACCAGTCAGTCTACACATTTGCAAACAAATCTTCAGAGGAAAGAAACATATGCCCCAAATCTGGAAGCACAGTACAAACAGTAATTTACAGTAAAATATTAAAATACTTAAACACAGATTTGTCTGTGCTTGTGTCCAATTTACAGCAATGGCATGATAAACAAAATGCAATATGGCAAGTGTCAGCTTTTTAATGTATATAAACCAGTTTCTGAACCTAAAAAGGGATCTTACATTTTTCCGCAGGATACAAGTGAAAACTGCAGTATTCACGCAGGGGCACGACTCCGCAGGCAAGATGCAGAGAACCCAAAAAGCCTTTATTGCGCAGTGAATATTCCCTAAATACCAGCACCCAACAGGATATCACATCATATAAACAGGAAAGATGTTCACCTCAGTGTCCCCCAATCACCTGGGATAGTGCACAGATGTTACCTATTATGGTAACAGGCAAACAATACCCTATAAGCCACAAACTACAATTATCACATCTCATAGGTCCAGCACTGTCCACAAACCCACAATCCTCTCTCAGCCATCCCTGGTGACCTGGATACACTCCCAGGATCACCTCTGGGGCAGGAAAGAGGCTCTCTCTCTGGTCCTCTGGGCCTATCTCTCTTCCAGCACATAGTGCACTCCAACAAAAACAAGGTTTCCATCCTTCATATGGTCATTATAATGAAATGATTTTGAACAAGGAAGAGCAATTTCTGTTTATGTTGGGTTTCAAGATCTCTAATGGTTGGTTTCTGATCCCTAATGTTACTGAGTTGCACTAATGCACTCAAATACGCTTTGATTCCACATTTCTCTCTCCCTCCCCTAACTTTAATACAGGCTAGCAGTGCATTAATTTGCAAATATAAGTAGATGTTTGCAAGCATCTTCACTGAAAAACTCATATTCTACTATGCGGTATTTTCATCATATGACTGGATGGACAGATACCATGCAGTCAAATGAGTAAGGCATGAACCAACAAATCAGTAAGCACATGCCCACTCCACTACAGTGCAGTCTGTTAAATAGCATAATTTTCAAGTCAGAAAAAAATGGGCAGTTCTTCCTTTTTTCTTTTAATTAGCAGAAACAATCCCTGCAGAAGCCAAAGAAGAAATGTTGTATTTTAGCCACAGCTAAAAAGTTTCATACTCTTCAAAAGACGTGCCTAATTTTAGACATAAATTGTCTTTTTGTTCCAGTAATTTCTGCATCAGATTCTGTAACATGCATTTTGAATGAAGATTATTAAATTATTTTCCTGTTTTAAAATCTACAAAACAATACTCTGCCTTCCTGATTCTCATTCTACTCTACAGGCAACCACTTCAGTGTTTGAATCATCCCATGGGCCTTCCCATAGAAACAGGATAGATCACAGTAATTTTCCTTCAGAGTTTTCACAATGATTTCATCTAACAATTAGTTTTGTTCCAGCCTTTATTTACATTCAGTTTTATGTCCTGTTGCTCTGAATCAGTTCTGACTCTGACATTACCTGTCAAGAACATTAAGCCTGTCCTTGCTGCTTCCTAACAATTTTGCTTGCTGACCAGACCACTATCTTTTTTCCATCTGGCTCTTGAAGTTAATTCATAATCCAGTGTCTTTTCCATGCACAAATAAACTCTGTGGGATTTTTCCCAAATAACTCAACCCTTTAAAAACGAGTCTTACAGTTAATACTATTTTTTGAGAGGTCTTTAGATCCAACAGAGAAATGTTGCTAGCGATGTAGCAATTCACAGTCCTTCAATCTGAGTCCAAAGCATTCTTAGCTTGTCTTCCATGCCAAGAAGCACAGAAGAGCTGTTGGAGGAAGCTCTGTGCAGCCTTCTCTTAGGCACCACACGCTTTCCTGCCTCACGTGCCACTTAACACAGGACTTCAGAGCTAACGCAAAGTGACATCTATCTACCCTCCATACGCTTTGGCACGACGCAGGCTTTTCTCAGCTAAGTGCTTTGTCAGAGATTTTACCTTGGGCTTGAAAATCATCTCTTTGCGTGGGCTCAGTCCCCCCAAATGCGAGAACTCTCAGATGCTTTATCTTCATTTGTGTACCCTGCCTGAAGGAGCGTTATTGGTATGTTTCCCTCCTACTTGGACTGCAGCACATTCAGGAACACTTTCCTAGCTGGCTTCCTCTTCAGTTACGTGAAAATTACTAAAAATATGAAGTGCTCCTTAAATAGATCTTGTCAGAAATAAAACACCTGTCTTTCTTTGCCAGGCACGCTGACTCCTGAACAGGAAAGCAGCGTTCCAGCCTTTCCAGCCGTCCTCCGCATCTCCAGTTTCAACACTCGGAGGACTTTTAACTGCTACATCTGTCCACTCGTGGAGGTTTTTTATATGTTTTGTTTGGTTTGGGGGCTTCTTCATTCTACTTCTATTCCTCACAAGTCASTCAGACTAAAGGAATCTGACAGTTCGGAGTTTCATTTCGTTTCCAAATGAACAGGATGAAATTAATGACGTGCGACTATCGTCACAACCCCACTACCGCGAGACCCGGCAGTGCAATTCGCACCCCGGCTACGCTCCCTGCGAACCGTGACGGCTCCAAACACGTCCCGCTCCCCGGGCGCTCCCCGGGCGCTCCCCGCGCCCCCGGCCCCACTCACCGCCCGGCATCGCCGCGGCGCCGCCCGACCCCGCCGCCAGGGGGCGCGCCAGCGGCCCGGCCGCGCGCAGCGCCTCGAGCACGGCGTCGGGGCGCGGCGCCACGAGCCGCTCCCAGAGCCCGCGCGTGAAGAACTCCACCGTGTGCGCGCGGCACAGCGGCAGCGCGCGCCGCACGAACCGCGCCGCGCGCCGCAGCGCCCGCGCCGCCGCCGCCGGGGRCACCTGGGGCGGGAGCGCGCGGGGCGGCCGCCACATGGCCCCGCTCGCGGCCCGTCGGCGCCGCGGCGCGGTTCGCTGACGTCGTCTCTGTGCGCGGCGCCGGGAGCGCGATGGCGGCGGCGCGGCGTGACGGGCGGGGACCGGCGGCGGGCAAGGCGGGCGCGGCGGCCGTCGGGCCCGGCCGAAAGCGGCGGTGGAGGCCCGTCCTGTTGCGCAGCGTTGTCGGCAGCGTCCAGGAGGGTGAGTGGGGGCCGCCGGCGGGCCTGAGGTGGCGCCGAAGGAGGCCCGACTCCTTGGCCCAGCTTGGAGCAGGCCCGACCCGGGCGTCCCGGCTGGGGCCAGCTCTTCCAGGCTTAGCGAGGGGTTTGGGCGGGGGGAGCCCGCAGCCCCGCCTCGCCCGAGGCCCGGAGGGTGTTCGTGGCCGTGAGCTCGGGGCCGGGGGCTGCAGGGCTGACTGAGGGCGGACTGTTTGAGCCGGAGCTCCCGGCGCTCGGCACTGCAGCCCCTGGGCCAGGTAGCGATGGTTCCGCGGTTTAGGACTCGCTTTTCGTTTTCTCCATAGAAAGCTGTGCGTTCAAAAAGGAAGCATGTTTGAAAAAAGTTTCATATTATTGATAGGTAGTTACGCTGTGCGTTTAAAAAGGAAGCATGTTTAAAAAAAGTTTGACATTATTGATAGGTAGTTACGCAGATGTAAAAAAGAGAAGGAAAAAGAGCATTTACTTCGGCAACACTTTGCCAAAGTTGCAGCTTTGGAGAAAGAATACAAGAAAAAGTTGAAACTAACTTGATTTCTCTTTAAAAACAATTTTGTTAGTGAATATTATCTTAAGCAGATAAGTAGATCTTAAGACTAATGCAATGAAAAATAAGATATTAGGAAAAAAGCATGTTTAGCTTCAACTTTCTGAAGTTTTCTATAGTGGTCGAGACTGAAACAGTCAGTATCTGTGCTCTGCTTTAAGCGGAAATAATTCTATGATGCGGCTGTAGAAAAGCTCTTCCTGGACACGTGTAGAAAGAAAGTAGTAGGAATAAAATACTGCTTAAGTGAAAAGATGTAATGGATTATTAATGCAGAGTGATACGGTGATTTAGTGACTTTTTTCCCTGTGTCACAGCAGCTGCAGGCTTCTGCTGCCAGTGTTATTACCAGTGTCTTCTTGAGACTACCATTAGGAGCTTGTTTTGGAATCTATTTTGATGTCGCTTACGAAGTTGTCAAAAGTAGGAGTGAAATGAAATGTTGATACATCTTTTCACTGGATTCAAAAAACATTGGCAAAGGTGTGTAGTGTTAAGTGGGCGTTAAGTAGCAATGTTTGCAATGCTCTCTTGGGGGTTTAGGCAGTAATTTTCAGTAAATCTGTACAAGCTGCAATGCTGCAGTAGGAAAGAGACTATTAATAATGTTTTTTTTCTTTAACTTATGACCAGTTTTTATTAAAATTGCCACATGGAATGGCTTTTTTCAGTTTGGAAAGAAAACAGATTGAAAGGGTCCTGACAATTGAACAGTTTGGTACTATTTTAGTGCAGGTGTATTYAACTCCCTTTTTCTTATGCTTTCAGGACGAGGATTTGCATTTCGGAGGAAACAAAAGATTGAACGACAGTACAGGAAATTACTGAAAAAGAGAAGACAAGTGCCTTCACAGCAGGATAATCAATTTACTGATACGTATCCAGAGCACTTGAAACATCTTTACCTTGCAGAGGAAGAAAAGCTTAAGAAGCGACGCAGGACTCCAGATGATTCGGTGCCATCAGAAGAAAAGGTTAATATAGCAGCAGAGTAAGTTTTCAAAATACGTCTTTAAAAAAAGTAATTATTTCCATCACTGAAGAAATATTTTAGATCTTAACAGTTTGTATGGACTTTAGTGTGGTGATTTGCTTTACTAAAAATGCCATTATGTCTTGAATATTTTTTCCTGGTTGTTAGAAAAATAAATGGCAGTGTCACTGGTTTTGTACTTGAGACAATGAGGCGTCATTGCACAGTGTTGCCACCAGATGGAGATGAGAATAAAGCAAAATTTTTTTGTTTTTTCTCCATAAGAGAGTGGTATTTCTAAACGAATGTTCTTGTCACTCTGCAGTTGCTTCCATGTGTTGGAACTAGAAAGTGAGAATGCAGCTCTGAGCTAGTACATTCAGGTTTTCTAGCTTTGAGGAGCTCACATGATGGGGAAAACTCTTTTAGGCAGTCTTTAAGCTTCAGGAAACATCATCCATGTAAAGATACAGCAGATAAGGTGTATGTATTACTAAAACTTGTGTGCAGTCTGGTCTTAGGTACATTTGGCATTGAAGGAGTTTAGTTTGTTGTGTTTTCTTGCTGACTGCTCACACGTGGCCTGGAATGGTGTTGGGTACCATGTAAGAGTAGTGCAAACAATCCATTCAGTGTAGAAGGGTGAGTCTTCTGAAATCTGTACTTGTAGTTAACTTCCCTGAATATGCAAAAAGCCCTGGAAGACTATGCTGTGATTCTGCAGTGTCTGTGGTGTCTAGGGTTATGTCTGCTTGATGATAATCAGTGTCTCAAGAACATGTACTTTTTTTTCTTCCAGGCCAGTTGTGACTCAAGAGAAGTTTAAAAATAAAACATCCAATCAGAAGGCAAAAGAAGAGTATGAGAAAATAAAGGCTGAGCGTGCTAGAAAGAAAGAGGTAAATCTTAAACAGAGTTCTCTCTTGATTTTAAACAAAATCTAGATTAATACCTTTCCTACCTCCCAGTCTTGCATCTGAACCCAGAGAAGACCATAGGAGGTGTTGGTACTCTTTCAGTCTTTTTCAACTTGACAGTAGTATTCAGGCACGCAGGCATTCAAAGGATCGTTCTCTTTGTTCTTACTATTTTTGTCTCGCAGTTGCCGTTAGCAGGATTTTATTGTGTCAGTTGGTACATCAAGGAAGGCTTAGAGCTTCATCTGCATACCCCAGTGGATTATATTAGATCTCTTAAATATTGTAGAAGGGGAAGGAATAACAATACCATCATGTGATRAAAAATGAAATACCCATCCTATTTCTTGTGGCATTATCATAATGCAGTCTTCATTTTACCTTTTTATGTACTTTGACCAACAGTGAAACAATTAAATGTAATAGTATCCACAGCTAAAATCTTTAGCAATTCCCTTCATTTGAATTTAATTGGAATTATTTTTACAGGACATATTTTAATATCATCATTGTCGAATAGCTCACTTGAATTATTAATTTGAGAGATCCTTATTTAACTAGTTTTTTTCTCTCCCAGGATGTTCTTTGTTGCTCTGTAAAATGGCACAATGTGTAACATTGCAGAACTYGTGTAACTTCCTGCTGACATACTAAATTTCAGTAGCTACCGTAAAAATATTACATAAATACATGGCTGGATAAAACTCACTATTTCTTCAGTTTATCTGTATTTAGTTTTATGCAAGCTGATCTGTGATTCTGGGTGAGTTACATGGTAATTCAGCTAATGGCTGCTTTTCTGCATACTAGCTACAGATGGTGTAAAAAGAAATTAATGTTATGACCGGCTTATTTAGAGAAAACGGGAACAAGCAAAACCCCAGCAAGTCTGCAGGGAGTTTTCTTTGAGCAGTACATAAGAGTTGCCTCAGTGGAGGTGTTGGCATTTTTAGTTTTGTTAAAGATAATTAGGCAAAACAGTAGCTAAATGCCCCAATAACAGTAATCATTTAAGTGGAGTGCTTAAGTGGAGCATGATGAAAAAATAAAGTATGTACTTTGTGGTCATGTGTTAGCAAACACTAGATTTGCTGTTACTTACCTTGGGAAGAGAAATAAGTCTAAAGACACAATTTTGGCCTCCTCAAAGGCCTTTTTTGGCCTGAAAAACCTAGGATTTAGTAAAGATCAGAAAAAATATGAATGTAAGTAGCAACTGTCTAAGTAAGGTGAATGTTCTTACTTTGAAGTAAGCACTTGGTTGGTAGCTTAACTGGATGTTGTTTATGAGAGTATGCTGGAGAGCAGAAAAATTATTAGATAGGAAGTGAATTACAGGTAAGTTAGAGCTGAGGCTACTCTGGTTTTATCAAAAGGGGGCAGTAAATTACATTAGTCATTATAGTAAACAAAGTCAAGGATTCTGAATGGAGAGAGGTTATCTATGCATATTTTTGCAAATGCTTGTTTGCTTGATTGTTTGGGGTTTTTTTTCCTGAAGCCTCTTAGATTTCTGCTTAGAAATCTTTTCTTGAGTTATGTCTGGTTAATTTTATATGTCAGATTCTTACTAATTTTTATATATCACTGAGGCTACCTATGCTGTGGAAAACAAAAATGCGATCGATAAATTATAATCTGTTCAGGCATTCTGCAGAAATGCTTGCCTATGTGGTCAGCATAGCACTGCATTTCGAAGAATAAACTTAATGAAAAGAAATTATCCAAATGAACTGAAACAGTCTTTCAGTCTGGTTTGTGATTGTCTTGCATATTTTGGTAGGACATGATATAAGTAAAGTAAGCTGGTTATCTTGCTTTTTGTAGATGTTTGCACAAATTATTGAGTAAAATTACAACACTAGAGAAGGGGGTGCGAGATGTTGGATAAAATCTGAACATAATACTGTGGTGATTACAGTGTTGACACTACATCCATATAGTTAACACTCCGTTAGTGGTTTGGTTCCATGTGTGCTTTATGGAAGGTTTTACAGGTTTATTTGATTAAGGTTTGTGGTTTTTCCCTCTCTTTTAAACGTAAAGACAGCAGTCTGTGTTGCTTCAAAGAGGAGAGGTCACTAGTAGTTTGATCTGGATTAATTTCCTCTGGATAATGCTGTCGTAGTATCACAAACCTGCCAAACTCATGGTCCAGATATGTCCCATATCTTATCTGCCTATACTACGCAGAGATGTCCAGTATCCTAGCACTTGACAATACCTGGATTGGCAAGATACTCACATGGGAGCTGCTGGATCACCTTTTTTTTTCTTGAGCTCAAGAGGAGAAAGTGGGGAATTTTTTGCCAGTTAGTCATTTAAGGAGAAAAGTCAAGGAGCACACTTCCCAGAAAGGAAGTAGTATACATTGCAGCAACAAACCTTATTGTAGTCTACTGAAGAAGACTTGGCTCTTCTCTTGAAGCTTGAGGCTGTATAATGTGTTTTTATTGCAGTATGTGCTGGAAGAGAGCCCTGATTCAGCTTTAGAGAAATGGTGTTTCTAATGGCAGTACAACACCTAATTGCCAGTACCTATACAAAAATAAACTGTATTGCTTATAGATAGCTTCACAGTCATAGTAGGTTTGTAATTGTTTCATAATTTTATGTATTTATTTAATTTCAGGAAGCAGAAAAAAGAAAACAACAAAGAGAGGAAGCTCAACGTTTGTACAAACAAAAGAAAATGGAAGCTTATAAAATACTGAGTAAGAAGACAAAGAAAGGACAGCCAAATCTAAATTTACAAGTAGAATTTCTTCTTCAGAAAATACAGAAAAATACATAACCCCTGCATGTATTTGAGTTAGCTGTGAACATTTTATTAAATTATTTTTAATAAATAATGTCTTTTTGCTTCTATATTACTTTTGTTATTGCCTTGATTTATCTCATTAGTCCAGAAATGATATATTCATTCTGAAAATATGTATTCTATTTGAGAATAGAATGAGAGTGAAAGGGATCTGGTACCTTGAAAATGAATGGTCTGTATTTCTAAACTTAAGTTCTATTAGCTGTGTAACATCCTGAATTCAAAATAATAGGCCGTAGCACCATCTGAACACGAATCTAATACTTCCTGCAATTGGGACTACCAAAATTACACTTATTTGGGAGGACTAAAATGATGCATGTGACATAGTTAATATCTCATGAACTGCCGGTTCTAGGAACATGTTTTGTCTGCTCTTGGATAGGTTTGGCACATGAAAACAAAGTGCGTAGACTATACTATATTTGAGGATCCCACTTTGTGGATTAAAGAGGAAAAAATTATAAACTAAGCTAATGTTTTAGAAACTTGTTCAATCCACGCTTGCTCACTAAAAAATGTCTGTGCTGGTTTTGGCTGGGGTAGAGTTAATTGTCTTCACAGTGGCTGGTGTGGGGCTGTGTTTTGGATTTGTGCTGAACATAGGGTTGGTAATAGAAGTTTTTTGCTGAGCAGGTCCAAGTTCTCCATGCTGCCGCACTGGAGATTGGGGGTGCCTGGGAGGTTGGGAGGAGACAGCCAGGACAGGTAACCCCAGCTGAGCAGAGGGGTAGTGCCATGTAGTGAACGGTATTCTGAATAAGTAAGTGCAGTAATCACACAAGGGCATGGACTCCGCACACAAGGTGGAAAAAGTGCAAAGCCATTTATTGCGCACTCAAAATTCCCCTAAACACCAGTACCTAACAGGATATCACATCATATAAACAGAAAAGATGTTCACCTCAGTGTCCCCCAATCACCTGGGGTATTGCACAGATATTACCTATTATGGTAACAGGCAAACAATACCCTATAAGCCACAAACTACAATTATCACATCTCATAAGTCCAACACTGTCCAGAAACCCACAATCCTCTCTCAGCCCATCCCCGGTGACCTGGATGCACTCCCAGGATCACCTCCGGGCCCAGGAAAGAGGCTCTCTCTCCGGTCCTCTGGGCCTATCTCTCTTCCAGCACACAGTGCACCCCAACAGTAAGTAGTAAGTAAATATGATAGGGGATTCCCGAAGTATTTTTTGACCGTCTGAAGGTAGGTTTTTTTTTTTTGTCCCATGTTAAGAATAACAGCCTAAGTAGTGTTTTCAACATATTTTGTAGTCAGTGAGGATACTGTCTAGAGGCAAATAATGTCATCTGAATATAAATCACAGGTATCACTTGTTGAGATACATTCCATAGGGAGTTTATGGCAACTAGTTCAAACACCTAGACTTCCAGAAGTAGTTGAGATCAATCCATCTTGTGTCTTGAAGAAGCCTTTGCAAGGGTCATTTAGCAACACTTAATTAAAGTCTGGGGTTCACAGTGCAGGTCTGTTAAAATTTAGACAGTGCAGAATAGTGAAACAGTCCTGAATGACCACACACAGCTGAACACAACAGCCCAGCAGGGTACTATGTTCTGCAGCCGCTTTTGAGCAGAGAAATCTTAATTTTGTTACAGTTACCCTCTCTTTCTCCCTAGATTTGTTTTTTCTTTTTTTAATTTGACAGTAATCATTTACTACAAGGTAGGGGTTTTTTTTTAATTTTTTCCTTCTTTTTGTTCTTTTAGTCTCTTTCTTTTTCCTTTTTTCTTTTTTTTCCTTCTGCAATATAATGAAGTATGAGGACTTAAACTGCCACTGGCAGAGGGAAAGTACACGACACAGTTGCTGACATGTCGCTTGAATCTAAAACTCATATGCTGGCATAAAACTAGAAGTAATTCTCATATTCAGTCCTTTAAAAATTAAAACTATTGTAATACGTTATATGTTTTCAGTCAGTGCTCAACAGAAATCAGTTACACATTGCTTAGATTGTGTTAATATTCAATTTATTTTATTGTCCAGTTAAGTTAGATCAAATACAATGTAAAACAAATAAATACACTTCTTTTCAAAATAGAATCCCAAACTACATACTTAACAATGATTTTTTTAATTTGTTCTCGGTTTCAAGGACCACTTGTAGATTTGTTTATGACAAAGTATCCACCAGAGTAGTCAGGCTGCTGCTGCTAAGTGCTTGTTTCCCCAAGAGTTCCATATGCTAATTGAGTGTTTATATTAAACAGTCTTCAGGCTGATATATTTCATGCTTTCTACCTACATCGGTTTTATGTTGCTCACTGGTGACAGGACTGCTGTATTTTAGTTGAGGATTTTCCAGGGAGGAATGGAAGAAACTGCCCTCCACAGATGGCCATCTCATTGGCTGGAAATTCATCTGGTCTCAGCGTGTAGGATTTGCTGTGCACATATGAACTCTGCATTTGGTGTGCACACAGTATGTCTGATCTGGCCCAGACTCATCAGATTTATGGCAGGAGGCTTTGCAGCTGATCTGCACAGATACTGAGCATTTGAAGCTTCTAGAAATTTTACGTGTTTACATACATGGCACAAAATTAGCTTTCTCAGCATCCCTGAGTGTTGGCAGCATGACATCCAAGTCTGCATCCACGCTACCGGGTATTCAACAGTTATGTGAAAACATTTGGTCTTCGAGCTTCATCAGACAATGTTATTGGATACAAAAAGTCCACAAACACCAAGTATTTAATAACCCTTTTTGTTAATAAATTAAAGCCAACCTTATTTTTTATAAATGTATTTACCTTTGCTTTAGTGTCCCTTTTCAGTTTGCATCTTACTTCCTGATCATAGTTAAAAATCCCCCAGCATTCTGCACTCTAGAATCAAGGAGCGTGTACCTGCTGGAGGCAGAGTGTCTCCTCACACTATTAAGATGCAATTTGTGATATTTTGTATTCCACTGTAATCATTAATGTGAGATTTTGTCATCTCAGAGAAATATGTTAAAATATTTGCTTGTAAATACAGTACATACATTTAATTCTCCAAAGACAATGCAGTTAAAGCTTTTTTAAATGCTTTTTGATTTCTCCAAATGGTCCATTCTGTAGAAATTATAGATATTAAAACCATGAATTCATTCTGTGTCAAAATTTTTACTGATATGCATGATTTTTTTTTCTCCTACTTATTTAATTTTGGTGGGGTTTTATATTTTGTTACTTACTGATAACATAAATAAAGCTGTTATCTTCAGTGGAAAATGATGTTTGAGTTTAATGAGGTAGCCAGGGTTCCTTTTAAAGTAATCTAGTATGTATTAAAATACATTTAGTGGTTGATAAACCAACACACGTTAAAATATCAACTTATTTGAGGTGTATTTTTTGCAATTATTTTATATGTGTCAATATGTTGAATTGCACTGCAGGTCTGAAAACACAGAGCCACTTTAATATGCACTATGCTCAAGATTAAAACAAAGGGGATATAATATCTACACATAGGTACCTGCAAACACTGGTCTGATTTTCAGGCAATTTCTTAAGATAGTCACTTTTTATTTTAAAACAATGTCTTGTTGTCCAGGTGGTAATGATTACTGTTGTCAATGTTATTTTAAAATTTTGTGGTAATTTCAGTTTCTGAATGTGCAAGTTCAGAGCTGCTTGTCCTCGATCTTTACAGTTCTCCACTCCAAAGGCAGTGAAGGTATGCTGATAAACTGCCTTTGCACTAGGAGCAATAAATCATGCCAAAACTTACAAACATTTTGTATTTAACAGATATTTTCTTTGGTAGTGCAGAAAGGGGACAAAACACAGTTAGAACATATACAGGAACACCTTCCACTTCTGCATCATACTTTGTATTACATCAAGTTATCCAATTTTCAGCTGCAAGAGTGGGGGCAGGGCAGCTCTTCCAGCCCATGTCCTCACTTCCTATCTCCATTCAGAAGAAGTRCACCTAGGAATGGGCTGCACCTTCAGTCGGTGGGGCTTAAGCACATCTTTGGTGTTAATCATATAAAGTAAGAGAAACAAAAAGGAAAAATAAAAATCTACCTCATCATTCCTCTGCCGCCTTATCTTGTTTGGTTGTTTTTTTCCTTAAGTTGCAACCTAAGTCTTATTAATTTCAGACAGAGTAGTTACCTTCTTTCTTTTTTTTTACAAGAAGAACCAGAAGAGGGTCTGGGGGACAACAGGTCTGTCAGTTTGACCTCAGTGCCAGGGAAAGTCATGGAGCAGATCACCCTGAGTGCCATCACACATCAGGTGCAGGACAACCAGGAGATAAGGCCCAGCTAGCATGGGAGTATGAGAGGCAGGTGCTGCTTGACCAATCTAATCTCACTGTACATAAAGGTGATGTACTTAGTGGATAAGGGAAAAACTGTGGGTGTTAACTACCTCAGCTTTAGCAAAGCCTTTGACACTGTCTGCCCGTAGCATGGGTGGGCGCACTCCTCACTGGGTTAAGAACTGGCTGGATGGCCAAGGCCCAGAGAGTGGTGGGGAATGGAGCTCCATCCGGCTGGCAGCTGGTCACTGGTGGTGCTCCCCAGGGCTCAGTGTTGGGGCCAGCCCTGTTTAATATTTCCATCAACAACCTGAATGAGGGGATCGAGGGCATCCTCAGCAAGTTTGCAGATGACACATCAGGAATGCTGATCCGTGGGAGGGCAGGAAGGGTCTGCAGGCACTCTGGATTGCTGGGCTGTGGCAAGTGGTATGAGGTTTAAATAAGGCAAAGTGCCAGGTTCTATGCTTGGGTCACAACACGCCAATGAAACACTTCAGCCTGTGGGAAGAGTGGCTGGAAACAAGCCCAGAGGAAAAGGACCTGGGGGTGCTGGTCAACAGTGACTGAACATGAGCCAGCATGTGCAGCTGAGAAGGCCAATGRCATCCTGGCCTGTATCAGCAATAGTGTGGCCAGCAGGACCGGGGAAGTGATTGTACCCCTGTACTCAGCACCGGTGAGGTCACACCTTGAGTTCTGTGTCCAGTTCTGGACCATTCACTACAAGAAGGACATTGAGGTGCTGGAGAATGACCAGAGAAGGGGAATGGAGCTGGGGGAGGGGCTGGAGCGCAAGTCGTATGAGGAGCACCTGAGGGAGCTGGGGATATTTAGCCTGGAGAAAAGGCTCAGGGGAGACCYYATCACTCTCTACAACCACCTGAAAGGAGGCTGTAGCCAGACAAGGGTCAGCCTCTTCTCCCAAGTAACAAGTGACAGGACAAGAGGAAATGGTCTCAAGCTGTACCAGGTAAGGTTTAGACTGGATATTAGGAGAAATTTCTACACTGAAAGAAATTTTTCATGGAAGTTTTAAATTCCAAGTAAATTCTGAGTATTGTTTATACCTTCAGCATTCACAACTGAAGAAATCCTAAGGATTATGATTAGAAGAYGGACCTACATTTAATACTCTGTGTATAATGCAAAGGAATATTGTTTGCAATATTCCAGAATATTTGATTCTGGGACGTACAGGTATTCTACAAAAGTAATATATAGTCACAGCTTTGGGAGTAAGACACTTAATTTTTTAATATTTTTAACTTTCTGAAGATTCTTGGGTTGTATTTTAAACTCTTTTAAAATAGGTAATTACCTTCCTTGTATTTGGATTCACAAACCAAAAACATTGGTATGGTGAAGTTTGGATATTTACTATTTAAGGAAAAGCTTGTAACTGAAAAACAAAAAAAGGGAAAGAAACCAAATAAGAAGTGAGCTTAACCTGAGACTGTAATGTGTAGGTAGGACTCTTTTTCATTTCCCTAGAATGTCATTTGGCAAATGTGAAATTAAGCTATCTCAGAACTTTAGCAGCTGTAAAAAGCCACAACACTACGAGACAAAAAACCCAGCACCACCCCCCCCCCCCCAAAAAAAAAGCAGGAATAGCTAGAAGCATCTCTATCTGTCAGTTTGTATTAGGTATCTCTCAAAACAGTACAGTCTCCTAGAAAATGATGAACTTGATACAGAAATGATTCTTTGACCTGTGGTATAAGAAATGTAAGAACAGAAGATTACTGTATGACTTGTTTGCAGTTCGAATTATTATCTGTTTGGGCTATTATTCCTACTCCACCAAAATCTAATTTGTTCTGAAGACTGCGGACTTTTGCATCTGTTAACAGTTGCAGATTAATTATAGGCTGAAAAGCTTTTCATTATCCTTTAAYTTCATTGTCTTTCAGTTTCAGCTCTATGGTAGTATTAATAAATCGTAAACAGGTCTTTGCAGAGAGCAGCAGAGCTATTGTATGTGAAAGAGGTTTATTCTGGAGTGGTTTTGGTATTAGATGTAAGGAAGATGTCATCATTAAAGTGGTGTGGGATCAGAAAAGTGTATTTTTTATTTCTCAATCTGGAACGGTGGAAAGGATCTTGTTCTTCTTCAGGCACAAAAGTGTTTCCTTAAACTGTGTTTCTTTCTCTGATATATTAAATGCGCGCTTCCTCATAAGCTTATATTTTTTAATGTATAGTGACACACCACAGTTTAGTTGGGGGCCTGACAGAAAACAAAGGAATGGAAAGCATGGGCAGCTGGAGAACTGGTAACGACTGTGTGTTTCTTAATGTAAACAATATTCAGCATATATGCACCACTGTTTAACAAAACTGGTGTGTATATCTGAAATACCTTATGTAATTTAACAGAGAAGTTGACATCTACAAAACTTATTTTGTCATAAGCTCTTTAGGGTATATATCCAGGATAGTTCTTTCAGTTTAAGGCAGGGATGGAATTGCAAGTCAATAAATAATCTCAGTTGGAAAGAAAAAAGGTAGAAAATACTTTTCCCTAGTTTAAATACGGAAAATAAGTACTACAAAGTTAAGGGTTATTTATAATCACAAGCCAGGGTTGTAATCTGCTTCACATTTATTTTAAAAATTAAAACTCCTTTCAGATTTTTAGATTAAAGAAACCCCACTCTGAAATTTAAGTTTTTGTCTGGTGCCAACTGGTCTTGGATGTTTCCCCAATTACTGTTTCTATAGCAACAGAAAGCATATTATGGAAACAATGTTACAACATTCTTTAAGATCTCACATTTGTGTTTATCTGGCTGCAGAAGGTAATATCAAATACCTGTCTACCTTTCAGCTGAGCCACTCCACAGAAAAGATGGAAAGAAATAATTCGCATCACCAATGCTTCCACTGGTACTGTGTGTGTGCGTGCACTTTTTGGGGGCTCTTTTTGTTCTTGGTCAAGAAAAGCCCACTGGGTGGAGGCATGGAGCTAAATTTCACCAGGAGACAGTAATTTGTAGATTAATAAATGTAAAAACAGAAAGGGACATTAAGAACAAAACCCAGCAGCCCTGTTTAATGAAGTCTTTAAGTCTTGCTAGCTATTTGAAGTTGTGCACATCTTCCTTAAAACCTCCCAATTATAATTTAGAATTATTTCTGCATTAGAGAATCAATGGAAAACTTCTGTGAATTGCTCAGATGTATCCCTTACTTTTAATTTTGTGCTGTTCACTTACAGTTTTGGCCATATCCTGCCAGTCACCAAACAATATTGTAACAGTTACATATGCATTTATTCTTCCTGAGATACTCAGAAGGAAGCCTGAAGTCTTGCAGTATAGAATCTGCTTCAGTAATTTTTTGACTCTTCTGAGAGCTAATTGCCAGTTTATCAACATTTTTCTCTTAGTAGGGGCATGAAAGCTGAGCAAGGCTAACTGTTCTACAAGCCATTGTGTGTTGCACAACACCTTGTTTTCTACTACATTATACTCATTATACCCRATGCTAAGTAAGAGTCTTGGCCGCAATCCCTCATTTCTCACTTGCTGCCCTGGTAATAGCATCAGTGAACAACCCTTGTTGCAACAGACCCTAATCACAATTCCACAGCTTCCATGGGCTCAGCTTTCTCCTGCAGATGCTGGCAGCTGTGGCTGAGCATTCTGGTAGCCCCACAGTCAGAGGCAGCTCAAATACTTTTAGCCATGYGAGCCCTGGCTTCAGGGGGCCAATCTGAAATGCTGCAGGGGATGTGCCTGCATCCCCCTGCAGCGGTTCTGCTGGAGGAGTTGTTTCAGCAGGGCCTGTGACCTTGCAGACAGAACTGGGAGTGAAGGGCCAAAAGCAGATTATTGACACCCATTACATACATRTATAGGGATTGTTAATGGAGCACTATGAGGTGCTAGGATTTGATAATCTCTGCCTAATCTGCTTTTCTGGGCCTTGGACAGTTTCAGACCAGGACCTCTGTCTGTCAGCTGTAATGGTGGTGACATCTGTCATTGACTGTTCCTCTGTCGATGTATCTCAAAGCAACTTTGTATAAAGTCTTTTCTGCACAGCTGCGCGGGAAGAAAAAACAAAGTGAAATGAGACCTAGTTAGAGTTTTGACAAATATCCACATAGTCAGTTCTAGTTAGTGGAGGCACAAGTACTACAAGGTCAGGCTTTGTAATTTTGTCTATAGATGCCTATTCTGTGTTCCTTGTTCCTGGGAAATGCTTGTAGAGAGTCTCCAGAGGAATTGCAATTACTAAGTGGAGTCTTGGCAAATATTGACCCATCTGTGAGACAAGTCAATGCCCCAAGGTCAACCCATGTGTCTGCTGTGCTGCTGCAATGCTGTTATATTCCTTTTTGGGCTGGTTCACTTGGCCATCTTCAGCCAGGCATAAAGACAGCCTGAAGTCAGATGCACCTTTAAGTACAAAAGCAAAAATTTATTTTTTAACATAAAAGAGATAGCTAGGAGTTAATGAGCTGTTACTCTAAACAACAGTGTGCCCACCACATCTGGTGTGAAAAACCTTGGCAGAGAGGCTGGAATCAGTCAGAAGGAGGAAGGGTTGGATACTACCACGTATCCTCACTGCTTCGGTGTGCTGTCTGCCACCAGCAGCATCAACACTGACAACACTGCCAGTTTGACCCAATGCTTCACAACTGGTTCCAAGCTAAACAGACCATCCCAACCAACCTCCTGCTGTTTTCCCATTAGGCCTTTTCGTATTTCCATGCTGGTATTTTCTCTCTTGTATCTTTGAGCTACTAATGATACTGTCTCAATAATACTACCCCTTAATGAGACTTTTGTTTTTTCTGTCACTTTACAGACCTTCTCACAGCACTTTCATGGCAATCTGAGCCCTGGTACTTTACTGTGGCACATGAGACCTGAGTCTTGGATGACCAGTCCACTGAGGAGAGTGAGGGCAGCCTTCAGGTGGGGTTACAGAAGGAGGGTTTCAGCCTATGCACTGACCCAAGGATAGGTGGGCAGGAGTTCCTTCCTCTGGAGAATTGAATTCCAGTATTACTGTTCTGTAATTACTGGTTCTGGTTGCTTTTCACAACCCAGTGTAAATTACAAAAAAAATGGATCATGGAAGCAGTGTTTTCATCCAGGTCAGAGTGCCCTCAAGTTCAGGAGTGGATCATATGATGTGGTACCACTTTCTTCTAACCCAGGTCCAGGACTCCCATTTGTCCTTGCCCTATTTGCCTGTTCCTCTGGCCTGCCTAGGTCTGAATCTAAGTCCTGCCTTTGAGCATGGCAATTGGTATCCCCAGTTTTGTGCCCAGGTCACTAACAAATATGGCAGACATGACAGGACAGACTCTTGTGTTATTCCACTTGTCACTGGCTCCAAGTAGCATCCCATGACCCTCTGAGTGCAGTCATACAACAACTTCTTACCCATCTCCTAACCTGTTAAGTAGTACTTTTCTTTGAGTGGTAAATATGCAATGTGTATCTCATTTTCCTTTTTCCCCAAGTAGCAAGTAGAAATATTTATTGAACATTTAGGCCATTTATGATTCTTTTTTAATCAGCTTTTTACTGAAATAGAATTGATAGGATTCCTTCTGTCCTAAATAGAGCTTAAATTAGTTTTATTTTCCTTACTGTCAGCTATAGAGTTTTCTTGTTATCCTTTGATTTCCTCTATTGATTTTCTACAATTTCTTATTGATATTCATTTCGCTATCCTTCTTTGTTTCTGCTCTCTTGAAGATAAAAAGGATTTTTTTTATTAATCTATGGAACTCTGTGATGTATATATGTAATAAAAATGAAAATGTAGAAGTACTAATTTATGTGCATAAATTCAGCTCATTTAGTATTATTGAAAAAATGAGCATCATAAAAGAGGCAGTGATACTCCACATAAAAATAGCAATAGCTGTTATACTTGTAATGCCTAAGAATCCTGAAGTACAAGAATATTTTCACAAGTATTTTATCCTGTTTTCTAAAATAATCGATAACCTCTTGTATGTATAACATCTAAGGGGAAAAATAGAAATCTTTCCACTGAAGATTTTAAACCCAATGTTATCAGCTGTACCAAGATTATTCTAAATGTCTTATATAATTATTTTGAAAATAACTTCATTCAGCTCAGTAATATTTGGTCTTATCCTTCCTGCTGACAGATGATGAGTTATCCCACAGAATTATAAATTTTTGTAGCCCAGTTCCAGTGACCATGTCTTGATTATATTTTGATTATACCTGTTATGTGCAAATTACATACTGGGGAGTAATACTTGAAAAATATACTGACCCTGGCAGACACTTCCAGTGCAGGCATCTCTTCATCCTAGCAAATAATACAACGTTCTTACAATATAAGGTTGTAAAATAGCTAGACAGCTTCTTTATTACTTCAGATACTTTTGTCTTGTCGATTTATGATGAACTAAGCCAATCCAAAAATTTACAAGAGAAAGTGCCCTTGTGCATTTATGCAGATTTTATCCTGACTGTTATTCTCCTGAGACTAAATGTGTGCTATATATAAGTTGTGGCAACTTATAAATTTGATTTTTCTTAGGAGTTTTATGGGTAAATGGATGTTTTCCAAGTGAAATAATCACTGAGAGCTTGTTTACATAATATGATTGACAAACACCTCAGTACAATTACTCACATATCGTGAAAAAATTCCTGGGGAAAAGCATAACTGAAGGGATTACTTTGCTGGAGCTCTAGCAGTATTCTAACAACAACAGTGTATGTACAACAGGGAGTGTTTTATACAACGATGAGTGTTTGTTAAATGTTAGGTTTTGTTCCAGATGGCTTTTGGAAATGGTCCTGGTAGAACATTGAATATGAATTCTACAGATTGAGATTTCTTTGATACCTGCTCAGGATAATTGTTCTGGGCAATAATTGTGGTCAGAATCTGTGGGCTAGAGCCATACCTGAGGAAGTAAAGCAGCAATTCATGGTGAGCTGGAGTGAAGCAGGGTGAGGAGGGCACACCCAGCCAGCCAGTCAGTGTAGTGTCTGTCATGTCAAGCTTCAAGGGTCATGTCAGTTAGAACAGGGGACTGGGTAAGGTATTGCCATCTCAGCTCCTTTCTGTAAATCCCTCCCTTCTAATCGCCTGCTAATATTAAGGTGTGAATATCACAGATAGGAATGATGCTGGCTTGGCACTGCTCTCTCCTGCGTGGTGCAGAGAATCCTTTTTTCTTTGAGCAGTATTCAGCAGAACCAGTCCTCTAGTGGGCAGCAGGAGCGAGTGGGGCAAATAAGTGATTCTCCTCTTTTATACCATTTATTCATCGCTGTTTACCCAGTGCTTGATGGAAACACAATTCAGCCTGCACATTATGCACATCTTCTTCTGCTTATGGTACAATAGAATCTGATTTGATATATTTGCATCCTGATTGTTGTACCAAAACATTTTAAATAGTAGAATGATTGATAAGTAGTAGGAAGCAATGATTTTTTTACTCTTCATTCTGTACCTTCATAAAAAGAATATTAATATTTAGTATTATCTGTAACATTATCTCCTCCACAGTCTTCAATGCCTCTGCAGTTTTGACCTGCAGAGAGAGACTAATAAAGACACTGTTTTTGTGTGTCCATGCCCACACTCATRTATGTGTACATGTGTGCACGTGTGTGTACATGTTTAAAATGTCAAGACGTTACACACTCAGCATTGCTGCATACTTTCCACTGTCTGGTTTTTACCTTGGATCTGTAAAACAATTTGTTTTAAGAGTGATCAGTTCCAGGGAACTAATCACATTCTTTACACAAAGGAATAAAATACAGTTTTAAAACAGATATTAAGAAACCATGGTCCAGTTGGAGCCATGCCTCTGAAGTACATGATGGGCAAAGTACTTCTTTGCCCATCTATTTTGAAGGCCATTGTTATTTTCCTTGCAGTACTTGATGCTAATAATATTTAGATACTTTTCCTCTGCACTGGTTATATTATTTCAGTACCTGAAAATTGGAGTAAGGTTTCTTCACTGGGATTTGTCAGAGCCTGCAACTGTTCTGCTGGAAATCAGGAAAACTGATTTTTTAGTCTGAAGATGCTACTTTTTTACACTCACCATCATATGAGGAATTTTTCTTAGCCTGTCTCAGAGCAAAAGTAACTGTCAAATGAACTTTAGTCCCTGAGGAACAGAAAATGAATAATCTTATGGGATGTTTCTGGTAGCTGGTCAGCTTTCTGGAGTGAACAGAGTATACATTCCAAGTTAATACCTTGATTATGCTTCTTGCTTTGGGGTTTTACTGTCTTTCAAAGTAAAAGAGAATGAACATGAACATTTTTCCCCACTTTTCTTATTAATAGCCCTTTCTCATAGAGCTTCACAACAGTATTTTCTCCAGAGAGCCTTAAAACAATGCATCTTTTCCAGATTGTACATCTTTGGTTTTGGTTCCTCTTCAAGTCAGCAAAGCCTGCTTTCTTGGCCTCTGCTTTTTTTCCAATGTGGAATAAATTATTGAAGCAGACACATTTGAAGTCGATTCCTATTGCAGTTTTAGGTTTGCAATTTACTGGTGTGCAGCCTGAGCCTTGAAAAAACCCAAAACCAACCAACCAACCAACAATCAAAAAAACAAAACACAAAAGCCCCCCAGCTCCCTGGATCCAATCTCTACTGCTGGATCTTCTGACAGAGTTCCTCCTCGTAGTTACATGAATCAAGAGAAGAGCCTGTAAGGCAAATCTCAATGTAGGATGAGGTCATGACTCTTAATGGCTAGATTTCAAACAGAGTAAAAGTCATACTGGGTAGCAGTGCCCTGTGGAGTTAGCATCTTGTTTATCACATTGTATGTTATCATAGTATAGCAACTATATCTCCCAGAAAATAAAGTCACAGCAAATAATTATGTTGTTTTTAAACTCACTAGAACTATTCTAATGAGAAAACATCAGATATTTTTAAAATTTGTTTCATAAAAAGAAAATTAAATTTCTGTCAAAAAACCATAATAGCAGTAGTAGCAGTAACAGTACTAGTAAAATTATCCAGATACTTTAATATTTAAAAAGGAGGCATGTATTTAGGTATAATGATTAGTCATACATGAAGCAGCTTGTATTAACTTAATTTTATTTAATTGATTCTTGAGGTATGATTTTGATCTTTTGAAGGCAATCAGGTTTCTATCTTGTGTTTTCAACATGCCAGATTTTCTCCCCTCTGTTTCTTTTGTTAACCTTTTTGGCTCCCATTCTAGTCTTTCATTTCTTGAAATGATAGAGTTCAAAGATCTGATTGCAACACTTGGTATATCTTGTGGACTGTAGCCGTTTATTTGATGTGTCAGTGTTTTTAAGCTGTAAAAGCAAGCTTGCTAGACCTCCAGATGAACATATTTTATTTATTTCTGCTAGCATATGAAGATGGAAACACAAGCACAGTGCCTCAAGACCTGGCTGTCCCTGTAACAGCGAACACACAGATTTTTATGAACTCAAAGAAAAATGCAGTTAATTCATGCTGAATTGCTGATTTCTCATTACAACCCTCCTTTTAAAATAGCTACAGCTAGAGACTTCTTCTGCTTGAAGATACCATGTATCAGTGCACAATGAGTATTTCATCCTGTAACAAGCATAAGTCACCTTCCCTCCAGTGTCGAGAAACAAATGCATCACCTCAGATGTGCACCCAGGGTCATGTCTTTGAAAGGCAAAACTGTTTGGTGATGTGGCAATGGCTCAGGAAAACATTCTGTAGAACCTGCAGCCTTCCTGAAGCAGAGAGGGCATTTCAGGGCATTTCAGAAGGAATGTATATTCCAGTAACTCGTAGTTTTGATGCCCTCAATTCACTTTAAAGGCAGATGAATGAAACTTTCTTGTATCCTTTACAAAAGAAAATGAACAACCTTAACAGAAATCATATCATTCCAGATTTCCATTGCACATCCCAAACAACATTTTTTTGAGAGAAAGCCAAAATTTAATTTCAAAGCACTGTTAACAAATGTGTAGTCTGAATAAACATGTGTTTCTCCATTCAACCACTAGGTCAATAAAACATTTACAAAACACAGTTCTAAAAACAAACTGCACACTTCTACAAAGGAAGCTCAGTCCTTACGTAGTTACTAATTTTACTACTTCGTGGATTTAAATTCACAGGTGGATTTCTTGCCAGTGTAAAATGAAGTGTAAGTTCAGTCAAAAATAATAATATGTCTAGGTTATTTGTACCCTATAATATCATCAGTTTTTACTGCCCACAATCCTGCTACCGCATACAGGTGCATTATGTTGGAGTATGAGGTGTGTGTCACCGTGTCCAGTTGTGGCCTACAAGAAACTTTCCAGTGATGGCGTTAAACACTTTAGAAAAAAATCCCAAAACAGGCAAACAGACTGCTGCATGACAATATACTGCCTTTGGGTTTCTTGAGAAATATTTTGTTAGTTCACAACACATAGTTCACGGAACCTTATGAACATGTGGATCATAAGCTATAAAGCCATCTTAACTGTTGGAAAATCCTATCTATGACTGGTGTCTGGATGCTGAAGTCAAGCCAAGTTGAGCATTGAAAAACAGCAGCTACAAATCACATTCAGAAACAAGGGGAAATAAAGTTAGAGCAGTATATCAGATCTTTAGTCACATCTTTTGACTAGAAGTCTTTCTTCCAGATGGATACCTTTTAAATCAGTCTTTTCTTAATGTAGTGGTTTCATAAAAGTAGAGCTGGAGTCCTTCACCACATCAAAAATAAGCTGGGAAGTTAGGGATTGCTTGCAAGTAAACATTATATTGTTGGGGTTTTTTGGTGAAGGGCAAGTCAGTTCCTTCACACACTCCTTTGCCACTGCTTTACTTATGACCCTTCTGCTATTTTCATGCACCATTTCTATTTACTAAATTTGTGGAGGTTTTTTCATTTGTTTTGTTGGTTTGATTTGGTTTGGTTGTTGTTGAAAGACCTTGCTGTGTCACTATGTGATACTTGAGACAATTTCTCTATGGTGAAGCATTTGATTTCTTTTTTCTGTTGTCTAGTTAAAACTTCTGGACTCCAAGAACCTCATATAGTATCAGGAAACACAAGCTGTGGATGAATACATATTTAAGAGACCTGAACTTCTATGCAGCTAATGTGGTTTTGTGCTAAACTAGAAAATGCAGGCAATATTGCAAGCAATGCATTTACTGCTTAACAACAGCGTCTGGCTTTCAGCATTTCTAAAGTTGTCATAATAAACCTAACTTCATGCCATAAAAGACTCTTCAGTAATGATATGTTAAGACTGTGAAGAAAATAACAATTTCCTACAAGACCTGATTCCATCAGGACCACTGCTAGTGTGACCTTTTAAAACCCATAGAAGAATTTGGAACCAAATCCTGAAACTGGATATTCATGTATTATGGTATTGTATTTTAAATGGGGATAATAGCAAGAAATGCTTCTTCTTAAGGGATTTTCTGCTTACATTTCATGATTCAAATGTTCATGTTGGTTTATATTTCCTCTTGCCTTGCCTGCATGTGGAACATTTAGACAACTAGTGAAAAATATGCATACTATATCCTTCACTACACCAATACCCTTCCTAAAAGGATATTTTTCCAGTGATAGAGCCAGGTCATTGATAAAGAAAACTTTTTATACTGTCTGTACATTTATAACAAGCCTGATTTATACCTTCTTCATCAAGTTGCTTTTCTATATGTGGATTCCTCAAATTAACATATAAAAATAAGCAAGTCTTAAAAACAATTTTTAGCAAAACTTGGGATCTTGCTTAGTTGCATTTTCAAGACGTATTTCCTAACATAATGAGAGTTCATACATGGCTGAGATCAACAATACTTTCATTCACTTACTGGGAAAAAAACGCAGAGTTCTGGATGCTGTGTTTTAGGGGAAGAAAAAAAAAGGAAAACAATCTCTCCCTCACCTTACAAGTATTTTTTTCTTAGCGAGTGTTCAAATTATGTCAGATTTTGTCACAGAAGACCAAGAGAAGAAACGTTGGTAACACCCATCAAGGCATCAGCATAAGTGAGTGAGTTGGGAGTAGAGGAAGAACAAATATAAGTCTCAGTAAGTATTCTTCACAAAATATCCAACGTACCGAAAGAGAGGCTTCACTTCAATTACTTTTTCCTTCGGATTTCATCCATTGAATTATGAATTTCATACAAGAGACTTTAAAAAAAAAAGTGTCTCACTTCTCCAGAGAAAACACCAGACTGTCTCAAGTAATGAGCTGCTGGATTTGTGGAATTGCCTCCTTTGTTGTCATGGAAACCAAAGTTATGAAAAATTGAATGAAAGAAGCTGATGATGCCTCCTGTAATTTTTCTGTAACTCCTGGAGTTRTTAATGTTCCTTAACACAGGTAATTATTTGTAAATACTTCGAAACAAATGATGGAACAGTATGGAGTTTTATTGAAGAGTATCTGAATATTTATGGGCATAGCTGCAGCATGCTAATGCTTGTTAATAGCTTATGGATGAATATTAAAAAGTCATAATCCCAGTAAAGTTAGGCCAACTTTACCAGTAAAAGCAGTAGGAACAGAATTTGATCCAAGTGATCAGGAATTATTGTTCTACATTCTTGGGGATTTCCACCATTGGGAATTAATGTCTTTCTAAAGGTTATTGACAGGTATTCTAGGACTACAATATTCTTCAACTGTTATTTCCACAAGGTTAGTGTGCAAGAATTATAAAGAAAAAACCCAACAAAAATGAAGAAAACCCCAAAACACAGAACCAAAAATGCACCGTCTCCTACAACAAGAACTAACCGAACAAAATCAAGCAAGTATTATCTTTAAAAGAATTGTCTTGTGGGATCAGTCCGTAAAAACCTCTGGGTCAATTGATTTAGCCACTTTATATCAATAGTCTTCATTATATTTATAACTGGCTTCTGAGAAAAATCCTGGACCTCAAGGTTCATTAACACGGGCATGTTACTTCGGTAATTAACTGGATCAACTTCTATTAATATCTTATATCATCAGGGAAACAGCCAAATCAGACCTGCTTTGCACCTGAAATGTTGAGCATCAACTCAAATCCTAACTCTGGTTTATCTTTTCTTATTGATTTTGCAAGTAATTATTGTGTTTTGTTGGCGACGGGAAACTTTGTAAACAAATATTGAACRTCCCAAATCTGCTTCCCCTAAATTATGCCTTTTAAAGTCTCCTCATTTCATCACCTTGCTTTTCCAGAACCATCTCCTGGATTTCTGTAGGTAAGTAAGAGTTTCAGATGCAAGTTTTCTGTTTGTCTTCTCTACTAAGCGTTCTGCCTTCATAGAAGTAGATAAAAACTAGAAAACATGACTTTAAAAGCCCATAAGGGCACACATTCCAGAAGACAAGTAAAAATAATGTCACAGGGTTCTTTTTATAGCTGTTTTTGTAGCCCAGTGTCTTTGAGGTTATATCTTCAGTGATATAGAGTCAAAATTCCAAGACGCATGTAGCAAACAATGACATTTTTCATGACAGATACAATTTTGCTTCAGTGAAAGGAAACAAAAAAAATCCTCTAGTCTTGCATATGAATGTAGGTTTTTTCATTATAAAAGCAAGGAAACAAGGTTTTGTTTCAACCTTAGGAAGGATGAAGACTGAGAAGTGCTAACTTAGGTTACATCCGTTGTATAATTTGCATTTTTCAAACTATTTATGAAGGTAGCAAATTTTAAAATATATTCTTTTACCTTAGGCCATCTGTTTATCCACAAACCAAAATGTGTTTGATATATGACCAGTTATAGTTCTTTTTTACTGGATAATAATAATACTACTAATATTGATAATTTAATAACCCAGAGTTGGATGGCATGGGAATCTTATATTTTTTAGAGCTAAAAGGAGCAAGGGGGCTTCTAAACCTTAACATGTTTGTTAGGACAATTTTATGCACAACATTAAAACAGAATCCCCACAAAGCTAGGCTTCTTCTACTCTCCTGGGTTTCTTCTTTCATTGACATAACTGTTTCTGCTAYTCTAGAATGAAATTAAATTAAACATATATACGTAAATATACTTTGGCAATCTCAGCATATCTCAGATATGATAAGGAAGCTACATTTAACCATTGGAACATTTTACAAATGCTCATTCTCCACCAATGTAAGTTTCCAGGAGGACCCTCAAAGAATTCTTAACCCCATATCTAATATATTTTTCAATAGCTGTGATTCTGATTAATTGATAATCAACATTTTGAATTCAAGGTTAGATTTTTTTCTAAAATGTATGCTCTCGTCCCAGTACTCGTATGAGATATGAAGGAATAAATAATCAAATCCTGTGGACTGTTGGTGCCATTCTGAAAATTGGATGGGATTAATATCATCCAACTTTGAATTTCTTAAGTTTAGGCACTTTGTTTAAGTTAATTGTTTAGGATCCATCTATATCCCATGAAGAAAATTGATAGTGCTAGAGAGGGAGTCATCCTGCTTTAAGACAGGTGTCTAAGGCAGGACAGACAGTGTGGTGATAGCTCGATGAGAAGCATTAAGCAGATGATGCCTAAGTTTTTATTAGTAAAATGAAGGACAGTAAAACTCATTTTGTGATGAAGTTCTCATCACCACAGTTTTTCAACACCAGGAAATTCAGATTCTTGTCTGTCTCTTCTGTGCTGTACCCCAGGACTATAGCATCAGTACTTTACCGAGCTCCATAGCTCCTGTCTGCTGGTGCTGCTCCCAGCTCCACCTTTGCGGTGGCTTGTGGGGCCATGCCTGCCTCTGCCTGGTGCCAAGACTCACTGCCTCAAAGGAGCAACTTACTGGGAGGGATAACACAAATTCATCTTCTAAGCAGGTAATTGTAACCCCGAAGAGGAGAGGAGAAATTATGGAAAAGCCAAGAGAAAACCTGAAGAATAAAGAGACTGAAGGGAAGTAAAAAAAACAGAAAAAGGATAGGTATAGCAGAAGAAACAAAGTGTGAGACTTATTTGTGTATGCATAAAACCAAGGTGATATATAAAGAACCACAAAGGAAGAGGGCGTTGAACAAATGGAGAAGCATAATTTAGATTTTATGATGGACTTGAGTCATCTTTGAACAGCCTGGCTCATGAATAGTTAAACTGAATCTCTTGAATAACCTATAGTGTGACATTTGTTTCCATAAATTATTCACTGAATACCTACAAATAACAAACTCTTTTGTTGTAACTGGCTTTCAAGCAAAAAAAGGGTGAATTTTTCAATACATTATTCAAACAGCTGGAGTTCAGATATGTTTTTATGTATGCCAGCCACAAATACACTTGAGGTGTTATTAGATGGCGAGTGTGATAAACTGGGCATTTCCTTTGCATCAAATGCTATTGATTGTGAGCTCAGAGAGCCATTGTCTGCTGGAAACGTGGAGTATTTGAGCTTCTGCCAGTTTCTTGTTGCTGAGCAACGGCATTTGTCCCTTCCAGTTTCTTGCGTGTATATAGCTTGTACATATGGATTAAAGGGAATGTGGAACAAAAACTATCTTAACTATTTAATGACTTTATAAAATATCTCCTCCGTTCTAAAAGACCTGCCAAGCAGTAAATTTTCCTGGTTTTCCTACACAGTTTGGGCCAGAGAGAGGACGCAGCTGCCAGGGAGCAGCCAGAGCAGGTCCGGGCAGTGGGGAGCCCGGGGGTCCAGGCGCTGGATGGGCAGGGCCTGGAGACAGGGCTCAGCCCCACACTGAGGGAGGGAGCGGGGCAGGCCGAGAGGGCTCTGCCGGGCGCTGCTCTGGGCCCAGCTCATGGTGGCGGGGCACATCCGAGGGTCAGCCACARCATCAGGCCCACACAGCCGCAGGAGGCTGGGCAAGGCCTTGGGGGTGGCAGCGGGCTGAGGCCAGGCTGGACATGGGCCCACTGGCAAGCCCAGGCTGTGTGAGGCTGGAGGGGGGACCCCACGTGCTGAGGAATAACTTCGGGGTGGGATGATGGCACTGGGAGGGCTGCCACGGGGTCCTGGAACTGCAGGGAGCGTGGGGGAAACCCAGGGGAGGGGTCTGATGTTGGGTCTTGGGCCATGGGCAGGTTGTGGGGAGCCCCAGGAGTCTGACATGAGGCTCTTCACCATGGGCAGGTTAGGGGAGCCCTGGTCCCCCCAGGACCCTGACGGTGGTGTTGGCTAACATCTCTAGTCAGAGTCACATGTTCTCACTGCTCTGTCTGGATTATTTTATAATACTTAATTTCTGGAAAAAATGTAAAGACCTTTTACTACATTTTATGCAGCGTCCGCATTTTTTTTTCCATTCCATTATAATTGTGGAAACAAAAAAAAAAAAAGTGTATTCATTAGCAAAGAGCATGCTCTCCAAAGTTTGTACTGTCAGCAGCATCTCACCATCATGGAAAATGAGAGCATCTTTGTGAGATCCAAAGATAGGTAAAAGTGGGATTCACATAACGGTGCTAAAGATTATTTTGACCTTTTCATCAGTCACTTTGAAATGTCAGATATTTTCAACTGACTCCACAGAATACCTTTAGCTCCATTAAGCACCTGTTTTCTATCTGATATTTTAAATTTTAATAATGGGTTCAAATCTCTGCATGTTAATTAGCACAACAAAAAGTGATTTCCACTGCATTTCCAAATAGAAAATGTATAGGTAAGTTCAAGTTCATTTCTTTTCAAGTATGAAGTCACCACTGAACCGAGTTTCCAAATCTTTTWGCTCCTATGAGGTCAATGGTTACCTAATTAGAGCATTTTTTGGACTCACTGATAAAGACCAACAGCAAATGTTAAGTGTGGTAAGAAACAGTAATGCAGGATTGAGTTACTCGTATCTKAAAGCGTTTTGGTCCAACTCTAACTCTTACCTTCTTTCTAGCAGTTCTAACTGGAGTTTTAACTTCTGTCAGCAGAGTAACTTTTGCCTGCCAGCTGAAAAAGTAACCAGTAGTAGTAGAGCAGATAGAGATATTTCTAGAGTATATCTGATTTGATAACTAGAGTGAAACATTGGCTTAAACTGAAGCTCTGAAGAGCTATTGCAGATTTCCTCTAAGAGGTAAGGTCATCYCAGGAAATGCTGGCCATCGTTTTCTCTCTACATTCAGGGCTGTCTACATGAATACCCAACCGGTGTCTGCTGTCTCCTTCAAGAACAGTGCAATGTATACAGGAAAYGTAACGTTACGGGACAACTGTCACAATAAGTAAGAGTATAAATTTAGTGAGCTGCAAAGTTTTCTATGAAAATGCCTTTTCAGGATCAGAAAAAGAAATTGCAAAGGATATGTGAAAAACCATTTTTTAAACAAATGAAGAACACTTATTTTTTAATTTCAGGAAACCTGCAAGTTTTCTGTTCTTCCACACCGCCTTACTGAGTAAATAAAGAATGATATGAAAGAGTGTTTCATATGCAGCTCATGCATGAAAATTATTTCTATATAAAAGGTCACAGAAACTTATAACAAATAATTATTCATTATGTACGTCTGAATTGCTCAGCCTCTCTCTGGACACAAATACATTTTATTTGGATATATCAGAGCACCCCAAATATTTGAACTGTTTCAGACTTTCATCACTCATCATAAAACTTCCTTCCCCCTCTTCTAGCCCAGTGCCAWGAACAGGCAAGATTTAGTTCAGCGTCTGTTATAATTTTCTCCGAGATGAAGAAAGCACAACCAGAGTATCTTCTCAATGAGGCTGGTAATTGAAGGTAGAGATTCCAAGTGTATTATAAAACAGATTAGGAAATYAAGCTTTGGCCTTTTATCTTGTTTGCAGATGCGTTCAGTCATGGATTTACCTATTGTGTTAGATCAAGGTTTCATATAGTTGAATTCAGATTTACCTAAAAAATTAATGGGATGTACATCTTCCCTCCAGTCCCTCATAGTCATTATTTTTTATTAAATTGCATATATTTCCTGGTCATATGGCGTAGAAGCTCCTCTAAAGCACCACAGGATCTGCATTAAAGGTGGTGTTTAACTTGTGAGGGCATCATCAATTATGAAAGTAGAGCTGCAGTGCCACTTACCTGACACAATCCATACTTAGAACCAAAGTCATTTTAGTTTGCGTCAGCTGCTCCCCAGAATTTGTGCTAAAAAAATAGATTATAGGATGTTCAAAGCTGTATGTTGAGAAAGGCATCCATTTAATGATCCTTTGAAACTAATATTCACATGGCTTTGCAAAGCCAACTGTTTTGTGGCAGTATAAATGGGAGTAATGATCAGTGTTGAATATTTTGGTACAGAGCAGGCATCATTTTACTTAGGTTTTGGAGACAATGTAATGAAATTCTCTTCATAAACAGAGAAGAATCCAAGTTTTAAAATCCTGAAGCTGTATAACTCCAATTACAGCTGTAGGAAGGCTATTTTTCAACTGCACTTCTGCTGAAAGGCCATCTAAATTCCAACCAAAATTTATTCATGGCCAGTTTGTTTCTACTTGTTTTTATGCCAACATCATCCCTTAGATTAAATGGTTCTTATTCCTCTCCCTTGTTTATCCCCAAAGTGTTTATAGAGAGTGACTATATCTCTCTCAGCTTTTGTTTCGCTAGGCTAAACAAGGCAAGCTCTGTTGACAGATGGTTGGCCAGAACCCAGCCAGGCAAATGTAACACACCAGCTTCAGAAAGCCAGGAGCAATCACTCTTTGGAGGTTACCTCCAGACTCCAATGCAACTCATCAGAGATCTGAGAGCAAATAAACATTCTCTTGGGCTGTAGCGGTGTCACTTCTTCCCATTCCCCAATTACTAATACTCCATGAATTAATTTCTTTCTTTTTAATAATTGTCAGTCAGAAGCTCAAATATTTTTATAGACATGGGAATTGTAATTGTAGCCTGAGTTGACATAAAAGGACTGCTTTTGATCTAATTAATTTGTACACTAAAAGAAATGAAAGATGAGGAATCTGAAGATAGAACAATAAAAAGTCATCAGAGATCTCGAGTCCTTATTTCACAATTTGAGGTATGGTAAAGTCCTTGCTATCAGTGTTCTTGCTTTCTTTATTCAGAAGCAGTTTCCCTATATATACGTGTGGCAGTCATACTGATGGCTGCTGTGTGTACACCCTAACCCTAAAAAAGAGCTCTCTGAATTCTTGTGGAAAACCATAGTGTTAAAATTATTGATAAATCCTGGATATTTTCCCCTCTCATTTCTTTAATATGGAGCTGGCAAAAACAGTTTCTCCTTTCAAGCCACAAATGTTGTGGATAAAATTCAAACTAAGGCATCTACCTTCTGCCARTATAGGAGAGGAATTGCTTCTTTCGGGTTTATTCTCCTTCACCATCTTAAAAATATTTTGCAGTCATGAAGTGGCTTCTTACCAACAGTGCTGGCTGCATGTCAACATGGGTGAGGTAATCCCTACATAYAGTGCTCAATCTTAGGAACTGGCTAATCTCCCAACTGTAAAAATGAATAGGTTGGGCTGCTGAAATAGGCTTTGAAATCTTGTTCCTGTAAATCTTGTACAGGAAAAATATGAACTCTGCCACCTATGGATAGTTTTACGATTAAAAATTCTGGTCAGGAGTTGCCCCATGTACATGTTTTGCTTTTAAAGAAGACAAAACAAAATGCAGTATTTATCAGGACCAATGATCCATAATTGGCTGTTTCCCTCCCTCCCTGTTGTCACTTCCTGCCATACTTTCTGCCTCGCCTCGCTTCCCCTCCCCTCCCCTTCCCCTCATACACTCTTTTCCTGCCTTCCTGTCTTCCTTCTATTACTCAGGTCTCTCTATTTTATCACCCATCATGGGATGATTGCTCCTGCTCAAATGTTTACATGTTCAAATTAATCAGGAGTATAATTCTAGTGTCAAAGTAAATCCAGCAGCACATTTTCTTGATTTATTAGGATATATATAATCTGATTACTTTATGCTAAAATTTTCTGAGTTTTATCAAACTTGTTCTTTTTCAACATATTTTTCCCTTACTTCCTAATTCTTCCTGTTTTTCTTTCTTTTCTCATTCAAATTGCATTTAAAGGAATTTGAAAATTATGAGAATTGAGCAAATACATTCCATTTGACATTACTGGCACTTTGCTTATATGTTATGTCATTTTCCCATGTTTTATCCTTCATGTGAGTGAGCATGATTAAGTCCTTCAGCAGGAGCTGAAGCTTTGTTGGCTGTGGATGGACTTTTGGCTTTTGGATGCTATCATAATACAAATAATGTAATTATTCACTACACTTCTTTCAGCAGAGAATGCTGCTGCACAGGAAAAGAACTTTTACCTTCTGCAAGGGCCTGCTGACTGGGATTTTTCATGTGTATGATGTTCCATTTTAATAAGGATAGCTGCAAGGACTGTACATATCACATATTATATCCAATATCTCAGTAACCACTCTTAATACTGTCAGTTTAAATGCTGCAGTTTTCATCAATAAAATTCATATTCATGGTATTAAAACAGCAGCCTTTCTTTGTGGAGATTTTGATATTTGCAGATGTAATTTTAAAATGAACCCCAATTTTATTTGTACAGTGACTGAGTAGAGAAGACTTGCAAAATATCTAACCAGTTCACTTTGGAAGATAAAATTCTTTAAAGTATAATATTACATATATCGAGTGTTATCGCGTGTAGAAGACATTCATTAAATGTCTGCTTGAAATGCTTCAAATCTTTAGTGCATATGTGAGTGTGGGGGGTAGGGAGTAGCTAAAGAGTATTGCAGGAAAGGCAGCTGCTACCAGTGGAAAGGGAGAGAGGAAAGGGAAAAAATAGTGTAGGAGAAAAGGAAGACAAAATATCCCCATCAAACAACTTTTCATCAATGTCTCCAGAGAAGTGATATTGAATGGCCTAAGGTGAGTACCACAAGAACCTGGGACTTGACAGATGTACAAAAAAATCCATTAAATACAAGAGCACTGCTAAAACACCTRTGTACTTGATGTCACGGACAGCAAGGGACCCAAGATGATTCCTTACATACAGGTATTCACAGTGCCACCATACACTTATTCCTTCCTTAATGTTTCTCTTTGCCTGACTGGATTTCCATATGTTGTACTCCACCTTACTGCCATATGGTGTAATGAAATGTAATATCTTCTASATAAAGTTGTAATCAAAGCATTCCATAACAGCTGAAGGATCACACTGCAGTCTTTTCACTGGAAGTAGTCCTGTCAGTAGTCCTGACAGTTTCTGGATGATTGTCTCATGTGATTTTTATTCTATTTACCTTGGTAGCAAACATGTATTGTACACTGACACTGTTTTCTTTCCATTTATATTTTGAGTGGTTCCTTGAAAATATTTAGGTCTCAAAAGGATTCTTCTGCTTTGATTTTCTTTCTTGGCTGTTGATGCTGGTGACTGTTTTATAGTTACTAGAATTTTTTAATATTGATTCTTCACAATAAAAAGGTTAACAGTATACTAAAGTATTAAAGTATACTAAAGTATTTCAGTGTTTAATATTGTCCAGTGAAAATTTTTTAGAATTTTAGTGACTGATTCTTGATTATTAGTTTTTACATAAACATAGGGGTTTTTTTAAATGAAAGAAAGTCCAGGAAAATAATAAGTGACTGATGAAATGGAACAATCTATATGTTTTGGGGGGGGTTTGTATTTTTCTTGCTTTAAAACTTACTCACAGCTCTGTGTACTTTTATTACATATTTTACCATGTATATATGTGCTAGCACTATAATTTCCTCAAATGGGATGATGATACATGCTGTGCCTGGAATGTACGTGCCCTACAGGCAGGGGTAGATTACAGTCATTCTTGAACAGATAACTGCCAGAGGTTCAATTCTTTCCAGGGGCTACCTGAAGGTGATGTAAACCTGTTTAATAGTGGGTTAAGTGTTTCTTTATGCAAAAATACAAAGTCTCATTTTTGTGCATTAAGCTGACTCTTGAATCTGGCCACAGACAAAACTGACTCATTGAAAGAAAGACCTCACTTTCAACTTAATTCTGTTTTGATAGTTAAGAGCCTATATATACATTCATTACTATATTAATTCAAGCAGCAGATATCACAGTGAAACAATTAGCTCCCTATGTCACATGTAAGCTTATGTAACCACTTTAATAACTGTAGATGACTGAAAGGTTCAAAATCCTGAAATATTTATTGTAAATGCCAAACACAAACTAGTGTTTTTTCCTGTCTACAATGAGTTTTCAGCATGTGGAGACAAGCGTTTATTTGAATTTCAAAAACAATTACAAACAAATCTGTCTTTTCATAGCAAGCACTCTGAAATCAGAACTCTTTTGCTCCAATAAAATTTTTGTGTGTATACCACAAAAAACTCCCTTGGGGAAACTGGAGTTAAGCAACTGGTACACAGGAGAAAGAGACTGAGTTCTGAGGAGTAAATCTATACTGAATAYTCAAGAAATGAGATATCAGCTATGTTTAAGGAAGATGAAAGTCTAACTTCCACTACTGTAACTGTGTTGAGGGATGCTCAATATGAATAAAAAAAGCCAAGTCAAGGAACCAGATTAGTTTAATTCCACTGTTAGGGATATATATTTTTTGGTGTTTGATTTTAAATCTGATTTTCCATATTTTACAAATTAAAGGCATTTTCTAGGTACTAAAGACTTTCCACCAAGTTATTAATACTTGGACATTCAATGTTGTATTTAGCAGTACTAGAATTTTTAAGAAGTGTGCTTACCTGTACTTGCTAAAATCTGCTAAAATATGTATTTGCAAATAATAGCGAATTTATATTCAGTACTGTCTCCATTCCTATTATATGAGTCAGAGTATTGTACAAAATGCCTGCCAGTTGCATGTTTGCAACATGATATTTTCAACTGCTTATTTTGAGTGCAACACTAATTGTGAAGATGTTGGAATCATTTCCCAGAAGTGGACAAATCTATCTTGAGAAAGAGAGGAAAAATATGAAGACAGCTTTGCAGCATATTCCTTAGCAGATGTTGCTATGTGATAGGCATTGGTCCACAGGGAAAGCCACAGAAATTTGTGCACCTAAACAATGCTTTATGAGAGACAGAAATGTTCCTGCTGAGCAATAGATACAATCCAAATTATATAGTCTATGTGGGAAACTGGTTCTCACAGATAAATATATAATTAACAAGAAATAAAAGGTTGTACTTATGCCTTAACTTGAGAATATATTGCCCCAGAAATCAAAAACCAACATGTCCTCTAAGACACAAAGCCTTGGTTACATTGCTACTAAGCATGCATTCTCTGGATGGAGCTGGCTGCTCTAATGATTGCATCTGGCATTTGGTTTAAAGCCTTCCATGCTTTTTGAATTATCTGGTTCTTAAAGTACACACACTGGCTCTTAAAAGTTATACTTACAAAGAGAGAAGCTGATGAGCCTCTTTAAGTACTTATCTCTGATAATATTTGCTAAAACATCCTAACTGGAGAACTTGAAATAGAGATACTAAAATATTTTAGTGAAAGATGTAAAAGGGAAAGAAAGGACTTAGATTATTTTAGCTGTTTTCAAGTAGGCAATTTTTGTCTGTGCATCCAAGCTGCAATGTCTCAGAAYTCCCAATTAATTTCAAAAGTAATGGTCTCATTGAAACTTTACAAAGAAAGTGTATTAAACATGTTTTAATATTTGCTCCATTAAGATTTTTTATCACTAATTCTTTGATATCCATAATTTGCCATGGCAGTCACAATCAATTTATTTGAGGTAATATTTCTTTATTTCAAAAGTGAAAGAACCATAAATTCCTGGAACCTTTTGCTGAGCACTCTCTGGTMGACAATAGCTACATTTAATATAGAACTTCATGTGGAAGTATCTTGAAGGGAGGAGAGACCTAATTGTCTTGAGAGCCTTGGTTTTTATATTTCTAAACTCAGAAAGTACAAAATTAACTTACGTATATGTGAGCTGAAGAAATTGCAAAAATACTTTTGTATAAATTAAATATTCAAAATCATAAGCTTGAGGTTGAAGATTAATGTTTTTTATAATTCTTTAAATCTAGAGCAAAAATTGAAATGAAAATTGGCTTCTCAATAATGATTTATATTCTATGGAATGGGTTGTTTTTCTACAGCACTTAATACTCTTCTTAATTTTTTCCCTTTATTATTGCTGTAAAATGTCTTTTGCTGTGAGCATTACGTACAGCTAATAGGTGTGGCTCCTTCTGGATTTGAGTGCTGAGCACAGGTCTCAATTGATGCCTTATGTTTTGACATCTGATTTAGCCCTTGGAACCTGATTTTGGTAGGTCCYTATCACAAATCAACCTGGGATCCTTCTAGCCAGTTTCACCTCTGAAGAGAGTTCATATTGCTCTCTTCTTCCTAAAGTAGCATGCTAAGTAAGTCACTAAGACCATTACATTGGAACACAGTTCTACAAATTTGTACCCCCAGGACTCAAAAAAAAAAATTTACAGCTGATGAACCACAGCTTCAATGTGTTATTTTCATTCTGCTTGGATGTGTTCAATTCCCTGATTTAGTGTTTTTAGCGTTCTGTTTACTTTGCACTCTCTACTGCTCAGACACTTAATGCTATTAATTAGCAATAATGCATATAACCAGGCACGTTAAAGCCAGATAAATGCCTCCTACCATTTTAATGAGACACAAAGGAAAGACAGACCTATTTATTTAGCAGCTGAACGAGAAAACATTTGTCTGATGGCCATATATCACTTTTGTATCTTTGCTAGTAATAACAAATTACATAGTTAAAATAGACTGTCAAAACCAAAGGCATATAGTGAGATTTTTTGTACTAAAAATTCAGTGAAATATTTTTATTTATTTTGGTTTAGTTCATTAGCCACAAAGATTTTTCTCTTAATACGCAGCAAGTTCAATTTTTCTTAAGTAATTTGCTTTACAATGCTTCTATCAGAATAAAAGGAGTCACATTTAGGTAACTTTTTTCTTTGTCAAATCTTTCATAGCTAGATGGAATGTAGCCTATTTATCTCATCATTAAACCCCAGTTGCCCAGGCTTAAACCAAACTTTCACTATGGGTTTGTTAAATTCCATAGTATAATACATGCCATAGTAAAGCTCAATGCTAATTTAACTAGGGATTTTGCTTAAACCTTAAACCCTTTGCTTCTGGATGATATATGAGATATATATATTATAGGTGTTATTTTAACTATTGCTTGTAAACATTGACCGTTCCTCAACTCACTTTTGATTTTTTTCTGTCTAAATTTGTGCCATAACTTGGCTTGCATTCTGCTGCTTAAGAACACTCTCAGGGGAAGAGGAGGATTGAAAGGTGGAGAGGATTTGGGACACATACAGTCCTAAACACATATTTACCTATATCTGAGCTGAGCAAGTGGAGTTGTGGGTAAGCTGATTGCTGCCTGTCTTTGAGGCACTGTCACGTTATTGCTGTTTGAGACACAGGAAAGCATCAACACTGTATCTTGGGAACAGAATGGTTTGTTGGGAGGCTGGACTGATACAGCTCTTGTACATTGTAGAGATACCACTCAACACACACTGCTTCTAGGAACTGAGTAAACTTAGATCATGCTCAGTAAGAGTTTGATTCTGCCACAAACCTGATGGTAGTCACACTTGTGCCACCAAGGCATGGCATCACATATACGAGATGGAAACTTGGCAAAGAATGAGCACACTTCTCAGCCTGAAGGCACTAGTGTAGTTGTACTGCTTACTGCTCAACAACTAAGCTGCTTAACCAACAGAAAATTAATGAAAGCTAAGCAGAAGCTATTGCTCTGTCTGGGTTACATTCAACGGTAATGAACTTGCACAGAAAAAAAAAAGGTAAAAACCCAGCACACTCATGATTACTTGACCATTTTTGCTGGGTAAAGTGGCATCTCTTAAGGCTGTTTTTCAAACCAGGATGCTTCTCAATGGTTACAGCCAGTTTTTGCACATCCTCTGAAATTGAAATAATTTCTGTTTCCTCAAGTAGGGAGCAGGAAGGGGAGGGAGGAATGACTGGCAGGAAAAAGGAGGGTCTAATGCATAGCTAGCAAAGCACAAGCATACCAATAATCCTGAGATACCCAACAGGATCACAYAAGAGAGAAAAGTAGGGCTTGTGCCAGCAGACAGTGGAGCAGGGACCCACATCTTTGGAACAACTTGTGGAGCTCAGAATGGCCTGAGAGTCTACCCCTACCAGTGGTTAAAAAAGAGAGTAAGAGGTGCAAGGCAAAACATGGACAAGGCAGCCAAGAAAGGTGGTGAGGCACCACAGCAGGAGTGTCAGAGAGAGAGACCAAGATGGCATGGAGCCCAGCGCTGGAAGAGATAGCTGTGCAAAGGACAGCCAGCCAAACAAGGAACTATGCTGAACCAGTCCCCACACCTTACCTCCCCTCACCTTATCCCTTTGATTCCAACCAGGCCATGCATCCCTGCAATACTTGATGATTACTTAACTACAGAAACCAGCAGATGTAGTAGTTGCTTTCCCAGGGGAAGAGGAGCATAAATTGTTATATAGCTATCTTTCAAGAGCTATAACTCTGCTTATCTACTTGTTAAGAGTTATACCTGCAATAAAAAGATGAATGAGTTTAGGGTATTCTATGTAATACAATCATAGAATCATAGAATATGCTGAGTTGAAAGAGACCCATCAGAATCATTGAGTCCAATTCCTGGTCCTGCGCAGGATACCCCAAGAATCACACYATATGCTTGAGAGAGAGCATTGTCCAAATGCTTCTTGAACTCAGGCAGGCTTGATGTTGTGAACGCTTCCCTGGGAAACCTGTTCCAGTGCTCCAYCACCCTTTGGGTGAAAAACCTTTTCCTGATGTCCAACCTAAACCTCCCCTGACTCAGCTTAATGCCATTTCCTCAAGSCTTGTCACTAGTCATGAGAGAGAAGAGATCAGTGACTGCCCCTCTACTTCCCCTCATGAAGATGTTGAAGACAGCAGTGAGGTCTCCCCTCAGTCTCCTCCTGTCTAAACAGACCAAGTGACCTCAGCCACTCCTCATAAGGCTTCCCCTCAAAGCCCACACCATCCTTGTGGCCCTCCTTTGGGTGCTTTCTAAGAGCTTCATGTCTTTCTTATGTTGTGGCACCCAAAACTGCGCACAGGACTTGAGGTGAGGGTACCCTCAGAGCAGAGAGGGACAATCCCCTCCCTTGCCTGGCTGGGGATGCTGTGCCTAATGCACCCCAGGGCAGGGTTGGCCCTCCTGGCTGCCAGGGCACTGCTGGCTCATATTCAACTTTCCATCAATCAGAACCTCACTAAAGATCTTTCTGGGTGGTAGGCAGTCATGAAAAATAGCCATGTTTTTAAATAAGATTTCACAGTGATCACTGTGATTTCACACTAAAGCTCTGCCTGCAAACTACAGTTCAGGTTTTACCCTGATGCTTCACATGTATGCTAATAGTACTTCATGTTGTTGACTGTTATTTATGGGACTGTCTAAATATAGACCATGTCTGCTTTTAATAAAACCCTGTGGACTCTGTTCTGCCATGGAGTTTTGCCATCAAGTTGTCTGTGAGCAGAAATGGCTGCAGGTGGATTTCTGCTCCATCATGAACCTCCATGGGCTGCACATGGAGGCATATCCTGCCTCACTATAGTCCGCACCACGGGCTGCAGGGGAATCTCTGCTCCGGCACCTGGAGCACCTCCTGCCCCTCCTTCTGCCCTGACCACAGTGTCAGTCCGGCTGTTCCTCTCACATATTCTCACTCCTCTCTCCCAGTAGCTGTTGTGCAGCAGTATTTTCCCCCTTAAATCTGTTATCCCAGAGGTGCTACCACCATTGCTGATGGCTTGGCCTTGGTCAGCAGCGAGTCCATCCTGGAGCCGTCTGGAATTGGCTCTGTGGGACATAGGGGAAGCTTCTGGCAGCTTCTCACAGGAGCCACCCCTGTTGCCCTCATATAGCAAAGCCTTGCCACACAAATCCAATCTCGCTTAAAAATACAACATGGTTTACTAATAAAATTCTGCATTTTTTAAAAAACTAGATGCTATTTTTCAGCCATGTTTTTCTAAATGTCTTCTTTTTTTTATGTAACGGGTACCAAAGTTGCCCTTAAAAAAGGAAATATCATCTATAGTTAAGTAAACCAACKCAATTTGAAGTGTGAATTGACCTGTGATGTTTGATATGCTGGGTTAGAGAAGATGTGAGAATAAGAAATTAATGGACTGATGTTTCCATGACTAATTCTCGTGTTACATACTGCTATATAAGCTGCTGTTATCAGTGCAGCTGATCATTTTAAATTGCAACAGATTAGGCAAAAATCAGGCTATTAAGTAGGCTAGACAATAATTCTAGACACATACTATTGTTAAAAGCTAAACAGAACAATTCACTCAAAGGTTATTTGTGCTTACTTTGAAAATACTTGTTACGCTATTAAAAACAGATGAAAACTACACCTTATAGTTAGTCATTTTGTCTTTACTTGTTCATGAATGGATAAAAAGATTATTTTAGCAAGCAGTGTATTTGTTTCAGAGGGATAACGCAATTCTGTAAGCACTGGGGATTGGTGATTCTCTTATAAATCAACAGTATTTTTTGGTATAGAAAAGTTGCTGCTGTCAGCTGCCGAAAATTGCTATAACCCATCAAAGTCAGTGGAAACATGGTCATATACACTAGCTGACAGCAGGATCAGAAGATTCATCTTCAAAACCATTTGAAAGAATCAGAACTGCCTGCATGAAACAGCTACCAAAATAGAGTACAATGTAAACAATACTTTGGCATGAGATGTAACAACCTCAGAAAAAAACCATAGAGATGTGTGGATATTATTAGAATCCTCTGAAAAATATCAAGAAATTCAGTGAGAAATATAGCAGTTGAACCAAAATAGAATTTAAAGGCAAAAGTAAATTCTGGGTTAATATCATGGCAACCAAACAGCAAATGTAACAAGCAGCAAATAGGTCTGTGCCATGAAGGCTCCAACACTCAGAACAGTGACTAAAACATGAGAGTCTCCTTCCTTTCACACAGTCACCAAATAATTTGGTCTGTCTTAACCATGTTCATTATTACTCCTTACATATTACTTTCTGAGAAAACTAAGCTAATAACTCGTATTCRAAACATTTGTGTTTTCTAATTCTAATTCCTTAACTTAATCAATATGTTACTTGCAATGGATGTTTTTATTTATCTTCTTCAGTCCTCATGTATTTTCTCTTGCAGGCCTTGTTGGCACCTGAAAATTAGCTCATCTTTTCCAGTTTTCCATTACCTGTGGAATTGCCCTTTTGTGTGATAGATATTCAATATTAATCTCTTAGAAAAACCCTTCTATTCTGCTTGCATAATTTTAGGCTGCAGGAAACATTGTCTTCTGGTTTTTCTATATAACAAATCTAGTTAAACTAATTTTACTTTTGAGCTAGGAGGAGAAGGTCCAGGTTAAGTAACTGAGAGATTGCATTAATTCCAGCTGAGTTAATGAAACTGGTGTGCTAGTTAGCAGAAAATTACTATTAATTACTAAGGGTCAACCTCTGAAAAGGAAAAAAAGAGATTACCTACAATGAAAACCMGTTCAAATGTAGGATGGTTTTATAAACCAGCATTGTACTCCAAGACAGGCATCCGAACCCTCATTTTCTGGTTTTACGTATTTTGACAGATCAAAAGTCTGGATCAAGTCCACTGAATCCATAAATGTAAAATTTTATTTGAGCCAATGCTGTTTAATTCTGAAGTATTGCAGGCTTAAATGACATTGGATGAAGTAATTCCTATTTCAAGGGATTCCTGAGCCTGTGATGAACCTTATGGAGTGAATGTCTGAGATTTTTTTCTTTCAAATACCCTGCTGTGTAGGTACTTTTCACAGCTGCAAGTGCATTAGATTCAGTACACTTTGTATTTATATTTTTGAACAGAAGGGAAAGAGGACCACATGTAATTTCAGCCATCTAAAAGTTAGGGTTTCAGGCCAACTTGCCTATTTATGTTTTTTCTATTGTAAGTAAGACAAAAGTGCACCATCAACTGATAACCATCAGTTAGTTTCAAGGAACATGTCTTAGGATCTGGTGAATCTCAGGAACAAATTTGGTTTGCCTAAAYTGGTTTTTTTTGTGTGGTTTTTTGTAACGTGATAGATGCTGTTGCCTGTAGACTTGTTATATACAACCACAGTAAATTCCACCAGTGTAAGAGACATTGCTATAACTAGACCAGAAAAGGCAGAATTCTCTCATCTTCAAGAAGGAAACAGGTAGCTGAAATATATTTAGTTACAAGTACAGAAGAGTAAGGTAATATTTAGTGATTGATAACTTAAAATTCAGATCTTGCTAGGTAAAAAAAACATGGAAAAATCCATCTCTGTGGAGGAAAGTTCCTCACTAAGACAGTGGTTGGGCACTGGAACAGGCTCCCCAGGGAAGTGATCATAGCACCAACCTGACAGAGTTCAAGAAGCATTTGGTCAATGCTCTTGGGCACATGTTGTGATTCTTGAGGATGTCCTGTGCAGGGCCAGGAGCTGGACTTGATGCTCCTGATGGGTGCCTTCCAACTCAGGATATTCTATTCTATTCTATTCTATTCTATTCTATTCTATTCTATTCTATTCTATTCTATTCTATTCTATTCCATTCCATTCCATTCCATTCCATTCCTGCACCTACTGGAGATGAAAGCTAAAGAAATACAGTGACAAACACCCTGAACCAGTTTTGCCCTTTTGGGTGAGCAGGTGCAAGTGAGACTAAAGATTCCAACTGTCTTCTCCACAAAGAGCAAGGGAGAAGAAAGCATCACAGATAAAGAAAGCTTTTCAGACTAACATGTCTGAAATGCCAATAAAACTTATGTGGATATTCAAATTTCTGCTTATACTTCTTGTTATTTCTGATTTTAATTGCTTTTGGGACTTAGAAGAACTGCAAGGGTACAAAATACACAACAGATAAAGGAGTCTATCAAGTTAAAAGGCTAGTGTTATCAGTTATACTGATTGAAAAGAGGAAACAATGAGAGGAAGTCTGCATCGATTGAATATCACAAAGACACACTGCTGGCTCCAGCTAATGGAGTTATTTAGGAAACTTTGGGTTCTACTCCCAAAAGTAACTTCTCATAATTAATTTATTGTATTGTATTGTTTCTGACGCCCATTAAGCAAGAACGTTGTCACATGGAAACCTTCAGTGTTGTGTCTTAAATGATGCCTACAATGCAATTCCTAACCACAAAGGAATTTGTTTGGAAATTATAGGAGATAGGAACAAGAATAAATATAAAATAATGTTGTATAAACAATTTTAATACAAAAGTATAGAGACAGAAAAGTGTCRTTGCAAAACTTTTCTGTCTTTTTGGCCAAACGAGACATAATAGTTTTTGGGGCAATCATGGAAATTTTTTATATCCATACATGACTGAATGTTCTAAACTGGACATGTAAAGGAGTTTGTACATATATTATACACTGACATATATAACTACTGTATATCAGGTCACATGCTAAACCAAACAGTGAGGCTGGAGGAAAGCACATCCATTCAAACACCAGCACAACGTACATTCAAATATTGAAAAATAATAATTTAAAAAATAATCTTTTTATTCCATGTCCTCTAGTATATTCTCGAATTCTGCCAAGTCATAATTTCTTTAGCCAGTTGAATCAACCATTTTTCCTTAAATACCTCATAGCCCAGAATTCAAGATTTCAAGACCTGTATCCGGTTTCTCACAACATTTTAAATTAATATGTAGATAAGTATGTGGATTAAGAATTCTGAAAGGGCTCCAAACTCATAAACTTAATCAGTTCAGAAATCACTTGAAGCACAGACTTCTAGAAGATTAGGAAGATGATTTTATTAGAACCGGATAAAGTAWAACACATAATTGACTGTTTAGTGTAGCACTATGAACAGAAATAGTTTTCAGTATAGTAGCAGAAGATAATTAACACAGTTTGTATTATATGGATGCTGATGAATTTGATCTTAGTTTTCTTAAGCAGAGAAACGAAGTAATTCAAAGTTGTCAAATAGAAGGAATTGTTTCACTTCAGGCRTTCATTTTTGACATCAGTAATGGATGACCACACAGAAATACATTTAATGATTAAACATTCTTGTCTAAACATAGGAGCCAGAATAATTTTTCTGAATAACAGTACAGTGCCTTTTCAGTGTAGTTCAATTACTTATGTCAGTCATCTGAGAACATGCTTTATTTCACACAGATTTATATTCCTCCACAGAAGACAGATGAAATTTTATGGCTGTGATGATGGCAGACTCCTTTCTCTCAATCCTGTGGCACTCTGCAGCTCATTGTGGCCCAAGCAGGCTTGTCTGTCCCATACCTTCTGGCAGACTGCTGGGATCTCCAGTGCTCCAGGAGCCGTGCCTATCCATGAGGAGCAGACCAGAAGACTGACACTGCACTGGGTCTTGTCACAGTGCCTTCTTGAGACTGTGGACCACTCCTGCTCCAGTCCAATCCCAGGGCAGGCTCAAACAACGCACACTGGTCTGCACCAAAGGCTTGGAGAGGTGGCAGGGAATCTGGAGACGGTCCCTGCTCATCACAGGAATATGAGGAAGTCATTCACATCTGTAATTGGTGACATCCTCCATAATGACAGAGCAGCTGATGGAGGATGATGGCTGGAATCACCAACCCATCAGTGTCTTGACAAGCTGGACACCATGTAAATACCAGTGGGGCATGGGGGACACATACCATAGAACTGTGGAGCATGTATTCCTGAAAAACTGCTCTCCCAAAACCTTCACRTTGCATAGGAAATGGCCAAAATAAGCACTGTAGATACAGGATGATCAGATTCTTCCCCAGTGTGTCCTGCAAGGTGGACATGACAACCACAATCTCACCTCACCAGGTTCAAGTACAGCTTCCCAGCTTTGTATCTAACATGGAAAGGCCAGCAGAACTTGGGTTTTTCTTTCCTTTGTTGATCATGCTAAACTACAAAATGCTAGACTTCCTAAGTAAATTTCAAACTGATCGAGATACTGTAAGAACACCTGATGTGTTTTTTCTTTAAATTCCAGATATTATGTTTAATATATTAAGTGCAAATAACAACATTTTATTAATTTTGTGCATCAGAAAATATGTCCACATTTAAAGGATTAGTGTGAAGCAGTGTATTTCAAGCTTATTGCAGTAAGACTTTGAAAGAAGTGCTTTGTAGCAGAAATAGACATATATCTTTATATTGGCAATTTTTATTTTCATTGTAACTACTGAACACTAGGGAATATTTGATAATTATGTTATAATTTTAACAATGACAAATTTACATTACAAGTCTAATATATGCCAGCTTCTATGAGACAAAGGCTGACTCCATAATATGAGGGTAGAGCTTCAAGCCAGCCATCAGAGACAAAATTTGCCGGGAAATGCAGCCCTGATCTAAAACCATCTGAAATAGACAGTGGAGGTCTGACTGCTTACACCAAGACTAAAATTCTTGAGTGGGGAGCTTAAGTGTTACATACTTCCATTACCAAAAGAAGGCAGATTTTGTAAAGGTACTTAAGAACCTGAAAATGTCAGTGGATACCTAGTGACACTTAGCAAAGTTTTGCCTCTAGTTGCCCAAATGTCCCTAAGGGTAGGTTCTTGGCTGTGCATGTCAGCTTTCAAGTACAGTAATGTAGTCCACATGCAATTTTTCAGTGACAGTGGTGTCTAAAATAATTTCAGTTTACTCCTTCTTTCCAATAACTCATTTCCGAGGCCAAAATATAACCAAGGGAAATTAGGATTGTTCTTTTTATAAGTGATAAAGTTTATAAATCATCTGGTTGGGATTTGAAGTTAAGCCTGACTTGGTTGAGAGCCCAGCCCCTGAAACACTTGTGCTGGGGGCTCTGAGGGAGCAGCATCCTAAAACAGATATGTCAGGCATGAAGGGTCAACAATGCCCTAAAACTATTGCAGAACATGAGCCTTTGTCTTTAGGCCTTACTCACTTTGGTGCTTTCAAAAATGTCTCTCTAAGTTTGTCTSGTTGTCACGTAAAAGCTCTCTGTTCATCTTAGGATGTGGGAGTGTCTCTATGTGTATGTGGAGAGAAAAATTTAGGAGTGAGTAAGGACATTTTCATAGTTTTTAAATTCAAGGTAGAGGTAGTTTGTTTTGATTTTTTTTTTAACTACATGCTGCATTTTCTTTTTCAGTGCAGTCCTTCACAGCAGCATGGCTGTCTACATTTTCTAATATACATAGAAGTATGGATATTCAGTGTACATGGAGAGATGCATGTCAAACACATAACACAGGGCATTTTTCTTTCAGTGAATCATTGTGTCATTCTGTAAATCATTATAGTTTAGTCAGTACAATTCTCATTTAAGGTTGTAAAGATATACTTTTATAACATTAGGACTGAATGAGATTTGCCAAAAAACATTGCAAAATCAAGAATGTATGCAACAATTCATCATTAAGGAGAGGTAATCAATGATTGTTTAACCTATTATCACTAAGTAGGTAATTCAACAGAAGTTATTTTCTTGCTATTTAGAAGGAGAAATTTTGATTAAAGCAATAGATTAAATGATTAGAACAATTATACTGCTTCTTGCAACCACTTCTGTTTACATTCTCAGGAAATTAGGGTGATATCTGCACTAGTTTTGTATTTAGACTTCCCGGGCTCGCTAGTCATCGCCCTGATAATTCTTCCTGGTCACATCACCAGTCGGTGGAAGGACATAACTGGGTGTGGTGCATAACACAGAAGTAAAATGTCAGAGTTCAGAGAATGAAAAATAACCCTGAGGGACTCTCAGACATGATTTCAGATAAGCTACATCCTGAAAAGAAAATTGAAAGAAAAATTTGGGGGCATGTAATGAATCTGGTTTGTCCTTAGTGTACAATGGAGAGGACAGGGGAATATTTTTTTCAGCTATAGGCTGTCTCATATTTTTGAAAGCAAGTGTAGCAACAACATGTTAGATTCCAATCACTCTTACTTCTTTCGATGTGCAAGGAAACTGGTGTGTGCTTGGAATGAAGAAACATGTTGATACTTTATATAGGAATTTAGGATTTTAAGGTGACCCATGCATAAGGTCACTGAGCTAGTTTGTTTTTAAATAGACTTAGTTTAGAACAAGGCAGTCCCCAGCTCAGACACTTTAAACAAGTTACACTGCATAATTCTAAACTCATAATTTTGCCCCCAAGCAGGATAGTCAAAATAACCCAATGTGAATCTCCACTAAATCTTTAGATTTAGGTTGCATTGATTTATAAAAACTTGTGTGTATCTGTGATGAAAGCAAGTAGGACTATACCTCTTTGTGTATGTTGTTACAGTTAATCCAAGGTGCACTGTGTATATTGTAATACTGAAATATGATGAGTAGGCAGCATGTTAAGGATTGGAAGAGATGCAGTATTAATATAAACACGGTTGTTGGCAAATAAATGATGCTACCTCCTCCCCATAGTAAACTTAAACAGTAAGTCTTGGTCTACCTGAATGAATATTTGTAACCAAAACTCCTACATTCTATTTACTTTCCAGCATCAGACATAGTGGTTTTGTCATCAGACTGGAAATACTCATCCTTCACACTCCATCAGAAGCTCACAAAAAAAATTGTCAATAAATATACTGTTTCCTTAGTAGCTTTATGGCTCAACCACTGTTGCTGTGCTATCAATAAAGTTCATATGCAATTGCACTGAATTCAGATATACCTAGAGGCTTATCTTTGACATATTTTTACCCGAATATATATCTCACTGCATAAATGTTGTAAAGCTTAAGATGTAGAAAATTTTGGAAGAGATTTTCAAAAGGAAATTACTTTTTACCTGTATAGAAATTGACTTCGAAAAAACCTGTAGTTATAAAATACTAAACTGTCTATATTTTATAGAATCTGAAAACAGTTTTTCATTATAACATTACATATATTTTCCTATTCATCATATGTATCAGAAATCCAGAAATCCTAATGTAAGGAACAAATACATAATCTGGGAAAAACAGTGACTCAGGCTTTTCACGGGACATAAAATCCATTAGGAGGCTCTCATCATGGAGAACAGATGATGATAAAAATAGTTTGACAGAGATCTTGTTATTCTCTGGTCTTCATTGTAAGAGTTAATTGTTTTAGAAGACAATTTCCTGTCCTATGGCAGACATCTGCAGGTCCCTTGGCTGTGACAGTTTAGGGTAGCCTCCTACCCTACTTCACTGTCAGTGCTTTGAAGTCCTTCTCTGTAACTTCAGGCTATTGGTGGGATTTCCAAGTTCAGAAAACGATGGACATTTAGATCCTGCAGTGATTCATCTGAGGTTCCCTTTAAAAGATATTGCACATATTTGCTGTCTGTATATATTGAGAACTCATGGTCTACAATTTCATTTACATGTGTATTGTGCACGTATGTGTGCATACATACCCTGTGCATGTATGACTTCAAACTTAGGAAGGAGTGATGAYGTAAATCACAGGTGGGAGGAAAGCTCAGCAGCATATATAGAGATGTGCCTTTGTAATTCCTTGTACTAATGATTGTATATTTAGCCTTCAAACATATTAAGAGATTATTCTAAACCTTTTTATAATACAAGGGTTCTTTCCATGTCATTAGTATATACACTGGGGCATACTTCAGAAATAAATGTGCAGTATAACTTACCAGTGTGCACAACTGTATATTTGTCAATAATTTGTGGTGTTATTTGTGCTTGTACATACTTCCAATAATCTACTTAATAGACTTACTCTTTTGCTGTACACATTATCTAAAAATAGAAACAACATATACATGACTTGAAAAATCTGTTGTTATTCCTTATAGTAGGATATTACTTGGTTTATGTGTTGATATGTATTATAACAAAAAGCAATAATTTTTTTTTGGTTTCTGTGACCAAAAAGATTATTCCATGTGTAAAAAAAAGAGACATTTTATCTGAACATTTTCCAAACCGTAAATAAAATAATCTAAATCAAAACAGGCACTCAAAACATTTCTGAAATGAACTTATTATATGTTACTGAAGATAGATAAAGGGATGRATTTTACACAGATATGTGTAATTTTGTTAAATTAATGTAATAATTGCATTACATTAATTACATTTTGACCATTTTGAAAGAGGATTGTAATATCTGTCTTTGGGGAGCAATTATCTTTAACATACAGATAGCGTTCCCCTGAATCTGAAGTCTTCTACATGGGACAAGGCTGAAGTGCTAAAACGTTGATTTTATCCATCAGTTTCTTGAGGTTTCCACTTCTCAGTGGCACTGTGAAACTTCACACTTATATTTCCTATCACTTCTGCTATGAAGCTACACAGGGTCTACCTGGAATTTTGAGAAGAGTAAAGAACCCTATTATGCCTCTGTGAATTTTGGCACTAGCCAGAGAAATGCCTTCCTGACACCTCAAATATTTAATGATTTCTTTCTCATGCAGGATTCATATTTCAGAATAGTATTTCCTTTATTTTACTGAACATATTTAACATGAAATTAATAATTAAATTATAATCACGTGTCAAATTGTATAGCCTTTACATACATACATACATACACCATGTATAATATAATAATTGTATATACCTGTATTGAAAAAATTAGTAACTGCCTTGCTTTAGAAGTTAAGTAAAAAAGTGTTAATGAGATTTTACCAGGAATGTAGCTCCATATTAGTCTAATAAGTCAGTACTTACTGGAGTGTTGTTGGGTTAATACGAAGAGGGAATGGCTGGAAATGGTTAATTATGACAAGGTTTTATCTGCTCATGACTTCTAGACAGGTCTATTACCCTTTCAGAAAATATTCCACTGACGTAGAAATAAGGTCCTGACTATTTCACCAGTGTTGATTACAGCTAAATCTTTACCTGAAATTGCCAATGACTATTGAACTTACATGTAAATTACTTCAGATCTTTAAAGATTAGAGAACTTTCATAATTTCCATCAGTATTTATTTCARCTGTGTTGGAGTGGTCCCTTCAGCAATTTCTGCAGGCATGGTAAGAAAATTTCATCATGCATAGGACTTAAACTGCATTGAAATGAAATAACAGCTCTATCAGTAGCTGTGAGACATGGTTTTCATTTTCGTCAAATTTTCTGGGCTTTTTTAATTGCATAGGATTAAAGTAAATGCCCATCATTGCTGTCATTTTTATTGTAACATCAGAAAAGTTTGCAGCAGGAAGATTCCTTTTATTTTTTTTTTAATCTTGACATAAGTTGTGGGAAAAGTTTTACTTTCAGTGTAGACAAATATAGCCAAATAAGAGTTCATGGGATCCACGAATTGCAGTTTGGTGCTCTCCCCTCCCCGCCCCCAAAAAAGATGGCTGGTCTTGAAAGACGAATATGAGAGAAATCCGCACATTTACAGGCACATACAATCCTATTCACACCAATGGCAAGTTTTTTGCTCTATTCTTTGAAGTACTGTGGGGACAGAACTTATGTTGGAAATATTATTTCAAAGTTGCTAATGCCACGATTCCTATGTTTTTAGACCTTGCTCTTGATCTGTTAAGAAGGTAAATTTCCAGTCATTTAACATTAGACAAGTTATCCCACCACCAGAAGACTGTTTGCATTACTGACTCTTCCACTTTCACTCATGTACCCACAGGCTATTGGATTCCTGAATTATGATTAGCTAAATGCATTCTCCATTGGACCACCTTCATTAGAGTGATGAATCTTTCATTTTGTATGATAGTGTGACATACAGAAAAATGCAATCATTTCAAGAGTACTCTTCTGTGTCATAGTCTCAAAGACATCACCAATGGATCTCTCAAGATGATTTCAAATTTCATTGCATTTAATACAAATATTAGGTATATGATTATTAAAACAGAATACAAAATAGAATTTCAAAACATGTTGTCAGATGCTCATGCTTCACCAAGCCAAAACTGATTCCAATTACTTTTTCAGTAGTTTGTAAAATAGGAAAAAAATGTTGCAGTGAAGCAGAAAGACATAGGGTTATGTCTTTTATATCTTAGGACAGGATGAACTGTTCCTCAAAAGTGCTTATTCCTCTCCATTTACTACCTAGGAGACTGGAAAACATAGATATACCATGGGTTTTAATAATTATGTTTTCATATTATTATCATTAGGGAAGATTAATTCCATTTTTAGCATTTTATGAAGAAATTTAGAAGTCCATTAAAGTTAGATGGGAATAAATTTCATCCAAAATTCAATGCTTACTCAGAAATTTATGACACTAAGTTACAGTCAATATTTATTTTGTATTTTGTTCTGCATCTGCAGTAGTTTTATTAGGATACGGGACTGACACAAAACACTGTCAGCATTTGTTTTAAGTGACTGGATAGCTTTTGCTTGATTTCTCTATGATACGTATTTTAAAATTCTAAAAAATGAAAGATTATACCATTAGTTTCATTCTTTTAATCACCAGACTGAAATGAAGAGATCTTAGACTTCAAACCACAAAGCTCAGGGACAGGGGCTTTTTTCACCCAGGACTTGCAGGACTTTGGTTTTTAGGCAGATTTGCTGACAGGCTGTTAAATTAGCAGGTATATCAAATGGCAACAGCTCAGGACAGGCTAAGAAATGTGTGTAGCAGATACACTTCTTCAGGTCTAGATTGTGTCTGACCAAAAACCTTCACTCAGCTGTCATCACTGTGTCTTCCAAAATGCCAACTGACATGGCTTAGAAAAACTGGTCATGAGCAATTTGTTAGAGACAGTTATAGTTCACAATCCTAGGCTAACCTCTTCATGAAAAAACAGTGCCTCTTCTGAGAGGTAGAACTGATATTTTGAATTGAGATCTCCAAACATCTTAATGAAACTGAAATACATTTCTGTCACTATAGCAAAGTATGTTTGCAAAAACAGGGTCTCATTATTTTTCCCTCCAGACTGAAAACTTACACAATTTTATCTTCTTTAATCATAACTATTCTGGTCTCAGCCTTTACCTCAACGTGTTTGATTAAACCCTGTTTGCTTAAAACATACTTCAAGCTTCTGGCAGCTATAAGGAATTATTAGTCATTCATTTGAATCAGAATCTTGTCAATGCACCCTTCAGTTCGGGAAGCAAAAACTACAAACATGGTTTCAAATAATTTATAAAATTACTTTTTTTTTTTCTTTGCTTTCAAGTGTAGGTTGGGGGTGGAGGAGCTGGGCTACTTCTCAAGTGTTTCTTATTAACATAATGAGTAATTAGTAACCAAAATCAGAAGTTGCCCCATGTTTACATTAAATCTATTTTTATGATTTGCAAAAAGTACAAGCAAATCTTTGGATAATTGCTCAGTATGGTTCACAGGGATTAAACACATCAGCTTCTCACATTAAAAGATCACAGAAGTGAACGTATTATAGGATTAATGTTTTGAGTCACTTTTAGCTATTTAAAATATTTAACTAATATGAGGCAATATTATATTCACACTTCAAAGATATTTTTAAATTAGTTACCCAGCCAGGACTAATCCAGTTAAAAAGAGAAACGAAGTAAAGAAAAGACTTTTTAACATCAAACTAATAGTGATGTGAAATTTTTATTAGTATCAAGAGTCCGTGTTTTTTCTATCTTCCAGAAAGGAATAATGCAAGTTGAAAGATTTGTAAATAGAGGATAGATTATTAAATGCTCCAGTGCCTGCTCTTGTTTTAATAATAAAAAGAGTAAAATCCAGCTTGAAGTAGTAACATCCCATCTTAAAACATCCTCAACAGAAAACCTGGAGTTGAGCCAATTTGCTTTAGAAAGGAATTTAAAAGGGGATCTGGCTGAACTAAAGACAGGTAAGCATAACGCAGATGCAGTACAGCTAGGCGGAAAATGAAAGGTCTGCTTATTCCTGTGTGATGCTCTTTGTTTGACAGGTTGCTTCCACTTGGCACAGCATTTGTGTAAAGCAAATGCTGGAATACATTCAGAAGAACAGAGCCTTGACAAGAATGTTATGTTGAATTTAGCATTTTCTGTAAAATGACAATGAATATAGACCTTGAAAAAAGCATATTGAGATATTTTTAAGCTCTTAGCCACACTTCAGTTCAATGAATTGCTCTTCAGAATGTTTTTCCAATCATGTTTACATGTAAAATATAAAAGTGGTCCTAGTTGTGGTAGAAAACCTATTCCTCTCTCTGACAGAAACAAAATATTTGTCAAATTCAAGATCCTGAATTCTGTAAGGTATGTCTTGTAGATAAATGACAAGCATTAGTCTTCATGGCTGCTTGCCTACATTCTTTCTTATTTTTATAGTACTGTAGAAACATCTCGTGATGCAGATTTTACAGTTAAAATGCCTTTCAGGGCTGTAGCCATTTCAGATATTCTGTGATGTGAAATTCTGTCAAAAATGGGTCAACCATGAACTGAAGGTTGGTTCAACAGAAGACAAAGGATGTTACCATTCAGAAAATGAGTGATTCCTTTCACACTGGGGTTGTTTCACTGTAATAACAGTTTCCACCCTCATCCATAGATATATGTTTCTCTTTTTGCCATTAAAAGGTTTCTGTATAGTTAAGTGCAAGAATGTGCAATAATAACAACAGTTTATTGTATCACTAAATCCACTACTTTAGGTTCTAGAATGACAGTTATATTTTTGCATGAATAGTACATGAACCTTATAACTCACAGAAAAYGAGAACGTATGCGTGTACATATATACATACAGATTTATATATATACGTCTATGAATACATATGCATCATCATAATCTGTACATTTGTATTCATGTTCATTTCTATGTGGCATAATTATCACTCCACTTTATTTTCTGCCTTTCTTCTGCACATACCAAATCTACTAGTCAGTGGTTTAAGGTTTGTGGGGACTTTCCTCCAAGAATATTCATTTTCCTGAGATCTACAGTCTTGGTAACTATATGAAAATTACTATTATATCTATGGCAGAATTAAAAAGCTAGAAAGCTATAAATAATCCAAGAGACATATTTATGAAGGGAGCCTGGTGACAGCTGCACACAAGTACTTTTTTAAGGAAAACAATCACCTAGGTCCTTAATTTAGAAATCTAATAGCATTAGTATGAATACTAAGGATACTCATGAGTGCTCCTTACATTAACAAGTTTATAACCTGTGCTTATACCTTCATATGTGCTTGAGACTTTAAATATTAACTTGTACATACAGTAATTGTCAATTTACTTCTCTCCCTAAAAGACTGTATTCTTGAATTACTGCGTTGTGGTTTGTAACTAATATGTTACAATATATAGTATTTAGGACAACAGACTGAGAACTCGCAACTTGTAATGGTGTACACTTCATGGTACTGTCAAACAGGATCTGGATACACTAATATGCTTTTTCACAATTCTTCTTTTTATACTTAACAATGCATACACTGTTTAAAACACATTATGGACTGTCTGAGTAAGTGGAAAATAATGAGGAAGGCATAAAGGTAGCATTTGGAAGATGTCATAGAATCACAAAATATCCTGAGTTGCAACAGACTCACGAGAATCGTCCTTAACTCCAAAGATAAATTCGTATAAAGGATTAAAGTTCAGAACTAAGGTCTAGTCTAAAGAATTTTACCAAAAAATATATGTGTGACATTTTATTCACTTTTCTTTTCCAAAACCAAGTAGCTTAATCTTTGTCATTTTCCAAATCAGGACACTTTAGGTTTTGATGCTTCTGCTAATTGTACATGACAAATTTCCCACGTCCCAGGAGATGTGTCTCTCCCTAGACTCAACACAAGAAAGTGCAAGTATAGTAACACAGCTGTGGGCACAAAAATATCCTGATATTAATGGAGTGGGAGGGAGGAGAGTGCTGAGCTTGCTTTCCTCCCTTTCCTTCCCTCCCCAGTTCTCATTGGGCACATAGCTGCCGGCTGTGTATTTGCTGGGTGCGAGATGGGCACTCTCCTGATAGGGGTCTTATGTGCCCTTTCCACCCCCCCACTTCCCCTGCTACATTTTGGCCCCCATTTTCATCTCCAGAGCCCTTTTGCAGATTTTGTCTCGCTCTGTTGATCTGGTAAGYAAGGCCTGGGAGTCAGAGCAAAACTGCAGTTCTGCAAAAATGAGTAGCATGCGAGTCTTGTGGGAAGCACTAGCAAACGGGCTCATCTCATTTTTCTTACTCCTTGTCTATAATTACTGTGCTCTGGAGGCTGCAGCAACATGCACTAGTAGGAAGTTTAGATTTTATACCTTCTAAGCTTCAGGAATTTGGATCTATTTTTTCCACTTCTGATAAAGTGCCATAACCAGCAGGTGAATCAGGCAGGGTAAGGTTGCTTGAGCCTGCTCGTGAAAAGCCTCACATCAAAAGAAAAAAGCTTTGCTAAGCCAGACGAAGAAGAGGAAGCATGGCTCCTTCAATCTAAACAGGAGAGGAAAGTGGGTTTGGCACCCAGGGCTACCTGGCCTTTTCACGTTAATGAGCTGCTGGCAACGACTCCCTACAGAGCACTGAGAGAAGTGTAGATAAACTCAATCTGGAGGGTTTAAAACTGATTACATAAAGCAGATTATAAAATGCATATAAAAAACAAACTTTGAAAGGAAACGATGAGTCAGATTTACCAATATTTATGTTATTATTCTACATATGTGTTTTTAGTTAAAAGGCACCATTTTTCTTTTTGAGGACATATTCTGGTATGTGGAAATAAAAATCCCARTTGTTCTTGTCTGCATCCACTGTACTGAGCTGAGAGAATTTTGCTCTTTATGTTTTTAATTCAATATTTAAGCGTCAGTCAATTAAAGGTCAAAACATACAGGTACACTTTAAATGAAAAAATACATTTATCCAACCATTTCAAATGCTTGTATCTCAAGAGAGCTTTCCATTCTGTAGATTCTCAGGAAATTCTCTTTTATTTGTTAACTTGCAAGTGAAATTATCATATCAGTAAGATATAGACAGAGAATATGCAATCAACGATACAGTGAATTTGTAAATTAAATTTTATTTATTCTGATTTAAAAATAAATTTACATCACCTAGATGGTTGATGATATACAAGAATTATATTCTTATTTATTTTATACATCTTTAATTTTTTTTTCAGGATCTGTCTTTAAAGGTTGCTTGTTTGTAAAGGTGGTGGAATGATTTTGAGAAAATTAATTTAATTGTTTTTTCTACTTCTAAATATTTGAAGGACATGAAATTTTCTAGTGGATAGTGGTACCTTCTCCACTGGTGTTTTTCTGTCAATTTACTTCAGGGGCTGCATGTTTCATTGTACTCCACACTTATTCTACYCCTATGATTTTCACCGTTTAGGATCTTCTTAAGTATTCTTACAATGATTTCATGGAGAATTCCCACATACTCTTTCATCCAGGGCTTAGTCAAGCCCAGGTCCATCTTCACTCTGAAAATGAAATGTTGTTGGTTTTACTCCTCCATGTATTATCCCATACATAAAATAAGTTTTGCATATTTTGTTAAAGAAACGTAATTAAGTGACTGAACGTTAAGATGGCATTTGACTCTCAGCAGAGTATTTGGGTATCCTGCATATCTTTAGACTGTAACGAAGATTGAAATTAATCAGCAGTGAGGTAATATGGGCAATTCAGATAAATCAGCTGTTGTGTAACCACAGGAAGAGCATAGAGGTTTTGGAAAGATGCCATCTTACAGTCCATAGAGCTAAAATATTTGGTTTATCCTTATTTCTTGCTGTGTTGTGTCCTAAATAAACACTGCAAGGGCAGGTAATCAGAACAACCCAATGTCTCTAACACCACTTTAGATCAAACAATTAGACACAATTATTTTAGAGCTTGTAAGACAAAACTTACATGAATGGCAGTATGGTACAAGACACCAAAGTGGTCTGAAGGAAAGGAGCATCCAAACAGCTCATCTGGGTTTGTTGTTCTCATGTTATTTAGTTGACTTAAGGGTACAAAAGTTGCAGTAGATGTCCTGAGCCTGAATTTATACTTCAGGGAACAATGTCCTCTACATCATATAAACAGGTGCTGGAGAACTCAGCTCCTGTAGTATACGAAAATATAAATAACAAACCCTTTACCACTTTCTTCATGTGTGTTTTCACTCTGGTTTAAATAGTAGAATAATTTTGACCCTTGCATCCAGAATTTCTCCATTACCCTCATTATTTTTCCTTTATTTTTAATTTCAGTGATTATTATTTCCGAGTTACAATGACGAGAATTGAACTGAATTATAAAAATCAAAGTTACTTTTTTTGTTTGTTTGTTTTTTTACTGCAATCAAGGAATTGTTATTTTGTGCGGGATTTCACAGATTTGCTGACTGGCTGAGGCTGGGAAAAAACCTCTGCAATGCGTCTGGTCCAATCCCCCTGCTCGGTTGGGGCCACCTAGGACCAGTTGCCCAGGACCATGTTCAGATGGCTTTTGAGTATCTCCGAGGGTAGAGACTCCACAACTTCTCYGGGCAGCTTGTGCCAGCTCTCAGTCACTCTTCACAGTAAAAAGTGTTTCCTAATGTTAAGAGGGAACCTCTCATGTTTCAGTTTGTGCCCATGGCCTCTGGTTCTGGCACTGGACACCACTTTCTATTGTCTGAATTCTGTTAAAAGTTCTTAATCAGTATATTTCTAAATCTAAAACCAAAATTTATGCAAGGAAGAAATTATATCAATGCTTGATAAAGCATCTGAGTTCCATAAATATTCTGTGTAATGACAGCAGTTAATATGTTTAATCAATTATTTACATCTGTTGGAGATAGTTATGAAACAGATTAAATTAATTTAATGAAACAATGGGGTTTAGAAATATTTTCCCCATGCTGATGTTAATCCATGTCAGAGTAAGTAACAACTGTACACTTAAGAGTAATTTTACTTCTGAGGTTTGGGGTTGTCTAATGCTACCTTTCACGTAGTTACAATGTATCTGTCATATTCTTTAACCTATTAATTACAAAAACATTCTTTCAATCTTAATTTAGTTTTAATAGAGAGTATTCTCTGTGGTACACCATATAATTTTTTGGTTTTTCTTCAAAAAATTTAAAGTTACAGTCCCAAAAGAATGTTCTTAAAAAACAGGCGGACTCCAGTTTAAAGATTTTAGGTCTATGGAAAAAAGATTTTCTTTTATTTAAGCTAACATTTATAAACTGCATTGTAGAAAACAACTGACAGTTTTTCTGCCAAAAGCCCTTGGGTTTTTAGGAGCTCAAGGTAGCAATGCTATAGGGTGACATCCCAGTGCAGATGTCCATGTAAATATGCAATTGTAAAATCTTTCAGGAGCAGTCAGTGGTAGAAGCGAGGACTTCATGCTTTAATATTACATTCTTCTGCAACCCTACAGAATTATTGCTGTACAGTAGTACTATAGTGGCTCTCAAAATTGCTGACATGAATTCCGGCTGATGAATATAACTATTACACCTGGAACCCTATCTTAAAAGAAGGTTATTACGAGTAGAGAATGCAACACTTAAAAGTTATGAAATGCCAGAGACATTTTGCAAAGGGGCAAAGCCATCATTAGCTTAAACAACTGGAATAAACAGGCAAGGTTTTTATGCACATAAACCAGTGACTGAAAGACTAGCAGGCAACTTCAAAGTAAATAAACTAAGAATGTGTGCAAGAAAGATGGGTTCGCATAATGCCAGGATGAAAACAAATGAGGATATACCACACAACTTTCATGTCCCCTGAATTCATGGTATTACATAGGCTTTGTTTTCCAGCCCTACCTTTTGAAACAAATTAGTAAAACGGAACATTTTTTTTAATTGAATAGTATGTTCTTGTGTTTGGCTTGTTTGTATGTCTTGTTCATAACTATTTAGAAGTAAAATGTAGAAGAAATCGAAGAAATGTCATGGTTCATTCAAAACATGGAGACAGATATTCTATTTTCTCTAAAAGACTTTAGGATAGGAAAATCTCAACTAATATGAATGTATGGACATAAGCATAATCAGCATGGGATGGAAATTTAGTAAATTAGACACAAGGAGCTTCAGATAATGGATTTTTAATACACTCCTTGGATTTGGTTCCTGAGCCATCCTCTTCTATTCATTATTTTGTCTGGTTTTTTCACTTGACTATATGAAAAAAGCTTCAGGATATTGTACGGGTTTTGTTTAATGCAGGTTTTACAAACCTATTCTGAATCTCACCAGAGTATCCATTTTAAAAAACATCTTAAAAACCATACTTTTATGTGAGGTTTGCCTTAATATTTCTGCTGGAGGAGAAATACTCTTGGTGTTAACGAAAAGCCTTACTTCCCATTGAATTTTATTTTCCATTTTATCTTCTTTGCCTGAAGCCTATGCTTTTCTCAGCTGTCAGGAGGCAAGAATTTTCGTTGTTCATAATCCATCCATTTCATTTATCTGGTTACCTTTTTCTGTTCATTTTGTACGGTTGGAGTAATGTCATGTAAGCCAGCTGTTCATCCTACAGTGGATTTTTAGAGCTTGCATCTGTTTCCAATGTTACTGGTTTGACAGATGTCTATGGCTCACATTAAGATTAAATTAGCTTCCTGAGGCAGTCTATACCTCATACAACTGTTTTGGATTTTGCCACACTCTGCTGTACCACTACTAGGCTGCTTTTTACTAAAGAGCAATGCAGTGTTCCAATTTCACAACTGTTAGTTTTACATTTTCAACACACTGGCATCCATCCACTGGTTCCCCTCCCCTTAGTTTTGAACAGGAAAAAATAGTAACCATGCAGCAGATTTTTCCCAGATAGCAAATAAGCTTCAGTAAATTCTTGCCCACATATTAACAAGATGGTGATTCTGCCTGGCTGCTGAATATTGGTCCTGAGCCTGCTACTGATACTCTTTCATGGATCTCTCTTTTGTYCACATCAGGTCATAATAATCAGTGTTTCACTCACTGTACTGTGGGATTACAGCAGGGAAGAGACAGAGCTCATTTTTTGGCTTGTGTGCACTTCTTCACTTAAGTGATGCCTATTCTATTAAAGGAGACTTGTAATAGTCTGAATTCCCTTCAGCAAGACCAGCTGTACTCTTTTGCAATGTCTATAATAATGCCAGACAGCTGAGTAATTTTGTGGAGAAGCAGCATAATCCAAGCATTGTTTCCCTAGAGATGTGGCATATTTACCCCATTACAGACCTGAGGAAGATGATTTTGGAAAGCATGTTGACAGTTTACGCTACTCCCTCGCCAAACTGAAGGTGAAAGAAAAAGACCTCTTTTTAAGGGCATGGTAAATCTAGTGAAACATCTAGAAAAAGCCACTCTTAATTTACTGCAATTGATTTCATTTTTACAGAACTTGGTTTCTGTATATTTAAAATTTTTTTAGACATTTCAGCATCTGAGTATTTCTTGAGCTTCAAATTCTGGTATGTTCTTTATGAATCCTCTTAGTTACTTATAGACAGACTTCCAATTCTGTGGAGAACCAGGAAAAATATGCAATTTCCTTTTAGGACAGATTGAGCTAGTGATACATTTATCTCTACATTCGACACTTAGCTATATCTTTTTCTAGTTTATGTATTTAACAGAAAGCATATTACACGAAAAATAGCTTTAAGATTAAATAGCAGGACTGGAAAGAAACTTTTTTTGCTCCCACTCTCCACTTCCATCCTCTAAATGAGGTAACTGGGATTCATTCTGCTGGACATGCAGTGAAATTTTTCTTCCCAATGTGTCTTTTGCAAATCCCATATTAAGTGTCATGCCATAATTTAGGAAGTTCTTACAAAAAGAGCTGCAAAACTATGTCTGAGAGACCTGTCCACCACTGGATGGCCTCTCAGCGCTGTCCTATAATAACTCCTGGGCTCTTGACTTTGGAAGGGATCAAGCCAACATCCAAAACAGTCAGGGGCTAAGGGCATAACTGAAATCTGATATAAATCTTTCTCAGTCTTCAGAGTGAGCTCTGTGATGTGTTACTACACAGGGCAGCATGGGGCTCTACTTTGGCCTTTCTGCTGGGGTTTGTGCCGTCTGTATGGACACTTGTCCACCTTTCTATGAGTGGAACTGAAAAACAATTGACACAGCTCTGACAAATCTCTCACTGATTTTTCTTGATTGATTTCTACTGAAGGATGTCTTTAGTGAATATACGTAATTTCATAACTTTCCATAAATTGTGGACAATTTATGACTCCTGCCAGAAACACAGTGTGCGTATGACTGTGGTTCTTATGGACAGGGTTTAATGTGGACCTGGCAGTGCTGTGTGAATGGTTGGACTTGATAATCTTAGACGTCTTTTCCAGTGTTAATGTATGGATGCTGAAAAAGCTTCAGCAGAGAATTTCTTCAGCTCTCTGCAGCATTTTTGTGAGAGTTCTGTCATTCCCATGCAAGTAAGTCAAAACAATGTTACAGTTTCGTAAACATCTTTCAGCTGCAGGTTGTTTTGCAGAATTGTTACGGTTCTAACCAGAAAAACATTCAGAGATGGGTGTCTTAGAATTTGACCAATCCCCTTGAGGGGTGGGTGACAATAAACCAATTACCTTATGCCATTTAACACACTTTTGTGAACTAACATATAAAAGCCTTTGGAAAGATTATTAAATCGCTTCCATTTATCCCTGAGCCTGGACTCTTGTGTCGTTTCTCTACTCCTTCGCGGTGAGAACAGCGACACTAATGATTCTATGATTCTGTGACTCCAAGCTCTGTATGGAACACTGAGAGCTTGCAAGCAATTTTTTTCCAGCTCAGAACTTTTATGGAAGAGTCTTGTCTCTATCGTGAAAATGTTGGTATATACATATACATATTTATACATCAATATATAAACATGGAGACCTTCACTCTGTGTGGAGTTGTGTCTTAAAACTAGTGGAAGAAAAACTCTACAGGATTCTTCAGTGGCTGCATGTTTATAATACATCTGGCTCAGACATTATATGACAGATGTCCAAAACCCACTTATTTGATCAACAAAGGATTTCACATGTTGCAACTTGTATGTTTTACCTCTTATCTTACCACTGTTCTGTCTTTGAGAAGAGTTTCACTGTCTCCTTTTCACCCTACCGTTAAGCAGCAGAAGACAGCAGTGAGGTCTCCTTTACCCTTCTCTTGCTAAGGTTGAAGAGACCCAGCTCTCTCAGCATCTCATTGCACTTCATCTGCTCCAGCCCTTCATCATCCTGGTAGTTCTTCACTGGACATGCTCTAGGGAAACAGTATCCTTTTTGTACTAAGGAGCACTCTGGATGAGTGTCACAAGTGACGAATAAAAAAGGATGGCTCCTTTCAGCCTCCTGTCTGCAGTCCTGCTGATGCAGTCCCAGGGGATATTATTTGCTGCCAGGGCACATGGTTGGCTTGGTTTACAACCATTTTGAAATTAAAATCTTCTTAAAAAATATACTACTTATAGTAAAGTATTCAAAGAAAAATTCTCATGTGAAATCACAGCTGCTCATGTCATAGATGTGACATGCAGCACCAGGTTGCCAGGAAACAACTTTGGCCCCTGTTCCCCTGGGAGCATCTGTGGCAGAACATGTCCAGATCAGGGATGCCCCTGGCTGCCAGCACTGGAGCATGGTGCAGTCAGTCTCTTTCACTGGTTGCCCTGTCGCAGGATTATAGCGAAATTCRTTCCCTGGTGCTCCCACTAGGAATAGGCATTCTGTCCCTTATAACCTGTTGCCCAACAGCAACTGCTTTATTATTTGTATACTTTGTCTTCTTGCTAAATGCTCAACGTGGATTTCAAAAAAATGATATCCATAAAGATTACTCTCTGCAGCAAGAGGACACTTCTACATAATTTATAAATAGTTACTAAATTATTAATATCTGCTAGAAGAGCATAACATGGCCTGAGCTGTTAAAGAGTCTGGCTCTGGTTGCAGAGGCCTCATCTTGAACCACACTCTGGACTTCTGTTATGGGCCCAACCTAATTACTTAAACTAAATTTGGTTCACAGTCATTTCATTTAGGTACTCAAAAGCTGCTGTAGATGTGATACTGACCATACGAGCCATAAGAAGAAAGCATTCCCTATAGGACCAACAAGGCCCAGGTGCATCCTTGATTTTTGACAAACCACTCATATTGGATTACTCAAAGCATGTCAGTGAAATGAGTTGAAGGTCTTTGCAGGCTGATCTTCAAAGCTTTACAATACCTCCGTAATAAGGCTATTTTAATCTATAGTGTTCTAAGCTACTTACAAGTAAACACTATTACAATCTAAAATAATTTAATATTAATCTTTTAATAGTGCATTGTGAAACATATTTCTAAATTTACACTCAATTTAAAAGAATTTCACATTTATATAATAAATTGCATTGTTCATCTTGGCAATAGGATTGATCTGAAAACATAATTAAGGTTTGATTTAACTTACTTGCTTTCTTCAAAAATATTTTTTTTAGATCCCTGTATAGTTTCAGCTGTGTACTGCTGGCAAGCTGACTGCGCTTCTGCAGCATCTATTGATGATGTCATTGAACCTATTTGACTAAGCTGGTAAAAATACAGCTACACAGAAGAAAACAGTAGGTTCTGCCTAATATACATAAAGACTAAAAATAAATATATTAATTGTTGTAAAAGACCGAATTCCTATAGCTTTATCAAAATAGCCATTGCCTTTAAATAAAACTAACCCCCTTACTATTTTTAATTTATATTGCAAGATCATGCTTGTGAAATTAAGCCTTCACAAGTGTGGTACTGTGAACTCACACTAAATTCTTTGCTTTTGGAGAATTAGCTGAGTGGTTGTATATGAGTAAAGAATTAATTGATGTCTTGCTTCATTGATATTGTTAAACATGTAGCCTCTTTGTATTTACTGAATGCTTTTTTTATTCACAACAATAAATGACAATAGCAGATAATCTACATAATGCATTAGTAAGTTAGATGGTGGAAATTTCTTTCAGATGGGGATGTAGCCCCTAATTTTGATGTCCTAATTTGGGACTAGTTTGAGACTTCTAGGGCCTTTTATCTTCACTGATTCTGATCAGACAAAACTGTATTTACAATGATCTCAGTTTTAATTATGAATTTCCAGAGTGTCCAAACTTCTATAGATGTTAGTTAAAGAATACATTTTAAGATGGATTTAATTTTAGTTCTCAAAGTAGTACTTTCCGTTCCCAAGAGTTATAAAGMACACATTCTGAACTACGTGTTGGGTTAGCCTAAAATCACGTGTGCATGCATCAAATGATTGCAAGTCAGTACTTTTAGTCTCTCAGGTCTGACTTACATTCCAAATGTAGTTATATTCATATTCAGTTTTAGGTATGCATTTCAATATATACTGAAATACATAGACAACAGCTAAAAAAATTTTTGGAACATCAGATGAATTCCAGGAAAACTGCTTTACATTGTATTCTTTTCCTTTCAACTTGTGATCCTTGCAAATACACTGCATACTTGTTTTCAAAGGTGTATATTTTTCACTGCTTATAATTTTTGTCATTACTACAAAATTCTACTCATCTTTAGAAACCGAAAAGATTTTGTGCATCCACTAACACAATTAATTTTTTTCCCTTGTTTATTAAAAGAACATCCCAGATGATATGCATTCTGGAAGTTAGTGACTGGAAATAATGAATCATTTATACTGGACAGGCAACTTAAAAAGCACTTATGTTTTGATATCATGACAGAAAGACATGTCATCTGTATACATGTGTATATTAAAAAAAAMCCCTAAATAAATAAATAATAGCAGTCTCATCTAGCAGGTAAAAGCATCACAAGGTTTAGGGTATACTGGAGGAGAGATGACTTCATATCTTTTCATGTCTTTTAAAACCATATCAGATGTCTCTCTATAGTGTAGCCAAACATTAGAATTGGGCTCAATACAGGGAAAATGAGAAGTGTAGTGGTCTGTATTGTGGAGTCCAGAATATGTTATTTTCACTGTTTAGTGGCATTTCTGGAAGGTCTACAAGCCTTAAGCACAGATCAGATTTGCATAAATCATCCAATAGTCCTTTCTGGCCTCTCYAAACTTTTTATCTATATGAAAATCCATACTGATTTGAAACCATAGAGAAGCATCCAGTCTTTTCTGAAACTGAAACTGAACAGGGAAGCTCAGTTACCAGCCAGCTTTTGAGTGGTAAAATGAGGTACCAGCCACAGCTGGCACAGGCTGCAGCAGAAGAATCAAGTGGATGTCACCATTCCAGCTGATCCAGGGCCCAGCTTGTAATGCCCAGATCCATGCATCTGCAGACCCAGTTCACAGCAATTGTGGAACAACAGGAGAAGAAAGGGAAGAAAGAATAGCTATGAGAAGTAACTTACATAAAGCAGGAGATTATATTACTGCAGTACTTCAGCTAAAATAAAGGAAATTAATAAAACAGCAAAGGGAAATCATCTGAAGGAAATGGAAACTCTTTAATCAAGTTGATGGAAGGCAGTTACAAGGAGTGGAGGAAGGCAAACAAAATCTTAATTATCTCAGAGCAGGGAGAAGAACGAGTCTTTATCATGAAATATACTCCTAGCAGGAATCCAGGCCGAAAAGCCACAGTGTGGGATGAAAGGTCATGCCAGGGGAGACAGTACAGACAAGAGAGACAAAAAAGACTGATGCAGAGATATAAAAAAATAACTAATACACTGAATCATGGAAAGCAGGGAAAGAATGAAATGAAATAGCAATGAATGTGAGAAATGGCAGAAGAAAAAGGATGCAAGCAAAGATGGTGGGGAATGGAATGTAAGGTCTGAAACCAGTTTACTTCTGAAGTTGCTGATTTTTGTTTGTACTCACAGTTAATTGTAAATGACACAAGCTGTATAGAAATAAATAAATATCAAGATGTGCAATATGACAAAAGAGAAATTAAATGAGTTAAAAAAATCAGATGGTATAACTGGAAATAATTTCTCGAGGGACAATGCTGTTATCAACATATATGTTATATTCACTGGCTACATATTAGCACAGGTCCGTGCTAGTGAATGGCTTGCAAACGGCCTACTGAGAGTGATCCCTGTCCCATTCCAACTGCTGAGCTGTGGCAAGGGATGGCTTTGGAGAGCACTAACTGGTTTCGGCAAATTCCTGCCAAAGAATTCTGTAGTTACTGCTATAAACAGTCATGCTCAAGCGGGAAACAATATTGCCAGGCTTACATGAATTTACAAGGATATAAGTGAGTCCAGAAAAATTATAAATAGCATAAGAAGTGGAGCTTCACTTCAACCATAGGAGCAAATCCAGCCATGGAGAAATGGCAGCTGGAGGTGCTCTAAGGGATGATTTTCTAATGGGGAGATGGAAGGGACCAAGGGCAGTCAAACACCAATACAGGCCTCCTGCTACAATTTTAGATGAGTGACAATGAAATTGGCAAGGAACAAYCAAAGAAGGAAAGAAAGGTGGAATTAAAGATCAAGGTCTCACATTTAGCAAAGGAGGAATTTGAAGTTTCAGTGCTCATCCACCATCAGCATTCCTGTCCACACTGTTGCATGTGGTTTACTGAGTGATAAGAAAGGTTGCTGAAGACCGTCCTATTAAAATTAGACACCATTGCTCAAAGCTGAACTTTTGGCATGTTTTAAAAGGTTCTGTATCTCCCTGCAGGAACCATCRTTTCACTGGTGTGTGCTTCAGGCCCAAACCCCTTCAAGACATTAATGGCTTCTAAAGCAGAACAGAAGTTGGTTCTACTCAGCAGCAACATGAACTTGGGCCTTTATTTAATATTCTGTGGGCATATTATTAAAACATCAGTGCATATTTTAGACACTTCGCTGCACTTTTGTGAGTCACTTCATGTTTTGAGTTTCTGTTATGAAGTGCAAATATCTGAGGCACCACTGAAAAACCTTCAAWTGCCATTGTTCTGTCTCTGCAGTTTCTTTTGATCCATCATAATAGCTCATCATGGGAACTGCTTCTCGGTACACTTACATGTGTACTGCTCAGGGAAAGTTCTTGGGCAAGAGACATATATCCCCTCAAGGCAAGGAAATACTTTGTTCATCTCTTGCCCCACAAGATCAGGGGTAAACAAGCTCCACATGGGAAATGATCCTGTGTGTTGGAAGTTGATTCCTCCAAAGTTGTTGCTCCAAAGTTGGATAACATGCTGCCTTATCCTGKTTGGTATCATATATTGAATTTTTAAAAATTTACAAATTTCAGAATATTTATTTTTTACTTAAAATCATTAAACATCAACAGAAATGCTTTCAAAAAAAACCAAATGAATAATATTGATTGAAAATGTTGATTCCTTTTAATGCAAGTGCAGTGTTTCAATGACAAGTATATACTATTTTACAATTTATGTGAAAGAGAAGCTATGTTCAAAGCTCTGTGATTTATTTTTTAAATCAGAAGTACCAAAAAATAATATTGAAAAAAGCAACTCCCTACAATGCCTTGAGCTGTGTGAGATTCTGTAGGAAAAACAATGAACCTTGAACTAAAATCCTGTCAGACAGATTTGCTTCTTTTTTTCAAACACACAGTTTTATTTTCTTGAATTACAAGTGAACATTGATAACAATAGTAGCTCAGGTATGCCATATTGGAGGCACACACGTTTTTTCAGGATATGTGTTTTTCATTCTGTGACAGAATATTGTATTTTCTTCTGTAATACAGATTCTATTTACAGAATTTTATCATCAGTTACATATGAAACATAATGTTCACGCTCCAGATTTTATTAAGCCTCTCTGCAATAAAGGAAAAGATTTGCTTATTTTTCATTTGTTGCCTTCCTTTTTGGTATACTGAAACAGAGAATAAATCTGTGAAGTACACATATTACACACAGCCTGGGCATGTCATTCATTTATTTTATTGGTAGGTGAACATTTGAGACACAACTTTAGAGCTGTTGTGGACTATTTAGCCTTTCATTTTTGTGGAAGTGAAGTTCTTCATCTACGTGGGAGGGAACATGGACCAGAAGATCAGGATTGGGACTGCAAGCAGTATTTCTGAGTGCTATTTCTGGTTCAGCCAGTGGCTTGCCAGATGACTGCAGGCATTTGCTCCTGGCCTCAGTTTCCTTACAGATAAAGTAGAAGTGACAACACCAGATATCCTTTGCAAACTGACTTGAAAGCTAGGAAAGAAAAAAAGAAGGAGAAGGATCATGAAAGATGTCCTATTGTAAACTGAAAAAAATAATATAAKTAGGGAAGTAATTATATCTACGTTAGATGGAAACTTGCAAGGCCAGGCACAGAAATAGTAATGTTGCTACAGTACAGAGCTCAGCACAAATTGTAAAACCAGCCCAGGACCTGAGTAAGTATTCTGTTGGCTAACTTGCACAGAATGTGAAGTCAGCACATCAATACCAAGAAGAAGGATTAAAGGTGCTCCTGCATATCTGGGGTGAGCTGCAGCTCCACTTCTGAATGTAGAAGATAATCTCCATCAGTAACTTAAAGACTTAATAGAAAAGTATTAATGGGGAGCTGACAGTGTAAAACATTTCAAGACTCTTAGGAGTGAAATCGTGAAAATCAGATAAATCCTGAAATACTCAGAACAAATTGGAATGCAAGTCTGCGTGGTTTCACTTCCTGCATGTGAGATATCCACACTGGCTCCTTTGGCATGTTCATATGCATGTTCTACACCAAGACCTTCTAAATTCAAAGCACAGTGCCCATCTCCAATTCCCTCCTTCAACATGAGGTATTGCTTCTTGCCTTACCTGCCACCTGCTTGGCAACCAGGTTGTCGTGGTGTAATGGAGAGAAAAGCAGTTGCACCACTGCCCTGCCGTGAAGTGATGGGCYTTCTACCAGTTTGTGATCAAGAAGAGCACACATGCAGATCCTGCCTGGCACCATGCCTTGCCCCCATTTTATTGACTTTGTATCAGAGTTCAGAAATATTTCAGGTTTGTTACACAGTGAAAAAACTGAAACTTGCTCAATATACTATGCTCAGAACTGCAGCTTTAAAGACAGAGTATTTTTAACAGTACTTGATAGGCCTTCAAATAATTAGGAGTGAGCATAAATCTGGGGAAAGGCTTGGCCTCATTTTCCAACAACTGAATAGAGGATTCAGCCACAGCTACCCAGATGTAAAATACACTGTATAAAGGAGCTTAAAATTGTCAAGTAGTTCCTGAATAAATGAGTGGCTGTGCATGAAGTGATTGGAAATGGATAATATTAGCATATAATCTTTGCCAAAGTATGGCACTGAATATCTGGTTATTACTACAGATCCTTAGCATCAATTCAGACACGATTTCTCTACAAAATTTCTGCTCGGCTATGTGGCATAACAGCTTGTGGTCAACCAACAGAAAGGAATTATGTAATCAAGAGAAAATTAAAATCTAAGTAGAAATATCTGTGGTTTGTTATGATGGATGTCATTATGAAACACAAGTACAAGAAAAGGGAACAGAGATGATGTAGAACAGATTACATTGCAAAATTTTATGCAACTTCACATAGACCTTTTTTCAGCTTCCAAGGGGAACAGATTCCTGTGTGAACACATTGAGACAGCTGACTGCCTGGAAAGCATGATAGCTGTCACATTGCAAAAGCTCTTTTTAWGTATCTTTTTATATATCTTCCTGTAATACAAATACACTGCAGAAAGCATTTCACTGTATCTCTGCCTCATGAACTCAATTTTCAAATTTCAGATGAAAAATTTATCTTCCATTTGCCTGCCTACTCATCCACCCAAATTCTTTCTTCTGTATGCTTATATTTTTTTTTTGCTTTTGCCCTGTTATTTATTACTAGAAACCATTTAGAGACCTGAAAGATGTTATAKAAAATTAAACTGTAGTCAGTAAGACTCATCCAGCAAAACAAATAATGAATTCCTAAGCCCATACTGTATTAGAACTGCATTCACAAATATTTGGATTAATACAGCAAACTGACGTTGAGGCGCTTCCTCAAAACCTCTTTAGACACCTTTTGGTATTTTGTCCTTTCTTCTTATGTCTGCCTTCTGCTGTCCCTGGTTGTCGTGAGGGGACAGCCACACTAGAGGCTTCACATTAAGGGGAGATCAGCTCTGTGTGGAGAAGCAGCAGCATCAGCCTGGGGAAGGCAGGGGCAGAGCGATGTGGGACGGCTGCAGAATGCAGCTCATCAGCAGCAGTACAGCCAGCTGACTTCAGCAGGGCAATGCCTGGTGCTGCTCAGTGCACTGGCTGCCCAACAGGGGCTGGAAAGGACTGAAAGAGAGGAAAACAGAGGCCTTGCCTTAGAGCTGAAATGAAACATTAGCTCTCTTTTGTAACGCAGAATTGTATGATCAAAATCTGCCTGAGAACAATCACACCTGACCTTTTGAAATTTTGCTTTTAGAGGTTACTCTCTCCACTTTTTGGGGTTTTTTTTCTATAGACAAGAAGCCTTCATTGAACATAGAGGATGATCAGGTTTTTCTTTTGCTCTTACCTGACAAGGTTCTTATTGGGTTAAATGCTTTCTCCTGCGCTCTATCAGGGTCAATATCTCCCAGAATCAAGGAGTCACACAGTCCATACACTCCCTGAAGCACAGGACACACTGATCATGGACCTGACCCTCTTTCAGCAAAGCCCATGATAAGACCTTTGTTGACCTGGAGACTAGCTAAGCCTCTCTGTGTACTCACAAGTCCAGCTTCACCCAGTGGAGGACTTCTTGGTGGAGAAGGCAGTGAGAGTTGAAACAGTCTCTATCAGGTAGTTTCAAAACCAGCTGATGTTTGTGTTCATTCCAGTTTAGTTGACTGTAGGCCTTTATTATTATTATTTTGTGTATTTCCAAATGCCGGTTCCCAATGGCAGTGCTAGAGAGATGCCCTTTGCCTGGAACACTTTAGAACAAACCTGTGCATTACTCACAASCCAGCCCAGTGTTGCATTTCCTACTGCAGGCTCCCTAATCAGCTGTCTCTCTATTTCTTCCTGGAGCCACTGATGTTATCTAAAAATTCTATGCTTCACATCCGGATATGACATTTGTCTAGTCTGTCAGAGAGTAATTAAAGTCTCTCATTACAGTTGTATTTCCTGCTTCTGTATCTCTTTCAGCAGGTCCCAGTCACTATTGCTGTCCTAGTTGTATCACTGGTAATACAGATCCAATACTGTATTTTTATTGTTAGGACTGAAACACCAATTCAGATTTAACCTTCTCCCTGGGTCACTTTCATTGGATTTTTACCTTGTATAGAGAGAAGCCGGGTATATGTAATTTAGGAGAAAGCCATTATTTATTAGCTATTGCACACACTAGGGAAAGACAGACTAACAAGCTACTAGGCTAAGCATTTATGTGCTCTCTCCCATTTCACTGAATCAGGCATAGAGCCTCTCCTCACCAGRCTACTGCTGGAAAGAAGGAAAGGTTTATCCATGGTTGCTGCTTGGGCTTCACCTCTCCTCTGTCCTACTGCCTTCTACAGATTCTGTTTTCTAATACTCTGTGTGTTTTCAGTTTTTTATCTTGCATGGTTTAGCTCCGATACTTTCTTTTACCTTCATAAGAGTCTCCTGAGTAGGAGAGAACAAAAACTGTGTTGTACCAGCTAGACCCTGGATCATAGACACCTGAGTCCTAGGGTTGAGAGCTGTTCRCAGAGGCTTATATAACTCACTGAGGTGCTTGGTTTATTAACTTCATTTAAGGTCTTAATATGTGAGCCTCCTGTATGACCAGTGTAATTTATTCTACCTTTCTTGCATATTGTTTTTTATATTTTTTTAGCATAGCAATGGCCCACCAAGCATTTCAAAAACTAGAAAAATAATGTCTTATTTAGGGGAAGATTTCATTCTAGTTCTGTCACCTTACTCCTTTGTTTGCTGGTACTGGAGCAGAAGCAGATGCTGCTGATCTGGTTTGCTTTTGTGAGTTCCAATCTGATTTGCACTGCATGTGTTTGGTTACCCATGAGGCAATATGCTAAACACTCACATTTTCAAAACTGAAAAAGGGCATTTCTTTGACCAAGGTGAAATTAAACCTGAAAAAACCAGCTCCTCCTGCCTTTCCAATATCTTTCCTTGTCTTTTATCCTTCCAACCACTTCACCTGTGTTTCATGACGTGGCTGGGAGGAAGGACATGCATATCCTGTGTGCTACATATTCACCCATAGCTCAAGTACATTTGTGTTACTATGGAAAGTCTGCTCCTCAGTTYTTTTCCCTCTCTGTTTCATTTCTAATCTTGGTAACATTCCCTCTAAATTTTTTATCTTCTCTCTGTCCGCCACTAGCCAAGGGACAACATACAGGCTGGTTACTCTTTGAACAGGGTGTATGCCTGTTGAATCCCCCTCTGGGGTGACCTGCCCCATTCTCACCGCACTACATTTAGCTCAAGTTGTCACATTGAAAACTATCTTTTGCAATAAATTCAAGGCTTTTGTTCTTCATTTCCATATTACTACAAAATCAGCCCTGCTTCCAAATCAACTTCCAATTAAAAAAAAATTCATCTGCTTTTTGCAGCTGGCTTCCCTTCCCTTCTGTGTTTATCATCACACCTCTCCTGGGCTTCTCCATTTTTCTTCTGTCATAAGTGACACCAGACACCATCCATGATGGGCTGGGAGAGCAGACACCCAGCTCTGCATCAACTCACAGGGCCGCACCCAGTGCCCAAGCATGGGCTCTTGTCGCCGTGGGCATCTGCAGCTTGCCCCAAGCATCACTTTCTCCATGTGCCTGCAGCTCCCAACAGCTGGCAGATGGGAGTTCACCCTCATGCTGCTCCTCTGGTTTTATAACTTGGCTGCTTCCATACCCAACTTGACTAACCAAGCCYAGACCATGACAGCTGCCGCATTAATTTATTCCACTGGGGACTTTAAGGAATCTCTCCATTCTTAGCTCTTGCCTCTTTGGAAATATCATGAAAATGTTCTTTTGTTTGTATTGGACTAAGACACTGTAATCAACTTTTTGATAAGATTTTTTAAAATTAAAGCCGCTTCATATATATATATATGTACACAGACAAATACTTATGAATAAAAATTTATGTCTAACCCCCCTTTATACATGGAGACGCTGCAAAAGAAATTAGGGACTAATATCAAAAGCAGTTGTCACACCATTCCTGTGAGATTGCTTAAGCAGTGAACCATTACAGCATGAGAGCATAATGAATAACAGCTACAGAAAAGCTATATTTTAATTTCAGTGATTTGTAGTAAGTATAATTTTTTTTCCTTTGTGTGACTGTGGGATTGATACCAAATCATTATCGGCCATGTTTTAGCTACCATTCTGATGTCAGATTTTGTAATGAATTCTTCTCGGTTCAGCACTTGTTTTTGGATAATGGGAAGTCTGCCAAGTTCTGGATTTTGATTTAAAGCTTTTAGCTAATTGTACTTCTTTTCTATTAGTTTCATTTAACAAATTTGTTGCAGTGAAACTGYAGTTTATGACCTTTTTTTTTTTCTTCTAAACCAGAATGAATTGCTATAACATTTCACAGTAGGGAAACAACAATTTTGGCAGTAAATCTTACACCCCCTCAAAATATTAAACCAGAGTTTTTTCTAGATAAAAATTGCAGTGCATTATCAGAACTAAACAAGTGCATAAGATGCTGAGATTTTCCCTACATTTTAATTGAAATTTAATTGCAGGAACCTTGTCATAAGAGTTTTTTGGAAGTTCTAATGATTTTAGGGAATAATGATTTTCAGCAAGTGAGGATATTGGCACATCTTCCTTCTTCAGACTAATAAAATTTCCTGATTAATTCCTGTTGTTCAATGACTTCATTCAAAACAACAATAATCCACAGTGGAAAGGCTGACATTAAAGATGAGAAATCAAGGGGAAGTATGTGGAAAAATACAGGTCAGGATCATCTCAGCCACTTGGAAWCTCCTGGGACCATCATGCAGAATTTTGCCAACATGCCGAGGGCTCTACACTGCATGTGCAGTGAGTCTGATATTACTGGAGATGTGATGGAGAGTCCTCTCTCCACCCAAGGAAGCATCAGTGTGATGTGTGGGCTGTCACTGCTGTGGCTTAAGCTGACCCTTAGAGCTAATGCTTAAAGGCAGCTCTGAGTCAAGCCTTTGTTGCTGGTGAGCACCTTCTGATGTTGGTTCACTGCTCTGTACCCTTGTATTTCATACTGTCATCATATGAGCCTCAGCTTCTGGCAGCTATGACGATAACCTAAATTTTGGTGAACTTTTCTCATTTTCAAGTCAGTGTATCTCCAAATACTTCTTCAGTACTTATTATTCACTCTTTGCACTTAGAAAAATCTTTGAAAAAAGTARGTCATACTTATATGTATTAGTGTGTCTGGGAACTGTTTATAAGTAAAGGTAACTAAGTAAGTGTTAATTAATCCCTTAATACGTGGCATATTGCACACTACTTAATTTTTCCTTCAGTGGAAAAGAAAAGGTTTGTTGTTTTTTTTATTTTTTACCCGGGTCTCCAAGTAAAACTTATAGAGCATCTAGCCACCCAGATACTTTTTCAACATTCCTTTATGCTTTCCATTTACTAGAGTTTAAACAAGTGGGAATGTGACAAATATGTTAAAGGCTTCCTGCTGTAACTATCACACAGAGCACCAAATTCAAGGTCTTCTCTGTCAGGTTGATGACTTCTTGCTCTGAGACCCATTTGAGCAAACCATCCCCACCAGGCTGAAACCATATCAGTGACACCCAGCAGAAAAAGATGGACTTATCTTACAGAAATATGATCCAGGCAGAACATAACTTTTATGGACAATAATAAACTATCTCAACTGTAACATTTCTCTACCAGTTTAAATCAATTGTAACTGCTGGCTCTTAACAATTACTTCCTTGTCTATGTGAGATTTATAAAATATGCTCATATTCAGAGGGGCTAAACAGTTTTGAAAAGATGTAACTTGCAGCTTTTCAGGTCCTTCTTCAGAAGTTGCACCTTTGTGTTGTCATTCGTATATTGTTGAACACTGCTGGTTCTTGTGTCATAGATGTTTCTTTTAGAGCATTTTTTTTGGTCTCTGCTGTGCTAATTATATTTTAACAGAATACATACTTAAATCAGTCAGTTCTACTGAATACAAATGATTGAACAGGAACTTAAATCATTTACATCAGCAAGCAGCAATTGGAAGGAAAATGTATGTCTTTCACAAGCAAAGAAAGAACCATGAAAGACTGGACCAGGAGCAGGACAGCATTGTTTGCTTTCATTTCAAGCAAACATTTAGTCTAACGTGTTGGCTATTCTCCAACAATATCAAATATGTGTTAAACCCACCCCAAACCTTCATGGTCAAAAATTACTATGCTTGCTACTAGGAGGTAAGACTTAGTCAACAGTTTTAATCRCTTCATAAACAGAGAGTACTCAGATTAGGAAAAAGAATTGGCTAATTTATTTGAAGGGAGAAAACAACATTTGAAACCATTTTAATCCATTTTAATCATTTTAACAGCCCATTTTGGCATTCTTTTAAGCATACACAAGTTTGATTTTAGTCATTCTTTTGGCTAAAAGCCTTTTTTCTCCCCCAGGGAAAACAAATTGTATTAAGACACTCCAGGAGTCACAAAGTGGGAAAAATTCTGGTGCAGTATTAAAATTTAATGCACAGTTAATATGATGTTTTCATATAAGTATTACCATCTAAAAGTTAAGAATAACTGGTATTTATTAAATTTCATTGTTTCGTTCAAGTTTTGATCTAATTTCTCAAGTGATGGAAATGGTGCTGGAGTTAAAAGGTGAGAGGTTAAGAGTCCACTATCCAAAAGTGTTTCACTGTTGTCAGGTCTATCAAGAGCAGACAGCTATCAATTTGTATGCTCACATCATGTCTGATTGAGATGTCTGGGAGATACTGATCAGTGCAACATTCCTCTCTGTTCCAGATCAGCGCCAGAGGGATTTGGACTTTAAAAGTGGGAAGAAGAGATTATTTATAACAGTTACAGTTACCAGCCGAGAGGGGAGGCAGGTACGGAAAAGAAATTAAACCCTGGATATTCTTTTTGGAAGAAAAATTTTATTTTGCTAGCTTTGCTTGAGCTAGGTAATTTTAAGTAACGGGATTACCTCCAAATAGTATTTATTCAAGATATGGTAAGGTTGCCTTGGAGAAATTCTCTGTTATAAGTTTGGGTACATTAGTTCCGTCAGTAAAAAACCCAACTCTTTACTCCAAAAGGAAGCAGTTTTAAAGACTAGATTTAAATCATAAAGTACAACTATAAACAGTTTTCATGTCTTTATTTAATATATTTTACATTTCTAAATTTGAGGCAATTCTATTTGAAAAAACTTAAACAGTGGAACTTTCATTGTCCAGGTGACAATCTTTTGTTTACAGATCAACATCAAAAACTAGTGCTGTTAACTTGCTGAGTGTTCTGTGTGGGAAAAAGCAATTTGTTTCCTCTTCTTCTTGAAGAGGAAACAACCCCTTCATAATTAACTGTATTATCAGGTATTTTGTACATATGCCTCATTTGATTATATTCTTCGTAAAAATAATATTTTAATCCAGGAGAGTTTATGGATCACCACAGTTTGGGAGGAATTCCTACAGACCTACTCTCACATTAGTTTTGATATTGAACAAATTGTCATTCAGCAGCTGGTGGAGGTAACTATTTTCCTTTGTCTATTGGTTTACTGAGAATCTGACTTTGAAACAATCCCATAATTTCACTGCTGGTGAGTAATCTACATTGAAAGTGAGATCTCAAAATTGTAGGCTCTGTATCAGTTCAAGTTCAGATGTGCACCCAAGGCAAGGATATATGTTACATAGCAACACATTGTTTGCAAAACTAACCTACCAGTAAAAGAACGAAAGGTGTGGTGGTCATGCTGGTAGTGCTGTTGGCATCCCATATAATACAAAAACTGTGAATTTCAAAACAGCGTGATCTAAATGTTTAAAAGCTCTGCTAACCTATGAATTTGACAGGGATGAATGGAAGCAGCCTTGTGTGAGCTGTGCATGGCACAGGGGAAACAATTATCATCCAAACACACTTTAACATTAAACCACCTTCAACTTCAGTTTCTGCTGAAAATAGATCTTAATGGGGTTACCTGTGATTTAAGTAGGTGCTATAGAAATGCACATTGCTGAAATAAGCAGTCAGAAAGAGAGTAGAAGCTTGGGATTGTCTTGCTTCCATGGTGATGCTCCTTCCAACACAGTAAAGCTCCAGCCTATGACAACAGCTCCTAAATGAAACAGTAATATAAGTAATATGAGCAATAGCAAAAGTATTGTGTCTTGAATAAATGACCATGATCTTTCCTATGCACTAGCAGCTTTTTCAAAATGATATGGTTTTCAAAGCTCCCAGGAAAATGATATTTTGAAAACACCGAATGTATGGCATTGCATATGAGGAATACCCTCTGAAATTACTTACTTTTAATTGCCTAATTATTCAGAGGTGATTTAAGATAGGCAAAACAAATTCATGACAGACTCATATTTTTTTCAAATTAAAAAATAACATGTAGCCTTTCTTTCTTTACACTCGTAGATTTCACTGTGAAAGTACATTTCCTCTACTGTGCTTCATTCAGTCAGTTACCTGATCATAATCACATTTTGGGTAGCATTGGTACAATTCAGTCCCTTTCAGTAGGAAAGTGTGAGCATCTTGAATTGCTATAGCATTACCAGAAACCACTCTCAGTTATTTTCTAATTTAAGTACTTTTTTTCTTGGTTCTTTTCTTCTGTGCAGGACTTTGGCTACTTTAGCTGTTGCCTTGGCAACTTCTTGGTCATTTAGGTTGATAACACTGTTTGCAAGCTAGAAAAAGGTTTTTGAGGAGAGAAGAGTAATATTAAATAATAATAAAAATTCTTTTTCTCTTTAGCCTTTCTGTTTCTGCAGTCTTTCACTACTTCGTGAAAGTAAGCCTTGGGGACCCTACCAGAGCTTGAATTTCTGCTAGAGGAATGGAAGGGAAGAGATAGGAGAGGGGCAGAGAAATGTCTGTGCTGATTATTTCTGTGGCAGTAGCAAGTTGTGAAAGATAAATAATGAATGTGTTCAACTTTGAAGCCCTTGTAATAAAGGAATACCATCATTTGAAGAGTCCCTAAAAATACCTAAACTGAAAATTAAAATGATTAAATAATAAAATAATGATTGAAAGACAGTATTAGAACTCAGAGATAAGAAAACTAAAACAGGGTAAAGGCTGTTGCTTACTGTGTAATGTAGCCTGGTATAGAAATACCACATTACTCCAACTACTGAAATGTCACACTTCTCCACTGGCAGTTCTGCTCTGTTTTTTAGCAAGTTCACAGAGCCAGTGCTGATTCCTCAGACCATGGCTAGACAATTTCCTACATCTCCTTTGTTCAGAGCCAACAGGAGTCTCCTAGCCCATGTTGCTCTCAGCAATGGAGATATTACCACAGGCTATGAATCAAACAGCAGTCAAAAAAATCCAAACAAGGCTTCCAGTAATGTACGTCTGCAAACTTAAATTTTATTACAATCAAATTCATAATTACATATGGACCCCAGATAACAGTATTCTGCTGTTTGACATATGGCTAGGAAAGCATGATTTTTACAGCCTTTTCTCTCACAGTACAACACTGGAAGAAGCACTAACTTCTGTTTCTTATCAGAACACAACCAGCAGACCAGTATTCCTATGAGAAAATATCTCAAATAATTCGGAAATCCTCAAAACACCTGGGAAAAAAAGGAAGTAAAACCGTTTATGTTCAGTCTTGAAGAATGTGCATATCCATTTCATAGAGTACAGAAGACCCGAAATTTGAATTAGCATAAATTGTATGTGGTTTAACTGAAGATCAATTATTAAAAAACCACCAGAAAAATAAATAGAATTGATAGCAAAAAACTTATATGTAAGAACTTACAGTAATAATTTTGACTCCAATTGAAGAATACATGAAATTTGGTTTCAATATAAAAGGTCAATATTAAACTGACACAATCTCTCCAACACAATAGCATCACAGATGCTGCAATAATAGTCGCTGATTATCAGGGAACTGCACTGTGTAGATGAAGAAACACAGAATTATAGGAAAAACAAAAAAAAAACCCCACACTCCAAAGTGGAAAAAAATGGAACAAGGAAGCAAACAAAATGAAATGGATAACAGCAAAAAAAAATCTGAAGAAAATGCTGAAAGTAATGATAGTGAAATACTGATCAATCAATCAACTCCCATTTCTAAGTACTTGGTTCACAAAAATAATAGTTTCTAGGAAGAATAAACAGAGAAAAGCCCCTCTCTACAGTTATAATGAAAAGAAGAAAGAGTATAACARAATGTTTCCAAGAGCGATTTGTAGATTAGCATCAAAGAAACTATTAAATTGTGATAGAAATTAAACATCTCATAAATGTTTCTCACACCACAGAGAAATGATACATACAGAAAGAGACTGATATCAAGCAAATTTATTAGTAAATCTAAGCCAGTGGGAAATGTGTGGTGATGAACTTATCACTGAAATATTTAGGTTTTTTAATGAAATATGGGACTAATAAAAGCTATCAAAAATGCCATTATGGACTAAGTATCAAAGCAGAGTGATTTAAGTTACTCCCAATAGTTACTAAGAAGTTTTGTTTCCTTTGGTGATAAGCAGTTTACCACAGCACCACATTAATCAGGAAAAAGACAACAACTGGTTAAAGGTAAGAAGCTGGGATTTTGGCCTGAAAYGTCACACATTCACCAGATTTTCAAAATTAGCATAGTTATGAAAAAGGTCAATAGATTAAAAAACCCACTAAAATATCTTTGATACGCAACTTCTAGATTTCAGTGGAGTATTTGACATTGCATACTACGATTCACTCTGGAACATCCTGAAGTTTAAGATCTACCAACAGAAATAATTAGCTTGAATTGAAAAGGTTTCCCAGTATAGTTAAGGTCAAACTGCACAAGTCTGTAGTAACAGAAAATCATGTCAGTGACAATTTGTTCTCTTACAACTACCTGTCTTGCCCTTGATTTCAGTAAGATAAAAAGCAGAGACACATATCATATAGACAATGCTTGATTTAAAAACCATTTTATAGAGTCAGATTTTCTAAATGAAGCTATCCTTTGAAGAAGTGAAATTTAAAATGAAATCTCTAAGAAGAAATTACATGAGTTTGTTCTTTTAAAGAGTGACAGGAAAACATGCCAGCAGAGAGTATTTCTTCCAGAATGGCACAAATAGATCTATTAATTAATTGCATAAAACAAACCAGTTCCCAGTTCAGGTATTATGGTAGAAGGCAAGAAGACACATGGCACTGGACCATTCATTTTCTTCACAGGTAGCATGAATAGTGAAAATAACCATAGGTCTGAATTGCCAAAGCAGAAGTTTCAGTTGATCATCCAAAATCTACAACTTAAAAAAATCCCAAACCTGTGAAGGTGACTCCAGTGAAATTGTTTTAACACAATAAAAGCTTAAGATATGTAACAATACGATAGAGCAGAAAACATTATGCAGTTAGTGTAGGGTATTTAAAAATGCATCCATCATCATTAAAATACTAAATTGTTTTTCCTCTAATTTTTTCTGGAAGCTAGAAATAACTATGCATGTCTTAAAAACAAATCAACAGAATCTCTAGGACAGACCTGCGCTGCACATAGAGGCACACACGAAAGTGGACATACACTGTTTGGTGTAGAAGAATGGCAAGGTTGTCCTAGGATAGACAGCAGTGGTGGAGCCTGCTTTGTGTTCTGGCTCATTAGATGACACAGAAATGAATCACACTCGACATGAAACAAGCCACATGATCATCAGGGTAGCTGACTACATGACTCACTCTGATTCTGGATTTATGATTATTCATGTAGTGCCATATCAAATTCAGAATTCACTATCAATGACTCGCAAAATTACACCTCTCATTGATCATGTAAGTTTTTTATTGCACTAGTGCACAAACAACTTCATGTCTTCTTCACGGTATTTTTTTATCATTCCTTGCACACTAGGCACTTGCAATTTATAACTTCTTCCCAGATGTTCAAGTCTTTTATTCATTAAAGACACAAATTCAGCAAGCCTTTAAAGCAAATACATATATTTAGACGTGTATTTAGTTCTATTAAGTCAATACTTCAAAGAGATCTTTAAATGCAGCTCATAGCCTAAGGGGTATTTTTGAACCAGAGCTACAAATCTTGTCAGAAATCCATGTCTTGAATGCAGACTTTGTTCCATTGTGCTTCAAGTTGAAYCAGACTAATTTATGTCTAAGCTGCATAGCGCATGCTCATTTGACAGAATTGCCTAGCAATTGCCCATGTCAGTTAGACACTAGAAATGTTCATGTAAACAAAACAGCAGTAAGTTTCTTAGGTCAGGAAGCTTACTTCCCTTCTGTTCAACTACAGGAAGTACACAAGAAAGAAAAACATTCATTAATTCAAAAAGAARAAAAGGAATGGGAAAAAAAAAGAAGGGAAAAAAATTCAATTTTCTGCCATGAAAAAAATGTGTAGTTTTAGAGGGGATATACATAGAGACATTCAATTCCTCCTTGAAACCTAAGGAATAACATGTGTTACCTCCCTTTTGATGTTTAGGTAAAAACAATAAAACTYGTCATCTGGTCCAGAGTTTTAACCTGTGACCTGGGGAGCCAAGGCTACTCTTGGGGGGAAAAAATCAGGGATCTACTTTCTGTTCTAATATTGATGATAAAACTTGAAAGTCATTTACCTTTTTGATGTTAGTACAATGTAAATTTGTCCCCACATTTTTTAGTTGACTGATGGAGCTGCCACAAAAAAAAATGGGTAATGGAAACTGATTTGTCAGGATTGGAATTTTCTAGTGGAGTCAGAGAACTGATTGTTTCTAGCACCACAGCCACACAWATTCTATCTAAGGATAGAATAAAACTAGATATGTTGGAATAACTTGAGACAGTTAGGTTTGCAAAATTCCATGCATATTTCAGCTGGTTGATGAGAGTAGACATCAWATGATTGGCCGTATGTTTTTCTGGGCTGACAGACAAAAAATAACTCTTTCTGGGTGTAGTTCACTGGAATTTAGTAATTCTATTTTTGCATCTTAGGGTACCCAAATATAAAACCATGTTCCTAAGAATTCTACTTGTTTTTCAGGAAATGAGAAAGAAATCCTTAAAAAGAAGCTGTGTCTAGTTGCAAAAGAAATTTTCTGGTCAAAAGTAAAAAAAAAAATTAACCTAAAAGTCTCATCAGCAATGTTTTTGGTCTGCCACAGAAATCCTCAGTGGAATAACAGTTGTTGGACAGTTGCTCTCTTAAATACTCAGACTAATACCACCTAATGCATTGATAACTTTAGTACTCCACAGTGCTGAATTAGCTGTCCTAGCAGAACATCTCTTTCCCTTGCAGTTTTAACCTATGCACTCCGTATTTGGGACCCACCTCAAAGAAGGCAATGACAACAAGAATATGAGCATTCCTATCTGAGCTGCATTTCCAGATTCTGAGAAACAATTAAATTTTTAATGTGTTTGTTAACCCCATTTGGGAAGGATGGAGGACAGGTTTATATGGTTTCTTCTGCGCTGGAAACATTTATTATCAGAAGCTGGGATGGTGCCATGTTCATGTAATTATTTTGTGCTATTTCTGCCCCACTCTTAACCTGTGAGGTCTAGTGGAATCAGGAACAACCTTTTCTGTATGCATGTAGGCTGTGACCTCTACAGTTTCAGACTTGCTTTCAGCTCAGCCAACAGCCTCCCATTTCATTAGCACATTATTTCAGGCAAAACAGCACCTGGAAACCAGAATTTTATAGATTAGCATCCCTCATCTCTATACAGAATATAAGCAATTCACTGCTGATGGAAAATACTGTGACTACTTGCCCATGAGAATTTTATTTACTTGCTGCTGAAAATAAGCTGCATGTCTGTTTGGTTTTCTGTTGCTTTACCCACAAACCAATCCCATGCCTGCCCATTTTAACTTCATTTCCATCACAACTTCCTTCTCTATGCTTTGGGTAAAATTAGATTTCAGAGGCTCCCCACGCTTTTCCACTTTTCATAAATTACTGCCTTTTGCTTTTTCCCTTTTTCCCCAACAACAGCACCTTTGSTGTTATTTCTTTGGCCTTGAACCAGTTTCTATCTCCTGCCAAGAGCCATAGATCCACAAAGTGCTTGTTCTGCAGTTGTAATTTTGCTGCTTCATATAAAAGAGCAGAGCTTGCTCTGGAGCCCCTGCTATAAATAGAACAGGTTTTTTCTTAGGTCTCCTACTGATTTGCCAGATTGATTGTATCTCTGCTAATCTGAATAATGCATTTGCATTCTCCTTTTCTCTTAAAATCATGCTGTATAAATATTTTGCTTGATACTTCTGAAAGGTTATTTATATTGTTTTAAATAGAAGACTATTATGCCTGGATGTCTTAACCCTTAATTTTCTATTGAAACATCATTATATACACACATAATTTGTATACATACAGTAGAGCTATTTCAAGGTTAATTTTGATAGGGTGACCTTAAACTAAATTTTTTCAGTTTCTTTGTCTTTTCCATCTTTCTAAAGGCCAGTCTTCAGAACATGTCAATAAAATCAGAAAGTTGTTTATCATGCAGTTAAACATAAATCCTTTCTCTCTTCCCCTGCCACTCCCCTATGAATACCTTGAAAATGTTGTTTTAAATTATAGATTAATACCCTGAACACTTTTAACAAAAAAAAAAAAATCCAGAGTAGGTACTGCAGTGTGGAAAGAGGGACAAATTTGTTTAATAAAGCTTTACAAAAATGTATAATTAAAAATCCAAGTCATTAGGAGAATAATAAAGAGCTGATCATTGATATGGTAATTTCACTATTACAAAAAGAGGAAATCAATAGGTCTATTTTAAAAAGTGATTGACAATATAGCCTTAAATATATGAATAGTTTGCAAGTTTACATTTAAATAGAATGTAGTCTAATTTCTTTTGGAAGAAAATACTTGCAAATGCAAAGTATGTGGTGGGAAAACATGAAATATAGCTGAAGTTGGCACCTCCACGTAGGATCCAATCCAGTCCAAAAAAACAGTGCCTGTACCTGTAATGAGCTGTTTGAGTGTTCAGAACAGATATATCAAATTTGAACCTTCAGCTAATTGCCCAATAGAGTACAATAATTAGGAAAATAGCCCATGAATGGGACACCGATTCCTCATTCCTGTCTCCATGTATTTAAGATGGCTTTTCAAATTCTTATGCCTGTTTAAGAAATACTGCAGTCTCTTTAGAGAGCAAAGGGGAGAGTGAGTATAGTTTTGAGTGTGCAATAGGTACTTGCTGTTGTGCTGATGTCTCGCTGCRACCTGGAACATTCCACCACAGTTCTGCCAGCACAGTCACAGCTGACTGTGACACTCTGGATGGCAAACCCAAAGAGTGCCCAAGCCTGGCACTATTGCCAATAGAAACAGAAGGCAAACACATGATGTATGTTTTTATCCAGAATTTACATGCTATTAACAGGAATATTTCCTCCGTTTTGGTCCAGCTGTCAGATCCTCAGTAATTCTAAAAATATTGAGCAGAAAACAAGACAAGAACATGGGCAGGAAAAGGCATTTCACATGCTTTGACCAATGGAGGCTCATCACTAACCCTATATTTATTTATATATGTATGTGTATCCAAAGATATTCCCTATGAATTAAGAGGAGCTGAGGGCATTTGAATAGAGAAAGAAAAAATACTTTTGCTGAACCAAGGAGGGAAGTTAATATTTCTCTTTCAGATAAGCACCAAGAAGGTTAATCACAGGGTGAGTATATTGTTTGAGTCATTACAAAAAGGTCAGTCATTAAAAAAACATTCATCACCATGACCATCTCACTGCAATGATTTCTGTTATTTTCATGTTATTTAGAAAATTTTAGGCTTCTTTGCATTCACTCTGATTAGAGATGGGGGTTCAGACAGATATCAGTATAGTGCTGCCACTGAAAGTGAGACATGGAACATACTTCTGTAGTTTTACACAGACAGGCAAAACAAAGGATACAGATTCACTAAGTTTACGAAGTGTATCATTAATATAGAAAGCAATAGGAACAAGAGGCAGTGATACAGGGTCCTCTGTGTTAGTACATTTCAAGATCTGTCTTTCCCAATGCATGATACCAGATGCAGATCAACTTTGCTTTATGAGAAACATTGTCCAACTTCTGTGAAATTGCCTGTGTAGTTGCTTACTAACACAAGCAAGAACTAAATCTTCAGGCAACAAGGTAGGTTTTTGGAGCGACAATGCTCTGGAGGGGCACAACTTCACTTTGCATTGTACAGAGAATTGTTGGAGATTAGTCACATTAGGTTTTACCTCTTGTATGTTTACCAGCCAAATTAAGTGTACATCTGGTACACGAAGCAAGTAATACTGCTTAAACCACTGTAATATGCAATCACTCATATGCAACTTACAATGCAGCTTTTGTATGTCAAATAGGAGCTTACTGGAAAAAAAAGAGTCTTATGTAATGTAGATCTCATCTTTATGCATAAATAAGTGAATATTAAATGTATGCATGAAGAAACACTGATGGTTTAAAATATATTACAGAATTAAAGACACTTGTAGGACAATGTAATTTTCAAACATAATCTGAATAAGCCCACTAGTATGTATAGAACTAAAGAGCAGTCTAGCATAGCCATTTGTATATGTACAAACAAGGTCTAAGACAAAACCTTAGTTTAAAAGATGTCTCACTAAGTTTAAGGACGTCAGCTTGAATAAAGGATTCAGAATCCATCCAACAGTAATTAAGTCAGGAGCATATGAAAAGGATAACAACATACTCTTTAAATACAATTTGGCAAGTAAATAATCTTTATGTAAGCATAAAAATATGTACCCACTGAAAAATACAGTGTTTGATTACATTTTCAAGAGTGTGATTCTGTTATCCCTAAGTAAATTGGCACACTGTGCCATTGATTATTTCCCCCACAGTCAAAACCAGGTAAAATATTTCTAGAATTTATAGAAATTGCATAAATATACTGCTACCTAATTCTGGAGATGACTAAGTTTGTGATGTTAAAGTTCTACATCTAGATATGTCATTGAACATCCCAACTGCAATGCTGCCAAACAGGTACAAAGCTGACACTTACTAGTAACATTCTTTAGTCAGCTTTGCTAGAAGGAAATGACTCATTAGACACTTCCAGAATACAGCTTACATGGACCTTTCTTACCTAGTGCAGTGATGGTCATAAGGCAGACACTTGAAAAAAAAGGTACAGTTGATCCTAATAAATTAATTTTGGACTATAAGAAAATACAGGACAAGCATAGAAGGAAGAGATTAAGAAATGAAAATAGATCTGTGTGCGGATGAAAAGAGATGCATTTTGAAGGACAGCTCAAATTTTCAGTAGAGATATAAAGGAAAAATCAGAAATAGTCAAGAAATTGAGATCACTTTGGTTGAGAGGAGAAGTCTTAGAGCAGATACATAGATGATCATCTCTTTGAGATAGGAGGTAAGATTTTGTACTTGTGGACTGCTGAATACAATATTGAACACTCATTATATGGGTAGTGCAGCTGCTTTTACTAATTTAGGGTGAGAGCCAGAGCAGAGCAGCAAATAGAATGATTTTCTTGGGTAAAACCTCAGTCAATTTCCACATGGTGGTGCAGGTTCTGTGACGTCTATCAGGGCAACACCACTGGCAGAACCACAACTGGTTTTTCATGATCTATACTGTCTGGTCATAGTTATTCAGGGGGATTTTTGCAAATGCAACTGTCCAAGAGCATAGTGCAACTACATTGCCTCTGGGACTGCAAGATGACTTTCTCAGGGCTTCCTTATGAACTCCATGGATTATATTTTATTCCTACATAATTTAGCCACCATAGATGGAGTTATTTAGATGTTCTGTCCCACAGAACTTCTGAGTGTACCAAGATAGACAGAGAATTTGTCTTGTTTATTGTCCTTTCCTTTGATCAGAATGTAGAGTCCATCTCTTATAGCAATTTACCAAATATGTTTTKTTGGAGTTCAATTTAGTAGAAAATACTTCTGCTGCATTAGAAAAAGTGCTGCAGAGAACCAAGGAAGGGAAAGGAATATATTTAAGGAGCAAAGCAGGAGTGGAAATGTGTTGGGATACACAGAAATGCTGAGATTAGAGCAGGAATAAAAGTTCATTTTCCATTAGTGGAACTGATGATGAATTTATTGATAGCTCCTAAGGAGAGTCTGGATGATATGAGTAAGGAACCATGGCAGTGGTATTACCGTGGATAAAAAATGATATTACTGTGGATAAAAAAGCTTACCAGCTGCTCTCAGTAGGATAGTTTAAAAAAATAGTGCAGTGAGTAGATTTGTAGAGAGCAATTCAGCTTGCCTTAAAATAGGTGTCTGATAGTTGGCTGGTTGAATGATTCTTTATACTCCATCTACCGTATCAAATGCCCATATTGATCTCCCTTGCCTGTAACATCACACCTAGCTCATGCTAGCTATGTTTAGTCTTAATCTCAGACTGAATCCCACTCAAGAATTCTACACATCTGAAAAGATGAAGAGGCCGTCTGGGCTCCACTGGTGAATAACAGGACTGGATTGGATATAGATCTCTAGGAGAGCCTGCTGAGACTGCTGTTGGAGCTCTCACTGGGGGGAAAGACCTCATTACATGATAGGTGAAAAAGTAGATTAAACTGTGTGTTAATAGGCGACAGATAACTGTGAGAGGGTACTGAATGTGCAGAATTGAACTTTTGAGTGGACAGATTGTAAATTTTGATAATGCTGTGACCAATCTTCCAATGTATAAAGTAACATTAGACAGAAATACCAGTTAGGACACTGATTGCCCATTGTGCTTCTGTGCACAGACTATTTAGATTTGAAGAACAAGGATTTGGGTTGCTGAAAAGAAAGGGCCGAAAAGAAAGGGCCGAAAAGAAAGGGCCAAAAAGAAATGTTCATGGAAAGAAGAAAGGATTTCAGAAATAAGAAGGGAGTCTAGAAAGAAAACCCAATCTGGAGGAAAGACCTTGGAAGTCAGGAGATATCCTGCTTCCAGAAGGCTGGACGTCAGGGAAACATACAAAGAAAGATGCTGGATGATACTCAGGGACCTTGACCCAGTAACAGTTGAGACTGGGAACTGGGAGTAGTGGTACTGCAGAAAACTAAACTACTTTCTGCCCAGCCTTCCCAGACCAGCTGTGATCTCCCTACTGGAAAGCCAAGAAGCAGTGAACCTGACACTRTGAGGGAGACAAGTGAGTGTATAACAAGTAGAGTGTAGTCTTTAATGGTTTTGGTTCTTAAATAAACCTTAGTGTCTGGTTCCACTACAGGTCATCATTCAGTTTGTCTCTCTCTTGACAGCTGTTCTTATCACAGCCAAGCATGATTCCCCAGTTTAGCATGCATGGCTTGGATGGCCTGTCACATCCCGATACGCCTATAATGGTCTTGGCTGTTAATGGATCCTAGCACAACTYTCTTGCCTTAAATAAACTTTTTGTCTGTACCTTGATGCTTCTTATATTAGAGGCTCATTCAAGACAGAGGATATATACCCTCTTACCACCTTTTTCTAGGATCATCAGCATGGATGGACTGAATTTACATTAATACATGAACTGATTACCTTCTGTAATATACAGAACCTGGTAAACATTTCTCTTCATTCTATAGGAGAATTTTTTTTAGAAAATTATTTATTTCAGGTCAGAAGCGGATGTAAAACAGTTACAGTCAATATTAATAATGGGGCATCTTGGACCCAAGAGCAAATCAGGAGCAAGACACTGTGACAGTAAATAAGCACATTTAATATGGTGCTTAAGGACGCAGGGTCAGCAACTGTGGTTCCAGTACAGATACAGAGATTTTCTCAAGGTGCCAGCATTCATGTGGCAGCACTTAGCCCTACTGTCCTGCGATCAGCCAGGAGCTACATGGAAAGAAAAGAGCTTAATACAAAGGTTTGGTCCCCGCTTTTTTTCAGAACTCCTCGGGCAGAGGAGTGCGTAGTAGTAATCGAAAAGGAAGAAATTGTTTGAAGTGCAGCCTGCCAAAGCAGCAAAGGCAGGAGGAAGGGATTGAGACCTGCTCTATAATAAGGTAACAGAAACAGAAACAGCAGGTGCTGCACTGCCACCCACACAAGAGTGGCTTGTTGCCCCCCAGGCAGCGAGGCKCTCACTACGAGGTGTGCAGGTGTCGTGGGTGTTGTACACACACKACAGGGATCTTGGGGCTCTGAATGTGCTCACTGTGGGGTTTTGTAAACATCTGCAGCATGCCAGGCCTCTCAGCACCACTATCCATATCTGCTCTGGTTTGGTCTCCTATGTCTTCTGGGCTTTTTAAAGCTAAGTTCATTCACTCCCTCAGCAACATCCCTGCTTTGTTTTTTTTATACTTCCATAAGTACTGATGTCATAATCAGATGCTGTTGCCATGCCGATATTTTAATCAAGATCAATTTGAACATTTATTAGATTGTTAGCATATGGTCACATAAAGATGTTAATTGCCTCATTTTCGTTCTCCATAATACTGGTTGTACTACAAATAAATCTGGCTGATATTTCAATTTAGAGATAACAACATTTCGTTTAAAGTGAAACAAAAAAAGCCATCTCGGGTATGGGTCTGCAAACTAGGAGACACTTGAATATATAAAGCACATTCATTACAAGCCAGGTAAGTGAAAATCATAGTGACCTGATACTCCTAAGATTCRGGACATCCACACAATAAAAAAAGTCTTCTTATAGCTTAAGATATCATTAAAGATCATCTCACAGAAACAAAAGGCTGGACATATTCACCTTCCAGTCTTTGTTTCAGCTTCCCTTCCACAGAGATGAAGGTATTAAAGAATTTTTTTAAGAACTCTGAGCTCTGCAAATTAGTTTTCATAACAYTGCAAGCATCTAATGTTTCAGTTATAATAGATGAAGTTTTTGCTTCAAACTTTTCCTTTGAGAGTCTATTGCTATAGTCTATRTCCTCATATCAATTCCTCCTCAAAAAACATCTCAACCAGTCATCAATTCTTCCTTGTGTCTTCTTGTCTTCTCTGTGCCACTTAGTCCCGCTGATCATATCCATCTAGGACACACAAAAAGTGGAGCTAAATCACCTTTGGAGATAGATTAACCCATGTACAGACCCCAGAAACTTACCTGACAAGAAATGACTGGTATTACTGCAATGGCAAGTGGAGTATATATAGTATTACAGGCTGGTTGTCTTCTTTCTGACCCCAATTTTTGTGTCTCAATTTTATCACAAATGAATTTATTGAACACTTTTTATCTGACTGAGTTTCTAAGAAGACACTGCCAGTTGTCTTGTAAGTTAAATCAGAATATAGAGAGATGGGGTTTTTTTTCTTCATGATGCTATTCTGAATTGTAGCAGTACCCATGTTTATTTCTGTTATGAACAACAGTAAACACTAGGATATGGGGAGCTTAGTGTTCCTGCTTGAAGCTTACTTTGCTTGGGACTGACTTGCTAAACTCAGCTCTTGTTCAGGATCCTATTGGCTTGAATTATGTTCTTTTCCCCCACAAACAGTTCTCAAATGGTGGAAAGCAGGCTCACTGGCAAAGGTTCTTATTGGACCTAACCCTGCCAGACTGTTAGCTTCCAAGACTAGATTCAGAAGTCAAAAAGAAAATATGAAGGGAGAAGACTTCCTGTGTCTTTATCTAGTCAGAAGTAGAAGTAACAGTCATTTCCACAGGTACCTAAACAGAAGCAGTCACACCAGTTATTACTCTGTTACAGCTTTTCCTGAACAGTGTGGACTATCTCACACTGGTCCTTCTGCAGAGATTTGCTAATGCATCCTGTTTGGAAGGAGCTGGATGAAAGTGGCTGGGGCAAAATGCCTCATCAGTAGTTGTAAAACAAACAGCAGGAAAATAAGTTAGATCAAGTTACCTTGATATTTTCAACTTCATGATTTTACCTTGAAGAAACCTCAAAGTCTGAAGTCTTTAGATAACCTTTTCTTCAGATAAGGAAAGAAATCTCTTTCCAACTCTTTTATCTGCTGTACTAATGAAACAAGGGTAGCTACAGGCATAATTGYAAACCTTCTGAAGTACAGAGCAAGACCTCATCACTTCTGTTGTCCTTCCCTGCTGCCTGTATTTTACAGTGTACTTTACTGAGCTTATATTTTTCTTTGCAACCTAAATACAAGGACTGAGAGAATGTGACAGCAATTTGGTTTCTATATTTTAAAAGTTCTCCTGTTTTTCCCAGCAGATCCTTCATTSCAAAGGAAAAGCCCAGTTTCATAAATTCAAATGCCACCAGTCAAATACAGACTGTATGTTAAACTGTATAGCTGTCAGTTTTAAATTTTACTTCTGAATTTCGTGCATTGGCATAGCAATGATCAAAGAGGCTRTGACATCCCTGGGTGCAATGAGAAAGACTTCTTCCTCGTCTTTGTGCCAGAATTGCTTGTAGAAAAAGTAGTATTGAGCACTCTTTGGAATAATCYTGTTCAAATCTCTCTTCAGATTAGCTTTCRCTGCCTCTTACACTCAGTTATACCTCCAGATGTCCAATCTTTTGCTCTTTTCCCTTGAGGAGGGAATGGCAGTGGGGAACAACCACACTAAGAACAACGAACTCAAATTTCAAGTGCTTTGTATCCTTTTTGTCTTTCATTGGGCAGAACAAAATATAGCCATATATAAAACCTATATAAATCRTAAGGCTGCCTGGGGCTAGTTTTTTACTTTCCCTTTTTTTTCTGATTTATCTTGCTTTACAATGAGCATGCACACTTCAAGGGATACCTCAGGAAAGAAAGAATAATTTTTTCCCCATTATTTCTTTGATCCACACTGCACTATCTTCACTTCTCAGCTTTACTCTTTAGTGGGCAAAATGGGTGAAGTCTAAATTTATGAGGAGAGCAGATTAATAGCAAAGATATTTGGTCTCCATAGTAATGTTGCATCTTTGTTACTAGAGATGAAAAATCACAGGTAAATTATGCAGAAAAGACAAAAGCCCAGGCTCTAGTCAATAATAATTCTTAACTCCTTCCCCACCTCTTCGTATGGTTTCTTTTAAAAGAAAATTCTGCACTGTTCAAACAAATATTGCCAACACATTTGTGGGAGAATCTTGAAATCTAATTGATGGATTGGTTAATTACAGTAAAATAGAGYCATGTAGTCATATAGACTAATTTTTAAAAATTCGTTCCCTGACAGAACAYTTAAGATGAAAATGTAAGTTTAATATATGTTATTTTGGGAAAAGAAAACAGAAGCAAAAATACCCACCCTATCTGCCTTTTGATATTTATTATCTGTGCATTACAATCTGCCCACTTACATACATTTGCCACTATTGCTCAAGTAGTCTTTTATTTCAAAAAAATGTGAGTCTGAATGTAGCTTTTTTCTCATAGAAAAAAAACCTGGAAGAATGAGCAGAAGAAAAGGAATAAAATTCAATTATTCATTCACATTCACRTTTACTGAAGATATGCTTTTCCCTGCCACAAATAAAAAGAGAAAATTCACACAAAGGGAAGGTGCATTTTCCTTAGATATCTGAATTCCTTCCAACTGGCTGCCACAGCTATGTGCACTTTCACAACCCTACAATACACATAAGTATGTAAGAGTTTGGTGGGAAGATATGAAATAATCATGCATTTTACCATGAAAGAACACTCAACAACTCATCTCCTGAGGATTCATTGCGGGTCATTGTTCTGTTCCCTTACAGAACAAAGAGAAAAAGTCAGTGGAAACAASGCCAGCCTACACATGTGAGGACCTGACTTCACATTTTCTGCTACTGGATTTCAAAAAATTAACAATTGCTGCAGTTCCTACAGTTTCCAAGATCATTTTAAGAACACATGAATTTCTGAAAGCCTGTGTGTCTATTTGCTTTTTACCCTTTAGTTTAATACTAATTTAAATGAGATGATAATAAATAAATACATAAATAAATAAAAGAAAGAAAAAGGGCAGCATGACACATACTGATGACACATACTGGTATCTCCTACATGCAAATACACTTTTTGATTTTTTCTTTAATAGTCTCCTTTCACAAAACATGTATGTTTTTCATCTTTCTGTGACTTTATTTTTCTTCTCTGCAGCATTTTGTTGCAGGCTGATGATTCTRTTGCAGTAATGAATATTATGGAAGTTATCCTTCATTAAACAGCTGCATGTTGTGAAGGAAACACAAATATTAAAGAAATTTATCATAAAATATGTTACTTATTTTGAAGCACAGAATGGTAAAAACAGCTTTTGCTGTTTCTTGTTCCTGTCCACATTCCTCTGGTGATTTTAAAATATATCTGTAAAATTGTATTTTGTTACTGCTTTCTCTCATCACTGGGAAATAAGTTCTTAGGTATAATACCTTGTTTCTTCTTAATTTCTCTTATTATCTGCCATTCTAAGCTGTTGGTTTTATTCCTCTTCAGCCTAGAGGCTGACATACACCTAAATACTCTCATTTCACAGTAGGGACCACTTACCTTCTCTTAAGACAATACTGTTTCCAGTAAATGTTTGATGAGTTTGGKCTTAAAACAAAAAATAGAATGCCTACATTTTACACTACCAGTATTTAATCTTCATAGTAGGACACAGAATAAAATCCTATAGCCGAAATATTCTGATAATAGTTGATTCATACGTAATGTATTTTATAGTGTGCAGTGACTATTTGCATGAAAATGCAAAATGAGAAAGGACTTGCTATGTTCTCTCACTATTTCTAAATATTTGACTTTAAAATTTCTTGTGAACTCCAGCTATTGCCTTCAAACTCTGATTCATGTACATAGTCATACAGTCCCTAAACAAATGGAATAATTAATACTGATATAGTGTTTAGAAGTCTCTTTGCAATGGATATTCGCAGACCGAATGAATGACYGCTTGACACGAACTTTAGATAAGAGAAATTTAAGTTTTTAATTTTATGGATACGCATGCATACATACCACATAGACATACAAATATATATAAGATTATATTGAGCAGGACTTTAAAACTTCAGCATGTCAGAATAATTCTGTCTTCTCTCAGATGAARATAGGTTTCTCTTATGATACTACCCWCCATATTCTTTTGCCTTTATTTCTGAGTTGTTATAAACACTTACTGTAAATAGAAGTAAACAGAAATTTTCTGATGAAGCTTTTGTTTTTGCTTGAAAGAAGCAGTTTGAAAGAAAACTTTTCATTAAAATTTTGTCAATTTCTTTTGGGAAAATTCTCTGGGGTCCAAGATCACATCTTGGAAAATATATTGCCAGGTGAGTGTGACAGACTGATTACAAGGATTTGTTATTTAACCTTAAACTATATGGCAGATCATCTGCTAGTTTTAGAGGAATGTACTGTAAGGTCATTCTGGACTATCTGTGAAACCYATTGGTGCTAAAAGACCACTGAGTTTTTTCAGTCCCCATAGTCCACATAATTTACTCATTCTAATTTGCCTTATGGGGGCTCTTGGCTTTCAGCTTCTTGAATTTGATGTGAAACTTGCCCAAACCTCATTATTAATAAACACAGCAGCTTTATAGTAATAAAAAAATGACAGGAAATTAAACTTTCTGGGTAATATGAAGTGTTATTTGTGTTCTTCTGAAATAGCATCCTGTGTTTCTAAAATTATGATGCTAGGAAAGCTCAGTTTGTTTGTCTGCTTAACTCAGATGCATTGCTTTGATGAATAATTAACTTTACAGGAATTTGTCAGCAATAGCCACTATTTTTCATTCTATCTGCTGTGATGGAATTTTCTGTTAAGTACTATTTTTCATTTCCTTCAGCACCATTTTTGTATTCTCAAAAATAATTGAAAGCATTTAAATTCAACATTAGATGTAAAATAGATTTCCACAAAACCCTGTGTTGGAACACAGTTGTTGAGCAAAAGCCAGAAGGGAAGACAGAKCTGGACCATCATGTGACATGTAGAGGAAGCCAAGGGGGCACCAAGCAGGTAGTGGGCTGAAACCAAAGGCTTGTGAGGCCTGACAGTACTAAATACAACTGAACATTTCCTCACCCCATCATCCAACAGCTACACAAAGGAGTAGCATACGGCAGCAGCCCAAGCCATGCGGGTGTCTGCAGGAACTGCAGCAAAGATCACAGCGAAGGCAGCAAGTGCTCTGTCAGCAGGGCATGGGCGCGTCTGCCAAGATCTGATGGGCTTATGCATCACGAGAGCAGGCACAGAGGAAACATCCCTGTCTCATCACCTTCCCATTAGTACACTCTGACACTACCAAGTCAGAAAGTTCTGATTTTAAATTCCTGGAAAGAGCACAGTATTTTWTAAGTTAAGCAATGCAGCCACCTGTACTGAACTTTCACAGGAACGTGCGTGAGTCCAGGAGTGAGTGTTTGAAGGAGGTAGAAAAAATGTCAGTCTGTGCACCAACAGTAGATAATCTGTCTAAAATTGGAGCCTGTCTATTACTAACCCTTTTGAGACAATGACATGGTGACTTTTGCAGTTATGTTTTTTTCCCTGTGTATGTTATGAAGCTGCTTCAAGCAGCCTTTGTGATAAGGGCTCAAGGAGCAGGTGACCCAGGGTGACTTAACACCACAAACCCTTTCAGCATCTGGTCTCGCTTTTGGAACACAGGAAAGAAGGAATTGAAAGTTTGGAGAGCCACATAGCATYTTGGAGGGACAAAACACTATCTGAATGACAGACAAGTTTATCTACCCAAGTTCTGGGCCAACAGCTCAATCAGACAGCTATGAAGAAGCTGTCATCTAGGAAAGACATATCTGCTTGAGGTAACGCTATCACGTAAGACTCAGGTATCTTGTGTATGCTGATCATTTTTTATATATTGTCTTCAGGCTTCCAAAGAAATTATTATTCTGTGCCTTATCCTGTAGTAGGTTTTATACGTGGAAATAATTTGTCTAAGTTTCACACAAAAACAAAATCAACAATATAGTGAAGCAAATTTCCAGATTAATTGCTTGATGAGGTTATGAAGCATAAGTGAATTCATGACTTGTCAAGAAACTCCTACACAATGCTGTCAATGATAAAATTACAAATGCAATTTTCATCTATTGCTGTTGAATTAAATCCTTTCTTTTTTTCTGTAAACAAAATTCAAAAGGTTTTTCAGTACAACTAACTGCTTTTGCATCCTGTTGAGTTCAGTCATAGCTATAGTCTTAAGGACGTAAAAAAAAGTCAGTACTACAGAATCATTCTGTACCTTAGCAGGATAGGATTTTATAGCAGATAATTGAATGTCTGTGTGCTTTCATGCAATTTGACAACAAATACCAATCCTGGATGTGCTCGATACTTTTACACATGCCATTTTTTGAGATATTTTAAATATTTTTTATAGATTTTAGATAAATCACTTTGCTTTTTTTTTAATTAATTGTTTAATTTCTCTAAATTACAATTTCTTTTTTTCTGTGGAGTGGTCAAATTTCCATTTGGTCATATTCACAGATTTTTGTAGTCATCTAGGTAAATTTATAATGCAATTTTACAAGTTGCCAATCAATGTGCATGAAGGATGGTTTGTTCTTCTCAAGGAAAATCTGAATCTAAATGTTGTATTAAATTTTTCAACCAAGCTACATGTATCTTAAAATAATACCACTTAGCATTAGTGGCTTGCAAGGCTCATCTTGCAAAGGAAAAAAGGGGCAGTAATGAGAAATGGATAGTAATGAAAAATATTTCCTCTTGTTTCTAACAAAATGTTTATGTGTATAAAATATAAGATACATTTATCGTYTCCATGTGTATCAATATAATTTACTTAAGTCTTAACGCTTCCCTATGAAACACAGAATAGTAGTATATGATCACGGTTTGCTATACACACACCAATGTTTCTAGGAAGAAGGACTAACTCTCTCTCACTAATCCCTAGGATTTATGCATGACACAGAGAGGCTAAGCCCCATATGCCTCCTGTCTTTTCCTGCCAGCTTGCTTTTTTCAAGTCAGTAGCATCTTGTGCCTGACAACATCAAAAACTTTAAGTGAGACTCATGTTCATGCATGCCCATTTACCCTTTACCCAAAGGTAAAACACTTTGTACTCCAGAACTGATAATAATTTTCATGAGTATAGGGAGTCTGTTTTGAGAATGCTTGTGGATCTTTGTAAAGGTATTTAAGGTGTGATGTGGGCTGCTCAGCATAGTGAAGAGAGAGCAGAGTATTTTGGGGCTACAGTCCTGGACGCATGGCAGGTGACAGCAGAAGAGAGCTGCTCATGTGGCTCAGGGCCTCCCCAGGAACAGCTGTTCTGTCCCACCTCTTGTCCCAGCACAAAGCTACATTAAAACATCTGGTATGATGGACTGGACTGAGGACTTTTCTGACGCAGGCATTCAAAGGTAGTGTGATTTTAGCAACCTAAATCTGCTTACAGTTTTGACATCCTCTAAAGGATCATGAGCATCCCCTGAAATGTCTTTTCTGACAATAAATAAACTACTCAAAATAGACAGTGTGCAATAATGATGTTTACACAGCAGACCAAATGGATGCATTTTTGCTGCAGCAAATGGGAACATGGAATTAGGCAAAGACTTCTCACAGTGACACTTTCTAAGCTTTCACAGTCATTGTCATGAGTGGACAGTTTTGCCAGGTGGAAAGGAAACTCTTTGCACCATTGTCTTGGGCCTGTAGAATTAATTTTGCAGAGGTTTAGGTTATAATTGTATAGGTTCCCAGGTCCGTAATACCCCCCCCAACCATGGACTTATTCTGCGTATAAACTTAATGCTTTCACAGTACTAAATCAAGAATGGCTCTTTTTGTTTGACAGGTGATAGATCTTCTCTGAGATGAGCTATAAGATAATTTTCAAATGTCTAAGGAATAAAGGTTTTTCTTGGTATCACTCTTTCATGTATGACAAAATGATTGATTAAATTTAAATATTAGCTCACCAAGTAAAATACCAAGACAGTATTTCATTATCATGTATTGTCCTTTCTATACAAACCAAGTATAGAAAAAACAGCTAGTAGGATTTTTGGAAAAGTATTATACAACTACACGGTGCTGACACAATCAGGCACCTAATGAGTCCTAATCTTGGCTGAGTAAAGCCCAACTCCGAACATACAAAGCAGGAAGAAGATCAATTAGTTGCAAATAAATCACCATATATAAACTGCTAGCGATTCAAATTCAGTTTTATATGATGCAACTTTCAGAAGACAATAAGAAGCACCTGCACTGGTAATTCGTAGTTACCACTATGGTTTTTCCCAGTGGCCATCAACCACTGTAAGTAATGTGCTCTGCTATAACTTGTAAGAAAGTGAAAAAATAGCCTTGTCTGCCTCACTCCCACCTTTTGCTAGGATTGAAGAGGGAATCCTTTCTAGAGATACTGGATGGTTACATGCAGACTTTCTGTGCCAAATGATGCCATTAACATCTATCCTTTGGTTGAAATCTCTGCAACTCTTCTGACTGCATAGTAAGAACTCTTCAGAAAGGGGGGAGGTAGTGCTGGAGCTGCCAGGAGGAGTCCACTTCAGAAATGTAAGCACGGAGAAATAGGAAGCACCCATGATTACAGTCCATGAAGGCTGTGTCAAGATGACTGGGGGTGAAATCAGAGAAAACTGAGAAATTATATTCACACTCTAACAGATGTTATAACAGTGAGGAAATTACAGAGTGAAATGCAGTTGCTACTTCCAGGATGGAATGCAGTTGGCAAGAAGGAAATGTATTCCACCATGAGCCACCACACCCAGAGCCTGCAACCTTAAGCACACACTAAGAAGGATGAAATGGAGGTGGAGCAAAGTGTAGACACCTTGGCCAGGCTCTGCTGAAATCCTTGCAGGGATCAGAACCCAATGGTGCCCTGTAGCCAATAAACTGCACAGCAGCTGTCACCCAAGGGAGAGGAGAAGACGTCTTGCTGCTGAACCAGCAGCTGGGGTGAAATCACCCTCCTTGGATGAACTTGGTTCATTACAATCTAATTACAATACTAACACACAATTCCATGCCAAAGTCACCCACATCTGAGGTACAACAATACTCACTGGGCAGGCACCCCATATTTTATTAACTATATCTTTCAGAGCAAAGTGAGAGAATTTTGATCAAATCAGTAGCAAAAGTAAGTATGACCAGAGCAACTCAAGCTCCACCTGAACGTAAGGAAATGATATAAAAGTCAGTTATGGTTATGGAGAAGTTAGGGAAGACTTCATTGTAACTATGGGTAACTTCTGGGATCAGTTGATGGGCAGAACCCGGCTTCTCCCCCATAGAAATGCCTCTTGTAAAAACTGTATTCCATTTGCTCTAAATGGTCCTTTCGAGCTGGATTTCATTAATGATTAGAGTTTGTCTGCATATTGCTTTAAATTTGTCCCTGCAGTCAGTCACTATCACCACCAATCTTCAAACCTGAATCTGTCACAATTTTCTATTACCAGTGTGTTTATTAATAAAGTGTGTAATTTTGTGAAGTGTTTAGTGTGAGTCCTTCAAGGGCAGCAGCTGCTGCTGGCAGTGGAGAACATCCCTGACTGAGAGTGGGGAGATGCAGGAGGGGTCTCTCTTTCTAAATTGCAATAAAGGTTTCACTCTGATACGYTGTTGGTTTGTGCCCCTGAACAAGTCGGTCAAACTGCCCTTGGGTACAGCGGGCTGCTCACTGGGGTCCCAAAAGGGGGCACTGACAGACTGGTTGGGCGCAAGGTTTTCAGCCTTCCTGAGGCATTGACAAACCAACCAAAGTTGTTCGAGGAAACCCCTCTTTCACATGACAGGACGCCGTCATCCTTTCTCAATGTACACAATATAATAAACACAATATTTCTCTGTTGTCTTGTGCTCTAAACACCTAATATTGGGTGCMTTCACTTAACCTCATTCACTTGTTTCCTTGCTGTTAATAAGTGTCTTCCTCCACTCTGGACGGAATCTATCAGTTCAGGTCTGAGCCAATTCCACAGCTTCTTTTGAACTGGCCTAGGCAGTGGTGATTGTCCAGCATCCAGTACAAGAATGTGACCTGTGGCCAACAGCAACRTTGACACTGCACATGACAATGTACCTTTAGCAGCAACTATTCTTGGCAACTGTTCAAAGCAAAACTCAAGCATCTGCAGAGTTTGTAAAAACCTCCTGAATACAGTTTGCATTCATGTCACTTAGATGTTGGTTGCTCTTCCTGCAGATGTCCTCAGGGCACTGGGCTCGTGCAGGGAAAGCTCTAATCTCTCTGCCTGACATCATTATTGACAAGACAGATCTGGTAGCCAGAGGATGCACAGAGACCAGGTGTGGTCATGCAGCAGATAAATATGCTTTGGAGGACACTGTAGGCACTCTCTGTACCCAACATTACCCTTCCCAAATTATTAGAGTGGTCTGCATATAGTCCCAAGGGCCAGCTGGATGGTTTAGCCTCCAGCCTACCTTGTGATGCTGCCATCAATGTCATGTGCCTCTTAGCAAGGACTGTGTAAGTACAGTCTTACAGAGAGTCAATTCCAGATTTAGCAACAAAGCCCCTGTGCACTAAGTGCTATACAGAGCAAATTAACAAAGAAAACATCTTCCAACTAGCATAAAGGTCAATGAGGAGATGAAGGGAGGTTAACAAGAACAGAATTCCTGTCACTCTTTCTGATGTTTTTTTTTTTTAAACAGACAATACTAGATGAATTTTGTGTGTTTATGAGCTGAGAGGATTAAGCTGGTGCGGCTAAAGACATGAAGCACTGTGCTACTGTTTAAACTCATCAGACTGCATATCTAGAGAGGGGAAAAAAAAACTCACAACCCTAAATTACTTGCTTAAATGAACCTTTTAAAAAGATAGTGATGTACAAGAAGCCCTGCAGGATTTAGGAAGCTTATCAGCCTCAATGCAGGCTTGCTTGTTTCCGCTCTGTGTCTCAAACATCATTCTAAGGGTTGAAAATTCTTTTGCTCCTGTTGCACTCCCTTTTCACTACAGATTTTCAAAGCTGACAGGTTGAAAATACATTCCAACCTTGAAAATACGATTTTTTTTCTCAGAAACAACTTCAATAAGTTGCAACTAATGACCCTGAAACGAATGCATCAGGTGTTAAAACAGTCATGAAATGATACATCCTTGGGTGTGGGAAGAAAAGAACTCAGCAAATCCAGGGGATGGCTTCATTGCAAGTGACTAAAAGAGCCTCAACTCTGTCCTCATGCATTTTTTATTTGCTTTTTTAAAATTAGTACTGCTACTAAATGGGCAAATCAGAAACTGGAAGTCTTTCCAGGTTGATTTTTTTGATACACTAAAGTGCAGAGAAGCCCAGTCATGAAAATTCATTATCTTGAAACCACACATTTTGGACAGAGATCATCTGACCATCTGGCAAATCCCCCAAGAGTTCGAGGGCCTGTTTTAGTACAGCTGAGAGTCAAGAATACTGAAAATTATTCCAGCATCTTTGAAGCTAGATTGTAGTTCAGACAATGAGCTTACACAGGTAGAAGAACAAAAGTCCAACATCTCACGTGGCCCTCTGCAAACATCTTATGGTGCTGTAGTAGGTGCCAGTTGCGTGGCCACTCATCTTTAAGCAGAAATTGTGGAAAAGGGAGGGTGAGGAATGGATCGAGTCAACCTTCTGTGTCCCCAGAGTGCTGGAGGGCGCAGCTAGCCTGAGAAATGCAACATAATGAATGGCAGTAGAAGTCATGAACCTGATGCGATAAGGAACTAAAGTGGAATGGAATTTTACAAGTGTGAAACTACTTCTAAGACGGTACAACTTTTACACCACATTTTGATAGGGGCTATGCCAAAGGACATGCCAAAYGTTTAATGCTATGTAACAGCTTTCCCAGATCTAAGCAGAGGTCAGTTTCATGCAGAATGCTGATATAAAATGGGAGGAAATAAAAATATCAGAGGAAAATCAGAATGCTAATCAACAATTTATTATGATCTAGAAATAATAGCTAACATTCTCATTGATTTATTTTCTCCGTTGACCAACAGACTTGTTTTCTTGCTGCTATGTTATATCTTACATCTTTTTAATTTGGAGAGACACTTTTTTTATATTCTTGCTCTTCTTTACGGAGATGAATCAAACACTTATAGTTTTGATACACATTCGCTTAAATTTAATTGGCTTGGCATTAATGTTTGTACATCCTACCAATCTCACTCCTGGAACTCTGAGTTTCTGTGCTTCTTTCTAATTAGCAGTCCTCTGCTCAGATTTTGTCATTCACTGTATCTTGCAGATTGGTGGGGCGTGCAAGGGCAGTACTGCTCAGCAGGAGTGCCCAGCCCGCAAGCCTCAGTATGGCAGTGCTTGGAAACACAGAGCTCAACCATCAGAATTAAGGTAGATTTCAGTTTGATTCAAGAAGTAGGAACAAAGTGTGCCAAGTCAGAAACGGTTGAACATAAAGATTTGTTTGCAACTATTAAAATCAAAACCACAATCTCAAAATGTCAAAGACTAGGTCTGTAAAAAGATTAATTATCAAGCAAATTYGGGAATGCACTTCTATTTATGATATTGTGAAATATAGAAAGGTTCTAGAGGTTCTGAGAAACCTTTGAAGGAAATAACTATTCTATTGCATACTCACCATAGAAAACTTTCACCAGAAATTTCCYATGAACAATGTCCCCATTGACAATAGTGGCTTCTGTGGAGGTCAAAGGAGTTTCTCTTATATGATTGTCCCTAGTCTATTTTCTCTAAACATTTTACATCTTAGCTATAATATTGGAAGGAAGAGAAATATGGATCTGCTGTTGAAAAGATTACTGTTAATCTATTAGTTTACTTTTTAATCTTTTAATTTTAGTAAAAAGATTAGGGTTTAATCCTTTTTACTACAGAGGGAAATATATTTTCCCTATAGAAAATAGAAATAATAAACAATGTATTTTAAGTTGCTTGGGTCACTGTTACAAACGGGGTTTGTAAATATACTACATATTTATTATTATTTTTGAGAAGTTTAATTCAGATTAATGGGCACCTTAAACACTCTAAGACTTAGCTCCATTAGTCCACGTTGAATCCTCTATGTGCTTAGGGTGCTCAGTGGACAATTTTTCTAGTACTGGGGTCCCCAGGATGAGACCRGAGTGGCAGTGTCTAGACAGAGCACACAAATGCCACTGCCTAACATGAGGCTGTGCTCAAGCAGAGTGCATCTGCAAGGCTGATTGTCAAGCATCACCCCGTGCCTACCAATTAGACAAAAAAGATAGTACTCTAAATTTTTTGTTTGTTTGTTTCATTATTTTGCTCTCTTTCATTATTTTTTCTACTTTTGTCAAGACTGTTTCCTTCTTAATGTCTGACAAAATGCAACAAAAGTTTTTGCCGTTTTTTCAAGCATCCTTTCACATAAGTGTAATTTAAGTTAATGTTGAGACTATTTATAAAGCATTTCCTGCTCTAATGTTGAGGTAGAGGCTCTTTTAACTTTCTCTAATTAGATTTTCGTCCAAACACAGAAATTAGTTTTCCACCTGCCACTTCTAATTAGTAATCCTCTGATATTCTAAAGCATGTCTTTTCCAGAAGAAATACTTAGTAGGAAATTTCATCATCCTTGCACTCGGTGGGCTTGTCACCACCCTGTGAATCTTGAGTACAATTGCTCCTGGAACTGGAGCAACCTCTTGTGCTACTTCACATTGTGCACACATACACAGTTTGGCAGACTGCAAAGGCGGTAGCATTTGGGGGTTTGGTGAAAAATCAGTGGCTGAACTTCCTTTACCTCCAACATGGCTGAATATCACAGACACAGAGCAGTCTTGGGCACACATTTTATCTGGAAACAGCAAAAACGGCTGAGAAATCTCTCATCCTACTGCAAAAGCTTAGATTTTCTGATGAAAGGCTTTTGAAAAACTAAAGACCAAAAAAGATAACACTGTTCTTCAATAAATCTTACAAGTGCAAAATGCGTTTTATGTTTATTCTTGACTCCATGTTTATGAATTGCTCTTAATACTTGAACAAGACTAGTATCATCCGTTTCTTATTGTTTATGCTGACTGATAAAAATGCTCAAACCAAATCTTTTAGAAGTGCTACTTGTTTTGAAACACCTCTTGGTGTAGGGTAGAATGCTGACATTTCAAAAAATGGGTAAGTGGGGTACTCTCAGAAATGTAAAAAATTATTCTTCCTCTTGAAAATGTAGCAGGAATATTGTGTTTGTAACTATTTCATACTCTTAGATAAGCAGTTTTAAAACTTTCTTCTCAATATATGTGGCAGATGCAGTATTAAGGAGCTTGTAACAAATCCAAACAAGATTGTATAGAAAACTTGAAAACATTTGTATCCACATCATCTATATTTTAAATATATTTTCAAAAATCTTTCTCTAATAATCTTACAATGAAAGACACACCATAATATTATGCTAAATAACTTCAGATTATTGGAACAATGTTTTAAACCCAAGGCATCAAATAAAATCACCTGAAAATTGAATTTAGTAGTTGCCAAAAGGAAATAAACAGTATGTTTAGGTTATCAACAAAGAAATTTGTAATAAATTCTAGAGTCAAGTTCATAGACAAGTACTGCTTTCAAATTTATTAAAATATTTTAGTTTTAAATTTGRCTTTTACATAAATATTGCAAATTTTAGCATTTAAGCTATGCTTTTCTGTTATACTTGGTACATAAAATGTTTTGGTTACAAAGAAACAATCACTTGACATTTAGCTTTTGATCGTTGCCAACAAAGTATGCAAGTAATCTATTTAATATCATCCTACAGTTTAAGAATGGTATTTATAGTAGCTTTGAGTGCCACGGCAAAGTGAAACAATAATTCATATTCTTATATTTGAATCCTAGGTAAAGAGGTTYGTTTTCATCATGGTTTGAGGCACTGCCTTTCTCTTTTACAGAGTGGAGGATTCACTATTTTGGTAAAGGTAAGGAAATGAAGATTGTAAATGTGTATTATAAGAATGAATGATGGTAAACATTGTAGCTTTTTAGGAAAGTTATGGGTTAGGGRTGTGTGTATGAGGGCTTTGTTGATTTTGTGGGGATTTTAATTGCCATGATCAAGACAAGTTTTACCCTAAAGATGTAATTTCCAGATGAATTGTGGGGGGAAATTAAGACGTAAGAAAACTGTCCCATTTGTGGTCATTTATGCAGTTTTGCTAACTTATATAAATCTTACTAGCTTATATAAATTGCTCTTACATAAACTGATCTTATATAACTTTTTTTTTAATTTTCATGATTTACATACTGGGTGAAAAAATCAGTCTTAACTCCTCCTCCACAGCTTTTTGTTACTCTCCCCACAATTCTTGGGGTTTTTTTTCTGGCCAAGGAACTGATCTCACTTTACTATCATTTTCTGGTAAATCAATGGTTTTACATGCAAATATATAAGATATGTAATCTTCAGTAATATTTTTTCGAGTCATAGTTGTAGTTTTCTCGCACATTTCAGTCCTGTGAAATGAGCAGAGAAGCAAGTTGGCCATAACCTTCTTTCCTACCAGCTTTCTCACAGAYAGAGAAATGCATTAAGATGACTGCAAAACTTCAATACACATTATAACCATTTTAGCTGCTATTAAATTCGATTTGTTTCTGGAATGATGTTCATTATTTTCTTCTGTTGAGATTCCTTTGTGGAGTGCCACTGTAGCTAATCTGCTAGTGCATGTTCATCTGCAAACTGAAAAATTATGGAAAACAGGGGCTGGAAATGTTTGGAAAACRTTTATGCATTTTGAAGCAGGATGCCTAACTCATGGATAGAGATAAATCCATCTTACCCAAGCTCAATGTGTATTCTTCTCAGTAATTTGAGAAATACAGTATTTGCAACTATAATTTGTGTAAGAAGAGACCACCTTTTAAAAATATATGTATTTTCTCTCTCAAAAAMTTTGCTATTTGTTCCTACAAATTCTTGTATAGAATTTTACTCTGCTGTTTAAAATTAAAATTATCTAAATAACAGATACAATTGATGGATCACTAAACTATAATCTAAAAGGAAAAAAATTATGAACATTTTTAGATAATTTTTGATTTAAAAAGACCATGTAAATAGAAGTCTAGTTTGGACAGACATGTCTACTGTACACGCATATTGGCTCTCAGAGGGCATATAGACAATTTCTCTCCACCTATCTGTTCATTGGTTARATTCAAACCAAGCAGTAAAAATGTTCATTTCTTCATGTGAAACAATGTTCAAACCACTGAACTGAAGAACAGCTGAGTGAGCGATGCAGGAAAGAYGGAATTTGTCCTAGGGATGAGGGTTAAGATCAAGGTCTTGATATATACACAGTATGTTTTCAAAGTATACAGCAAATTTTTGTTATAACCCCCTTTGCAGTTCCAGTCTGGGGCAAGCTACATCAATTTCCCAAGCAGCATTTAAAAGCACTGGAAGTTTTCATCATCATCTACTGGAGATGCATGCAAGGGGTGGATCAGCACCATGTAAAAACCACTGTGACAATGAGGGGGTATAGGAAAGCAGTGGCAGGGATGGGSATGTGACCTTCCCCTCTCTAAATATGCTGACATTAGAGATTGCCTCTGTGTGGTACAGAAAATGCCCAGAAAAAAAGGTCCAAACCAAGGTCACAAAATCTCAAGGCTGCAAAGGCTTTCCTCACACTGAGTTGCCAGGGTGGCATTCCACTTGGAGGGCAAAACCAGCTGGCCACAGCACTCCATTAATAAAATTATCACCAAAAATTTTAATGTATTAAAGGGAAATAAAAATGCCAGGGACGCCTAGTACGGGCACAGAAATAATTCAACCTTTTTGCCCTTTTGCTTCAGCAGTAGCCTTAATGCAGAAACATGGTGAAATTCTCTGTACTTAATGGCTACGCAAGAGGTGTTCGCCAGAGCACTCTGACACACCTTACTTTAATGAGCTGTGTKGTGAGCTGTCTGTGGGGTTACTTTGAGTCACAGCTCGTACTCTCTAACATACTTTCTTCCAGCACAGAGACAAACCCAGTATCACCTAAGCAGCCTGTGCCTTTAAGAAAGAAGGGTTTTTTCCCCAACCATCTCTCTCTACTGAGTCAACAGTTCATGCGTCTCCTTTGGGATCTCCTTTCCTTTTAAACATAGCTCTCCTGGAGATTAACTCAATATGTCTTCACGAAAGCATAGGTACAATCTGTGTTCTTCCAAATTTCAGTATTTTTTTCCCTAAAGATTGATTAATGAAACAGCCAAAAAAACCACGATACCCTGACATGGTTTTCCTCTTGCTAGGACATCCAAAAAAGTAATAAATCTGAACTCAGCAGCTTGAGTGCCTTTGCTACACTAACCATTTTTATTTGCATTACTATTTGAAAGGACAGAGATGATAAATTCAAAGAAAATATAGGGCTGAAACTGGCATTAGTCTTGTCTTTAGTTGTTTTAATACCTGTAGTTATTGCTATTGTGCTTAACTGTGACTCATCTGAAACAATTCAAAGCATCAATTCATTAAATTATTTTAATAACCCATTTATTAGGAAAGAAAATCTTCATTAAAAGCAAAGGGGGCAAGAATATATGCCTACAGGCTGCAGCGCTGCCTGACAATTTTCACCTGTGCATCCCACTGTTGCTTCAGCCGTGCAAGGCAGAGGGTGGGATGGTTCTCACACTGAGCTGAGTACCTCTGCCAGGTGCTGCATTACACCCCGTGGATGTGCCAGCTCAGGTGGTGTGTCATTACTTCACTCTGGTTTGTGGCAGAGACGTGTCCAGAGCAGAAACCAGGCCATCAGCATTTTTAGGACCCTGCATCAGTCAGAGAAAGGCTCTGAATCCCATCCCCTCCTATCAGACACTGTCAACGGTGTGCAGCTTTATCTCTAACTGYCCATTAAAAAATAAATAAATTTATTAAATACCTTATACTAAAATCACACTAGCTGTAGTACTGCAAAATACATTTTATATTCTTGTAGAACTGCTATAGTCTATAGGAAAACAATTTGTATTCTGTGAAGATTTCTTAAGTATTCACAAACAGTTCTTACTTATGTTGTCACCTAAATTACTAAGAATGTAATTTACAATGTTTCTGCTACACATATTATTACTGTGTGAAGCATATTGTAAAATTTCAGAAAGCTATGAAAGCACCATTACTCATGAAGTGCTAGCGCAAATGTTAGCTTAGATTCCCTTACCAACCCCAGTAAGTCTGCTTGATTCAGAAAGGAATGTAGCATCATTTGAAATCTGAGGAACCATTTGCTTAAAACAACAATCATTTTAAAAACAAATTTGAGTTTGAAATATTGTTAGTCAGCTTCAACACTTGAGGATATTTCTTGCTTAAAGTAAGTGTAACAGTGGATATATGTCCCTGAAAACAAACATGCTTTTACTATCACACCAAAATATTCTATCTCCTTCCTGAGGTATGATCTTCACAGAGATCCCCCGTCMCTTCTTGCCTCCTAATGGCACTGGAACTATTTAATGGTCATCAAAGCTTTCCAAGGCCCGAAAAAGCACTAGAATACTATACTTCATAGGCTTTGTAAATCCTTTAGACAACTTCATTTTCAGTAACACACAAACCTGTGATTTAACATTTTTTAAACCCCTGTCTATATATGTGTTTTCCAGAAAAAGACGTTGTTCGACACCTGCTATCAAATGAAAAGTTAACATTACATGAGATCAGAAATATCTTGTAAAAACAAAGGAAAAAACCCAACCCGAACAAACCTGCAAAACCAACACCTAAACCTGGTAGAGTCATTGTATATTTACGTTAATTATTTCAGGGGAGTAAACACCGTAGCACAGGTTTAAGGTGTTGACCTGTGCAGTGCCAGCATGAGCAGAGACACCCCTGGCAGGACCAAAGCAGGCTCTCATCCCCCAGAGACACATCTAGGGGATGTCACTTCTCCTGGCTGTCCCTGAGCCCTCTGCAGAATTTAATCMAAGAGCCACAAAAGGCCACAACTGTCAGACTTTATTAAAACACCCTAAGAAGGGAAAGAATAAGTCAGTGACCCTTCACTTGGCAATGAAGAATAAATTAATGAGTGACTGAGTATGTGTTGTGGCTTCATTCTRTTGGCTGCTCCTTGATAAGGGACCTAATTTAAAAAGGAAGATTTTCTAATATCCTCATGCCTTTTTCTGACAAAGAAAATGAAATACCTTTTCCAGTGTAAAAATCCAGGCTGCTGCATTCCTGCTGTCAGACTCCATGAATGAGTCTCTGCAAGTCAGCATAATGGCTGTGAATGGGAAAATGAGAAGACAGCAGCTGAGAAAATCTGCATTTATTCAGTCAAGGTTTAAATGGTTCTAGTGACCTAAACCAAAAAAGCATTATGCAGTATAGGACAGAAAAAAGGACTAATTCTACAATTTTAGGGTTRTATATTTAAAAAGAAAGCGAATTTTATTCATTTGAGAAATATCCAAGTCACATCAGCCCACTGTTCGGACCTTGAGGGATGACTTCTACCTTCCCTTCTCATAATATTAATAAACAACCCTTTTGTTTCTATAAACAATCCTGCATGGTTCTCATTTCCTTTCATTGCATTGGTATTGACTCTCATTGGTACTAATTATCCTTTCTAGTACCTTATTTCAGGTGGCTAATATTTGCTGTAATGGAAGTTGCATAAATGAACTCTCAGATGGGAGAGAAGATTGGAAGATTTTTAGGGCAAGAATTATTCTTTTACTATCTGAATAGTTCCCAAGTGTAACTAGCCTTTGTTTTCTTGACCAAAGGTTCATAATCATTGCAGTAGTAGAAACATAAAGCTTACATGCCATTGCCGATGCCTGATTTAATGTAGCTAACACGGTGCAGAGGGAATTCTAAGTCCCAAGCTGGGACTGCAAGAGATGCTGTGTTGCTACTGTAATAATTACAACAAAATTTATTGTGCAGCCTTCCTCAGAATTGGTGAACAAAATCTTAGAAAAAAAGTGTTGTGTTTGGTTGGCTTTACTACTATGCAATTTAATATATAAATAATTTATTTCATATTGCTGCTATGACTTATGTTTTACAATTGTGACCCATTCTCTCAACATTACAAAATAAATGCTTACATGTAAAATAGTTAAATGTGTTATATTTTGCATTTAGCCTCAGAGCGAAGTAAACGTGTCAAATCTAACAAATCTCAGTGCCTTCCTTGCTAAAAAACACATAACCCAAAAAAATKTATTTTATTTTGATGAGTATTTATATTCAGATTCTTGAAAGTAAGCAGTGATAGACATAACTCCTGAGGAGGCAAGATGACAAACAGGGTTAGAGGAACACGACATCAATCTTAATCACTGCACAGAAAAAATTTGCTTCATCTGACCTGTGTAATAGTTATGGGAATAACAGACTCCCTATAATTATTAATGAATATAAGAAAAGGYACTTGTATGCACACATGCATATACCTCTACATTGACAACGCAGCCAGCATTTCACACACTGCACTGGAGAGAGGACTTCCATAACTGCACTGCCCAATAACCACAAACACAGAAATGAAACGCTGCAGGGGAGAGAAGGGCGAGAGTGGAAGGAGGCACAGTGTGTTGGTTTGAGCCCCCAGTCTGGAAATTCAGGTATCACAGCTATATCTGCAGCCATGTATCCCTCTCATTAGCAGTGAATAAACTGGGCCACATGTCACAGAGGATTAAGTACAGGCCAYGGCGCAAAAGAGCGGCTGGAAAACAAAAGAAAACAACTCGGTCCCCATTTGCTCTGATAGAAACAGTTTTTCAGGGAGCTATGCTTAACTGGAGCCTTTGACAAATATCTGTAACTGCTGGTAACTAGGATGAAATTCAGTTTTTCCTGAATTTAGGAGCGCTGTGTAGGTACCAGCAGGTGCATGAGGGTGCCAAGCTCTGGCTGGGGGAGGAAGAAGATGCTCAGCAAAGTAGAGGGGAAACTAAAATACCCCTGAACCATGGCTACACCACTGCAATCAATAGCTGGGTTGGAATTCAACATTTGGCTGCCCCTTAGGCAGAGGGTGCCCCGGTTCCTGCACCAAACCCTCAGAGGGGACAGGATGGCACCGGGGCAGTGGGTGCCCATCCYTGCCCCGGTGCCTGCCCCACCTGMCACTCCTTGGCCCAYAGCCTGCAGCAGCTGGGGCTTCTYATAAAGGGCTGAAGGACTGGCATCAGGTAATGACTGAAATAATCCAAATACACACACTGAAGGAGGTCAAAACTTTTCAGTCAATGTTGCCTTTTAGAAAGGAGGATCATACCTCTATTTTCGGGCTTTTTTTCCCCACATAAATATTGCATATTTTACAAGGATGTTCAGATGGAAAAGGTAAGCATACAAATACTATAAAAATGCTAAGTTATCAATTTTAACCATTAACTGGCTTATTTTGTGCACACGTGGGATGATTCAGTCTTTACTTACATTTTGATTTGAATGGTTGCTTGCATCATTAGCTAAATAAGTAACTGTTTAGTATGTGCTTTTCTCATTTGACCTACGTTCCTCTGGCCTATTTAGCATACACCTACTATTTCAATTTTTTTTTTTTAATGGCTTTGTTCACCTCTCTGGAGCATCCTGACTTAATGTAAGCCTGACTGTATGGAAAATACCCATATTCCTGATACTGGGCCTCTGGGGAACAAACTAATACAAAAATTTCGTAATCCAAGAGAAAACTCAATTTTGTGATTCCATGATTCCATGATTCGGCCACCCCTTAGAATGAATTTTGGGTTTCATCCTCGGTTCCTGACTATTGCTTGTATTTTATCCTATGACTAGCTACTATCAAACACAAACACAGTGTTTCCAGTAGCCTTTGTTCAAACTTTTAATTTCTAATAYTGATCTTGATAAGTTTTATAGGAAGTTTTTTAGGTGCTTAAAGCTGTTACTTTGATTCCTACATTTTCTTTTCCCCAAAATAAAATGTTACTAAAATTCTGCAGGAAGAATATTACATTGTGATGGTATGTCCAGTTCAGCACGGAAAATCCTCACTGAAAAATTTACTGAGATCACTTTTTTAATCAGAACAAAGGTCCCTGTGGGGGACAACATGCTGATGGGACTGTTAAAGTTGTTATGATTTGTTTTTACGACTGTTGTTAGATACAATGACTATAGAAAGTGTGAGACTTGAAGCYATAGGGGATGTTAAAAATGACGACTAATTTTAACTGTGTGCATGACTACCAGCTCTGTCTGTAGGATGGAACACCTAGGAGGATATCTATTTGTGTAGAGAAATAGAAATTTAAAAATAGCTGTTTATTAAAAAACAATAAATCCCTCATGAATGGAATTTGTATATAAATATTTGAATATATTTTTATGCATCAAATTACTAAATCTTTATGAGTTGCAAAATCTTTGCTAAAAACTGTGAAGAGAGAATTTCTGTGTGTGCTTGCAATCTGCAGTGTATAGGGACGAGTGAAGTCCTGATTAGTGATGGTTTAATGGACAACTATAGAGCAGAGTAGGAGTGAGAAAGGAGACAAAGACCTCAACACAAGCTGCAGAAAAYAGTAACAGTTACTTCTTTTTTTCATGACACTTGAGTTCCTACTTTTAGGATTTTCAAACCCATGTAAAATGTGTTCCTCTGGAACGCATTTTCCTACAAAATATGCATTTTCCTATACAAATTTCTTGAGGCTGACATGTTTCCAGTACTTTTTGGATGACTAGTAGAGGAACAAACAGTAGAGGGGCTGCCTTTAATGGAATGGACTGAGCCATAGMTATAAGAGTCACAAATTAGACTGACTGCAGGAAAATTATATTCAACAACATCCAGTGATTGCACTGAAATGATTCTTCACAAGGCTAAATTTAAAACCGATTTTTTAAGACTCAGGAAATAACTGCAGAAGGATAAGAACAAGTGCGGGGAAATTATTTCCAGCGATGTGCAATGACGGAACTGAAAAACAATTAATTGTGACAGTAAATTTAAAAAACTTTTTTAATGTTCAGTTGGAGATTGAGGGGCTACTGAATGTCYCCTATGACATTAAATGTTTGGTTCAAGATATTGTTTGGTGTTTCTGTCATTGCCATAAAAAGGATGAGAGCCTTCCTTCCAAGCCCAAATTTCCATGTATAATCTATTTAGCATTCAGCAATACCTCATTATCATCACAGACTAAATGAAGCAGAATGGTGTAGTAGCTTAGTTTGCATTATTCTACTCCATGATTCCTGACCCTAAACTTAATTTGGGTTAACATAGCTGAATTGTTAGTGTCTTTTGCAAATGARGTTGATGTCCTTGCCTTTCTCCTTCTTCCAACACCGATTTAAAGCAATATTGTAAAACATTGTGTGGTAGGTTGACCCTAGCTGGGCACCAGGTGCCCACCAAAGCTCCTCTATCCCTCCCCTCCTCAGGTGGGCAGGGGAGAGAAAACATAGAAAAAGGCTCCTGGGTTGAGAAAAGGACAGGGAGACATCATTCACTAGTTACTATCACAGGCAAAGCACATTTGACTTGGGGAACGTAGCGCAATTTATTGCCGAGAAAATGAGCGTAGGATAATGAGAAATAAAAACAAATCTTAAAACATGTCCCCCAGTTTCCTGCACTCCCTCCCTTCCAGTGGCAGGAGATGAGGAATGGGGGTTGCAGTCAGTTCATCTCATGTTATCTCTGATGGACACAGGGGAAGGTCCCAGCAGCTTCTCACAGAACCCACCCCTGTAGCCCTCCCTCTACCAAAACACTGGTAATCAATTCTTCCCCCATAACCACAACCTGAAGATTGCAAATATGCACAAAATTAATCTCTTTATGCTTTTCAACAACAACAAAAAAATAGCAGTAAATATGGTAAAAGCCTTCAGAGGAAAAAAGAAACAGAATTTATGCAGACTACTGTAAATTTTAGAAGTAGATGTAAATGTAGAAATTAAATAATGTCTTAGGAATTCCACAAAGAAAAATCTGTGGCACTTTAATTCTTTTTCTTGTTTACTTTTGTTTCTGCAAAACTGTAAAATTCAGAGACTTTAAAGTTACCATTCAGTTCTCAATGGGCAACAGTAAAACACTACTGTGAAAAACATGTTAGCATATATTGTGTTTTAAATTTTCAAAGTAGCTAGTCTTCTATCTTACATAGAAAATAATGGAAGATACTATTAATAYAAAAACTAGCTCACAAAGAAGCTGGTCTTTTTCTACAAGTAAAAGCTTTAAAAAAATCTTTAATTTCTTATTTTTACCTGATTAAAATCTTTCAAAAAATTGTTGCAATTTTTAATGTCCCAATTCCCAGTTTTGACACATACAATAGCCATAAGGTGGATGTAAGTATTCAATTATAGAATTAAAGTGTTTCAAGACTGTTTTAATGCACACAAAAACAAGGCCCAAGACTGTAAAGACAGCTACAAGATTCATTTTATAATACATACATTTGCACCGATTTTCCATGCAAGGAGATTTTGAGTATTATCTTTTGGCCAGTTTTAGCAATGTGTATCCTCCAATTTGGTGATTTCATTACAAAGATTAATTACATACAGGCAGAAAATCAATGAAATTTCTTTCAAGGTGGATATTTGCTTTAACAGCTGGAAGCCTCTCACCTTTTCTTTTTCCCCTCCACATAGAGAGTTCTTAAAAATAAATATTTTCATAATATCAAATCATTTAGGGTATACTGTTGAACTGTATGTCAACCTAAAACTAGGATGTAGTTTTCCTAAAACTAGAAAAGCTAATATCTTTCATAACACTTTTTCCCCTAATAGTTCCCAGTACATATCTGGCTGCTTTTGCAAAGTATRTTAAAGATTTTTAAGCTCATGTCTACTAAAATTTACACTTGAAAATAAGCCGGTGTATTTCAATATCAAATAAACAAATAATTCAGTGTCATTTTGCAGCTAATAATATTTTCTTGAGGTCCCAAACTGTGGAAAAACATTTTGATGGTAATAAACTCCCAAACTACTTATAGYTATTCATGTGCTTAAATATTTACTTAGATTGTGCATTACATTTGGTGGAGATTTTTTAATTTACAAGAGAAATAAGATATTTCTTATAAGAATAAGGAGAGGGGAAAGGATCCGTTCAGTACAACTCTTGTGGATAAAAACAATCAGAAATTAAAAATTGCTTATTAATTTAATTTAGGAATAGTTCCAGTGGGGAAGAGTAGCAAAAAGATCAAAAAATGGACACATGGACAGATATTTTGTAAGTAACGGAAGAATAATAATACCCAACCAAATTTAATCCTAATGGTTCAAGGAAGGAATCCTATTATTTATTCTTCTTATTTCACTGTAGTTGAGCTATCCAAAAATCCAAAATACCAAAAATAAGGGAGAACCTTGAAAGTTTGATTCATCCCATCTTGGTATCTGAAGCAGGTGTGGTACATAGTGGTCTAGAAGGTCTTATTGACTAAAGGCATTTCTAGGAAATGTAGAAAAGGGACCCAAACATAAATGCTTACTTAGTTGACATCTTTAGCTAGATTGAATTACTCACTCCTCAATGGCATTGTGGGGCTCCTTAGGAGGAAAGGCATCTCTATAGTGAATGTTTGAAATAGAAAGAGGGAAAGAATGGGGCACTTTTCTTAAAACAGTGTCACATTGACAAAAAATAAACATGCTAAAGAAACAATGAGCAAACTATTAGTTAAACAGGTAGAAAATATGGCATTATTTTCAATATAGGAATGTGTTTGTTTTGAAAGAAAATGTAATGTTTGGTTAACTTTGGGGTTTTTTTACAATAAAAAGGTTTCATGAATACGCACCAAAACTACATTTTCTGTAAATACAAAAAAAAAAAAGACTTTTTCACAGTGAGCATTCCTCTGTCTCTGTGGCAGCTTTGGACAGTTCCAAGTTTTGAGTCCATTTCTTACGCTTAAGTGCCTCCACATGAAGCAAACTTTTGAATTTAAAAAGAGGTCACAGGATTTGAAGATAGACAGAGAGCATACCATTATATATATAAATAGTATATTTTAATTTCACCATTTGTCTTCAACAGTTTTAATCTAGAAGTTGCTAAACCTGTGTGTGTTGTGTATCTGAACCACCCTTCAGAGTACAGGGTCTGCTTTTTCTTCTCCTTCAGTGATACGAAAAGACAGAATTTTCATCTATCCCTCTCTTAGACTCTGTCAATCCTCACAGCCAACTGAATATATATAGCAAAAACCAGCCTCCATTTTATGTAAAAAAAAAAGATCCTAACAAAGACTCCTTTGCTGGCTCCTTTATTGGGAAAAGTCAAAATAAGTGACAAAGAACTGTGGGTAATTCTTTTCAGTCACCCTTCACTCTCCTGGTAAGCTGCAGAAAACTGAGAAAGAGCCAGGAAGAAGACATTCCATGTTCATAATCACTCTAAAAGGAAGTAGTCTCACTCTTTTACTGAGCTATTTTACCTGCAAGACCACAGATAGATCATGAGAATAAGGTTTCTTTAACCACTCAATAATTTACTTCCATATAACTTTCATTTATCTCCAAAATATTCTTTTTATTAATAAATGGAAAAATTCTCTCTTAATTGTTTGCAGTCTGCTCCCTATGTGTTTAGAAAGAAAAACAACAGAAAATAAATTAAATGCATGAAACTACTGACTATGTGAGTGAGATTACATCAATTTTCTCATTTAGTTCATTCAAAAAATTAGAAAGGCAATTATCTGCCCAATTCCATGGACAATCTTCTACAGAAATTGCAGAGTTGGTAYAGGCACTGGCTCCTTCATCATATGAAAGGAAGCAATGTGTGCTGCTCATTTTAGCTTTCAAGCCTGCCCACAAGTCAGTAGGCAGATAAAGTGTTTCAGAATCTATGATTGAGATCTGCCCTTATAGCTTGCCTTCAAAAAAATTACAGAACGTAAAAATAAATTTCCTGTAAAAGTACTGATGATCTCTTCTGGGAGAATCTCAAAGAGAGCCTTTTGCTTTTTCTGCAAGTAATGTCTTCAATATCTTTGAAAACCACCACTAAAACCCCTTCAAAACAAGTCTATGAGTGAAAAAATGGAAAGACTACTTACAACATTTCAAATGCTCCATTTCATTCAAACGCTGTGGTCTTTTATTACTTAAAAAAGAAGKCAGGTGAATGGAAGTAACACTGGATTTTCTATATGCCTGCATGCTTTTAAGAAAATCTGTCTTGGCTCCTTAGCCACTGAGTTTCAGATTATTATAGGGGCAGAACTCTTGCTTTGCTTTCAGCCAGCAAACACAGCAACACAGGATATAAAAAACTGGTTCTTACCTAATCACTCTTCTGGGGGAGCTATCTTCAGAGTAGCTAACTATTCTCTGGTATGGAGCAGAAAAAACCTGCCTAACAGTACAGGCACTGGACAAGTATGAGGGGATATAGATGCATTCATCTGAATGTCAAACTCATTTCTCGATTCAAGCAAATGAGTGTCAGGAAGCACGGCACATATGTAATTGTTAAAAAGGCAGAAAATCGGCACTATCAGAAGTAGTTGGGAATGTTTCCCAGGGAGAAGTCTTGTGGGAGAAAGTCAGAATTTGCCTTCTCTTGAACAACTTTAGAGCTGAGATGACGCAGTCCAGACCAACTAACATCTCTAGGCATCACAGATTGGAAACTGGCTTATGTGCTCTGCGTTCAAATCCAGATGCAAAGGTAAAAGAGCTTTATTCCATGATACATGTAAAAGCAAAGACTATTTCATAAATAGGCTAAAGGCTTTACTCATATCTCTGTACGTGACTAAAAGTAAAGTTTGTAAAAAAGAACTGTGAAGTGACAAGCCTAAGTGATTTCAATTGCAATCACATTAACCCTCAGGTCTCTGCTTTGGTTCTTGATTTCGATGTAATTGCAAACCCTCCTCAGCAACATATATGTGAAACATAACAGAGAGCAGTCCTGAAACCAGAACTCAGTGCTCGGGAAAGAATGATAGCTGCTCACTCTAAATGAACAAGTGCATTCATCTCTTCCCACGGGCAGGGAAGTGTTCAGCCATCTCCAGGGCAGCAGGGCTCCATCACACATAATGGCTGCTTGAGAGGACAAACCATCACTCTGAGCTACGCCACTTCCTTCTCCTTCCCCAGCTTTATGTTCTGAGCATGAAGCCATATAGTCTGGAATATCCCTTTGGTCAGATGGGGTCAGCTGTCCTGGCTGTGTCCCCTCCCAGCTCCTTGTGCATCCCCAGCCCCCTCACTGGTGGGGCAGTCTGAGGGCAGAAAAGGCCTTGACTCTATGTGAGCACTGCTCAGCAATGGCTAAAACATCCCTGTGACATCAACACCACATTCACCACAAACCCAAAACACAGCTCCATACCATCTACTAGGGAGAAAATCAGCTCTACCGCAGACAAAACCACAGTACACAAGGGCAGAGTCTCATTTAAGGGATAGGGTGTTTGACAAATTTACAAGCAAAGTTTACACATACATACAGATATATACATATATTTATATCTCATTGACAGTATTAAAGACAATTGTATTGCTTTGTCATGCTAAGACGATGTATCTTAAGGAGTAGGCAGCCTCAGTAACTTCTAATATTTTTTGTTGAGAATCACTGACTGCATTAAACATCCAGAAAAATTGCCTTGAAAATCACATCATAATTATCTTTGAGAATTTTAAAATAAGATCAAGTTTCTAAGCAAGCAAAGTAAATAAACATAGCACAGCAAAACTATAAGAAACAAGAGGAAATAAAATTAGGCCACAGGCAGTTACCTCAGGAACTTCTTTAACCATCTATGTGTTCGTCCTGTCTGAGTAGTTCTCTAGGCTGTGTTGCTCCCCCTCAGGTTTGTTCAAGCAATCTAGTTTCTCAGAATGTGAATACCACAGCAGGGTGCACTTTGTAATCATTGCTTGCAGTTGAAAATACCGTTGAAAAGTTTTGTTTTGTTGTTTCTTGTGTTCATTAGAATTACACCATTCTGCTTTCAAGCTCTTCTTCCTCTTCTTCCTGTAATTAACAGGTACAACTAAGCAAAACTAAAAAAAAAAACAAAAAAAACCACCAAAACCCATTGATTTGGCTATCACAACTGAGCTTGTTATCCAACTTTGTTTACCTGAATCTTTGAAATAAATTTATAACTCGCATCTAAGAAATTAAGTATATATTAAATTWAATTGCAAGTTACATAACTTGAAACAAATTTATAAATCTAAACATYAAAAACAAATAAGTTGCATATTTGCAAGGTTCTTCCACAGTACTGTGAAGCCAGTGGGAAGAGGTGTTAGTGACATTAGTAAGAACTGAGTGGACCTTAAAAATGCCTGTTTCTGATTTTTTCCCTCAGTCTTAGGTCTTAGTGTTTCATCTTCCTTTTTCCAGATAACCAATGATTCTAAAATTTTTTGTTAGTGTTAGATACTACAAGACAAAATCTATTGCTGTAGTAATTCAAAGCTAATTTACTACTGATACTTAAATTTGGGTTATTGCAACCTCAGAATCTAAAAATAACCTGCTAAAATTACACGCATATCCTAATTCTTAGGAGAGACTCAATCTTTCTTATTAATGCTTTCCCAAAAGTCGTAGAGGAAGACCTGAAAGGACAAGAATATTTTAACTTTATCACAGTCTTTTCTTCTGTCTTTATACACAAACTGCAACACTTTTTAAAATAAAAATATTTAATAAAATTGATGCTTTTGAAAGTGTAGTGGAGTCCACGAGACATGYAAGGAGAGACAATTTAATTTTTTTTATTTTAATAAAAAGAAGACATGTTATAAAAATGAGTGATACTGCTTGCTCATATTAACACATATAAAAAAAAATATTGTCTTCCCTGTGCCTGATGTCTTTATTTTTTCTTGTAAAGTAAATTAGAAAGTGAATCTGTGGTGTTTCAGACATGGAAGTACCCTGGGAAATTTCTTCTCTCTGAACTGGCATCTCTGTACAAGAAATCTTGTCCCTCAGTTTACTGAGGGCTTTATTTTGGAATTTTTGAATTTCCACAACTGTGGAAATTTTTTTTTTACACAATAATGACAATCATATTTTCCTTCATAAAGATGAAAAGAGATTTTTGTTTAAGTTGTCAAGCTAACATTTTTACTTGACTTTTTATAAGCCCAGCCAGTAAATGAGCACCACACAGCTGCTTGCTCACCCCATCAAKATGGGGAGAGAGAATCAGAAGGGTAAAAGTGATAAAATTAATGAGTTAAGATAAAGGAAGTTTATTAATTTAAATAAATTAAAGTTAAATAAAATGAAGCTAAATAAAATAAACCAAAGTGAAATACAACAAAAATTGCAATAAAGAGGAAAATAGCTAGTTGTTCTGTTYCAAAAAATACAAAAGATAGCAGTGCTACCACAACGATTCTGCAGAAATATATGTCCTGAAGTAAATAAGTGTTTAAAAACACCTAGTCTTGGCTGATCTAGTGAAGCAGACTGATCTAGTGAGATAGCTCTGTTTTGCAGTTTAAAGAGTTCTCAGCTGATGTGTCCTTTTAAAATCGTGATTACACTAATATTAGTATTGTAACCTTAATTTTAAAAAAAAATTAAATAAATTGAGATTCCCAGCAGATGCAAGTCTGTATGCCTTCTTGGCACAAATGAGAATTTTATACTAAGGATCTAGCCTTAGTAGAGGCCATATATAGATTTAAAAAAGATTACCGTAGCTATAATTTTTGCTACAGCAGTAGATTTCCTAAAAAGTAACTGAAATTTTGCATAGCACACTGTAATTACTAAAAATTTACTAATCACGGGGATGGTACTTGAAAAATAAGGACATTTTGCAATATATATTCTCCTCTTCTGGTGGGGGCAACTCTTTTTTTAACAAGTCTTATCTAAAAATGGCATTAAAATAACTTTTTTGGACAAGATTTAAAAGCAGCCTCCTTCAGGGATATAGGGTGGGAAATAAGGAGAATACAGAGAGAGAAGAGTATTATTATTAATAGAATTTATTCACCCTGGAATATCTGTTTTATATTTGTGCTTCTAATAAAAAAGGCAAGGTTTTTAAGATTTATCAATAGTGCTGGCTAATGGGAAAGCCTTTTTTTTCCATTTCTCACTGTAAGATGATCTGATGAGAAGGAGTTCCAACCCTCACCTTTCTGTAGTGACATTATCTTCATAAAACTTATGAAAGTTTTATGAAAATAAATGCTGATGTGTGAAGGAAATTTAAGCTTGTTAAATGCAGATTAGGTTGTGGTGGGTTGACTCTGCTAGCCAAGTTTACCCCAGCTGCTCACTCACTCCATCTCCTCTAGAGGAACAGGAATAGGAAGACAAGAGTGAGAAAATGCAATGGTCAACAAAAAGGCACTTTACTAGGTCAAGGAAAGAAAAGGAAAAAATACCCAAGCGAAGCACAGGGAGTTATTCACCACCCCCAGAGGCAGAGTAGTGCCAGCCTTTGCACAGTAACCATCTTAGAAAAATAAACCTTCTCCTTCTCCTTCTTCTCCTTCTCCCTCTTCTCCAGTTTTAGTTGCTGAGTTATGACTCTATGTGCTATTGGAAAATCCCTTTGGCCAATCTGAGCGAGCTGTTCCAGCTGCGTCATCTTTCAGTCTCTTGTCTATCCTCTCTCGTCAGCCTAGTCACTGGGGTAGGGACAGAGTGGGAAAAGGGAAAGGTTTTGATGCTGTACAAACACTGTTCAGCAATAGATATCAACACTGTTTGAGTCACAAATCCAAAAGGCCCAATAGGGGCTTTTGTGAAGAAAATCAACAGCTGGTGGACTACCCTGGGGTTCATTCTGCTGTGTGCATTGCTCTTCACCCTGTTTACATATTAAATCATACTGAACCAGCCAGCAGACAAAACAGGTCTACATAAGATTTTCTGATGCTTTTTAAAAAAATACTGTTCAAGTCATTGATCAAGTTTCAACATTTTTAGGAATAATACTGAAGCTAGAGGGAAAGAGGCTAAACACCCAGAGATTGTCACTGTCTATTATTCCCATAAGCTTTACAAGTAGCTGATTATATTGTACACAGTTGTACATTCTTTGAACAATATAATTGTTCAAGTAAATTTTGCTGTTTAGGCTACAGATGTTTCATTCAGTGTATAATCAGGACTAATAAAACATAATAATATTGAATAATTGGTCATACCATAATTAGATTTGACTCAGCATACTTGTGTGTTTATAAAGGCTCTAGATACAGATTAAGCTTTATTCTCTTGAAACAGATAATTCAAATGAYGAGGTCGGTTATTTCTCTGGTTTCATTACAATTCCTCTATTTGCTGATCTACTTTTTTTTTTTTTTTTTCAATTTGAGAATGGTTGAAAGCATTTTAAAGGACAGAGGRGCCAGCAGCCAGGACTCATTCTTCCAGTCTGAAACTGAGGAAACTATACTATTTCTCTGTAGGATTATATATTTTCARGTAGATTAGTGTCAATAAACAGTAGAAAAATAACATCAGCCTGTTACAGAACGAGTATGGTCACCTAACAAACAGAGACAAGGCAGAGGTGTTTAATGCATTCTTTGCCTCTGTCTTCAATGAGGGTGAYGGACTAAGAGGGTCTCAGTGCCCTGAGCTGGAGAACCATGACTGTGAGAATGATCAGCTCCCAGGCAACTCTGAAACTGTGCAGGAACTGCTGCTTCAGCTGGATCCCTACAAATCTATAGGGCCTGATGAGATTTACCCAAGAATCCTGAAAGAGCTGGTTGATGTTATTAGAAGACCTCTCTCGATGATTTTTGGGCAATTTTGGGAATCCGTAGAGGTCCCAGCTGACTGGAAGCTGGCAAACATTGCCCTGGGGTAAGAAGAAGGGTAAGAAGGAGGACCCTAGAAACTACAGGCCGGTGAGTCTCACTTCAGTGCCCAGTAAAGTTAGGCAGAATATTATTCTGGAAGATACTGAAAAACACCTGAAAGACAATGCAGTCGTTGGTCACAGCCAGCATGGCTTCATGAGAAGAAAGTCCTGTTTTTTGAACCTGGTTTCATTTTATGACAAGGTAACCCAYCTAGTTGATCAAGTGAAGCCAATTGATGTAACCTTTTTGAATTTCAATAAAGCTTTTCATACTGTTTCTCACAGTATCCTTCTGGACAAAATGTCCAGCACACAGCTGGACACATCATATGATGAACACGTCCTGTGGTGCGTGAGCAACTGGCTCACAGGTTAGGCACAAAGTTATAGTGAAAGGGGTGACATCCGACTGGGGTCCTGTCACTAGTGGGGTTCCACAGACCCTGTGCTTTTCAGCATCTTCATCAATGACCTAGATGTAGGACTGGAAGGGATACTGAACAAGTTTTGCAGACAATACAAAAGTGGGAGGAACTGTTTACTCCCTGCAGAGAGACCTTGACAAATCAGAGAGATGGGCAATCACCAACCATATGAAGTTCAACAAGGGAAAATGCTGGATTCTTCACCTGGGATGGGGCAACCCTGGATGTATGGACAGACKGGGGAATGAGATGCTGGAAAGCTATTGATAAGGTAGAAGAACATAGTAGACAAAAACTGTGTCTGCTTTTAAATTCTTTTTGTGTTTCAAATGAAGTGCTGGATACTACAAAAGACCACATGCACTGTAACTAAATAATACAGAAGGAGTTTTGCTTTTCCTTGACAGTATCAGAAAAGTGAAAGTCCTTCAAATCAGGTGCAAATGCAAATCTCCCTGAATTCTATACCCGCAGTCACACGTTAAGAGTAAAGTGTCCAGGCCTCCTGAAAGGAATATTACATTTTTAGTGGAAAGATTAAAAATCAGCAAGAACAACTTATAATAAACAATGTTTAAGTTCTCTGAAATTATCCATTGTCTTATTGAAGGACACAACCATCTTCCATTYAAATAACAAAGCTCACGGCCTTATCAGTATTTGCCCATGATAAAAAGAAGGACCACATGGAAGCTTTACTGTAGGGCAGAGTAGCTAAATATGCCCCCATTTTGAGATCCTCAAATGAAAATAACTCAAAATGTATAGAAGGACATACTTTTACTATACATACTAAGAGAGTGTACTGTGTTTCTGCTCTAGACATATCGCTAGAAAACATGTGCAGCGCTACCTGCTAAGCTATACCTCGGGTTTTTTTCAGGTTTTGCCAAAGAAGCATGTCCTTGGGGGCTGAGATCTGTCTGCATATTGACAGTGCTGCTACATCTCCCTGCCACTTCCCCCCGTCACAGCTTTAGAATATCTGTATTCCTCATTTCTTTTGCAACCCAAATATCTGGTGAACTTGAAAATCAGAAACCCCTTTGGGTTTTTTTAAGAGTTGATCCATTCTCTGACCTCCAGATATCTAAAGTAGGGATAGACTGCTGTACATCCCCCTCACTACAAGCCTCCTTATAAACAGCCCACTGATGATACTGGCACTGCCTACAGAGACTCTAAATGGTAGAGTCCTGGTGTTAAATATTTATACTCCAAATACAGTTTGTACGAATATAAAATGAGTGCCACAAACTGAAGCATTCTCATTTTGAAAAGCTATTACAATTTACAATTAACTTGAGAAAATTATGTAAGACCTACTATCTCTTTTTCCTCTGGTAGTATGGTCCAGGGAAGGTTTTATCATTTTCCGTGAGCTGTAAGGCTTGTGATACGGTTTAAAGTGAGAAATCATTCTTATGAAGATTTTGAGCTTGAATTTGTTTTTTTCTGTTTGCCTTTTAACATTTTTTTTTCATTATTTTTTTTTAATTTGGACTACTGCCTTTTCCCAGTACTTGATATTTAAAAAGATGCTGGTGTGTGCTCTGATCAAATATTCCACAAAAATACATTTTCTTTGAATGGAAGATGTTTTATTCACATGATAAAAAACAATGTGTCCACTCTTCTTTTGTATCAGAAATCATTGCTACAGGTATGATATTTACGATATGTATTAACAATAAAGTGTACTTTTCTAAAGAGCATTTTAGTAAAAAAAATATACTATAAAATACAGTTCTGTATGTGACAATGCAATAATCCCTTATTAGCCTGGGTGTTTCATTTCAAGTTTAATTTCTATGAATRTCATTATGTGGGCATCTTTAGAAAAGAAAATTAATCTGATCCATTTTTCTTTCTGTTGTTACGTATGAAACAAGGAGGATTATAGCTATATTTTTCTAGAGATGGAGAAGCAAGTAAGCACAAAAAGAAAAGAAAACAAAGGTCAAACAGAGGCTCAARGCTTCTTCCCATTGCAGATGAAAATGACCCCTTAGGCTGTACCAAAGCAGCAATATGCTTGGCATCTGGTTTGTGTACTACAGCTCTGGTTCTGTAACCAAATCAAACATTATATGAAGCTACTTCTTCTAGAAACCACTCAGGAAAATCAGGGCTATCATCCCACCCTGCAATGCTGCCCCAGAACAATTCCTGAAAAGGGCTGGATCACAGGTTCGTCACTGGAGGTAGCAAATCCGCTGGCCCCTCAGATGCAGCCTCAACAGTTTGTGGAGAAGTGATTCTCCTGTCCACTCCCCAGCAATCTCCATTCCACTCTGCCCCTACTCAGTCAGCTCACAAAAAAGTTTCAAACTATGTAAAATGGTCCACATGGGTTAAACTGTGTCAGAAATATGAAAGTCTAATGTAGCTTCTGGCACCTACTTGTGTTTTAAACTATGAATTCTTCTTATTGTAGGATGCATTTTAATAAAGGTAATGTTCAAGGTATACAAGACACATCATGTCTTTCAAAATTCAAATTTGCTGTTAGTGGCAGCTATTTAAGATCTGTAAATATGATTTGTGTTCAGGTAGCTGAGTTTTTTTAAGGATTTTCATTCATATTTATACCTCTGTAGTATTAAGTTACACTCCTCTAAGTCAAATAATTTCTATTACATACAGGCACCTTGCAGGTCTTTGTGAGTGGTTTATTTATATGATTCCCCTTAGGACAACTACCAAAACAAGTGAGGTTTAGATGTTCTAAGCTGAGACTGGGTACAGACCCCCAAAATATTAGCACCATGGGATTCTTTGCCACAGCAAGGACAGTTAATGCAAATCATATGCACATTCTGGAAAGGAAAACAAGTTGAAAACACAAACTCCAGTAATAAACAGAATAAAGAAAATTTGAATTTTGAAAGACATGATGTGTCTTGTATATCTTGAATGCTACCTTTATTAATATATGTCCTAAAATAAGAAGAATTCATAAAGCAAAATATAAAATAGATGGTTCTATGAAAAAAAGGAGAAAAATTCAAGTTTGCTTTAAAGAAGAGCAGACAAAACAACAGTTGTTTATAACAATTTCAGATGTGATATGGTACAAACAAATATCCCTCCTTCCCACACAAATCACTATTTGTTTGGGTTTTTTTCTGAAGCCTTCATGATGTTGCTTTTGTGCTAAGTTTTTCTAAGTCATAGAAAATTAACYCCATCAGGGTATGGCTCTGAAAATGAAGAGCTTCTGTTTTTCAAAACCGAAGCTCACCATAGCAAAGCTCTCAAGACTTAAAACTTTTACTTTTTCCAGTTACTTATAGTTTTGGGAAATGTTCTTGTTAGGCTGGGTTTTCCTTGATGAGAATCTATCCCTTGTTGACTAGTACGCATATACTTATTTACTTACTATATACACTTACAGAAATACATGTATTTGTGTATGTATATATAAATTGCAGCCAAAATATTTATCTCTTCAGAGAAGGTAGAAAGGAAAAAAGCTTTGTTTATCTAAAAAATTGGAGTCTCATATTATTTGTAGAATGCTATTTCTTTGCACTTTGAAGCAACTCAAAACTTGGTAAAGAATTCATCCAAGTGTCAAAAACATGATTTTATTGTCCTTCTGCAGAAGATCCTAGATTTGGTTGTTTTCTGAGTTCATAAAAATATCTCAGAATTTTGCACGGTTGAGCTGCCTAAAAGTCCCACTTCTCCTAACTCCAGATTTCCCAGAAGGGCAGACACTGAGTTTGAGCTTTCCTGAAATTTTTCTTCTCTGCTCTGGGAGGCATTATGCTACAAGACACCAGAACTGAGAGCCTGATCTCCCCTGCCAGGTAGGGTAGCATGCAATAGAAAACGTGCTCTTACACGTAAATAAGGAAGATGCTGAACTCAGGACAGCAGGAGTAACTCTCTCCACAGGCAAAGTGCACATTGCTGCAGTTTCAAGCAGTAAGAGAATTGATGAGAGTAACTCCTGTCCTCTTCATTTTCTATACAAGTGGAAGTTCTCCCGACCTGTTTTGCAGATACATTCAGGAGAAAAAAATGCAATTCGTGGAGGATCTATTTTGAACTTAAGAATGTATCACATGCTGACAAATCCTCTGAAAAGAAAAGAAAAATATGCCTTTGGGCTTCTGTAATTAGCATTCACAATTAATTATTTCTTGGAAATTTGGGCATTATCCCTGTACTTCAGTTCCAGGTGTGCAAGTAGGTATAATAATTTCACTTTTTTTTACAGAGGGGATACTAAAYTATACGCCTTAACATCCGCTGTATGTTTTGTATATTGTGGAAACAGAAATCCTTAAAAAACAAGTAGTTGTATTTCTGTTCAAAACATAGTAAATACCTTAGTAAAAAAGAGCATTTTGCCAAGAACTGACTGATGTTTATGGAAAGTAATACTGAGTAATGATGCATTCATTGAAGGAACTAGAGACACTGTGACAAAAGAGTAGAATGAGAGCTTGTAGTCGAAATCTGGTTTCCATAATCACAGAGGATTCAATCTAAGGTTACACTGACAGGAGCAAAAATTATGTGCTTCTTAAAATTCAGCTGCTTGATCCAGCACTTAAATACTACTAAGTCCTTTCAGAATAGGTAATCTTTTGTGTAATATTCATATACTTTAGAGAGCAATTATTCCCACTTATATTGAGTAAGTTGTTGCTGGGTGGCAATAAATCTCATTGCTGCACAATTTCTACAAGCTGTGCTCTGCTCCCCAGGTTGTCTAAAAAGTTGAAAATATAGAAAATTTATATTATGCCTGACTGTAAAAAGACATGCTGCCTGCCAGTCAGTCAGGAGACAACATCTGACAGCTTCACCAAGATTCAGGCTTTCAAATGAAAGCCAAAATTAATTCAAAGGTTCTGTAGAACACTGCCAGGATTTGAAAAATTTGTGACAGCAATTTATTAATTAGTTATGAGAATCTGAAAATATTTATTTAGTATTATCTCCACATAATTCCTTCAGGAATTACTGTTTGGAGTTGCTCATTCATTTGTAATCACAGGTTCCGTTCAGGAAAATAAAATACTTTTAAATATGAGACAAAGAATGGATTAATATTTTCTCATGAGTTCCTGCTAAAATTTCTCTGATAAACATGGTTATATTCTATCCAATTCATCCTTCAAAGGTGAGATCAGTTCATGTGAAGGAAGAGCCTGATTAAATTATTTCACAGACAAAAGGTATTTACTTCCAGAAATTCCCAATGAACTGACTAGTGACAAAGTTACCTGTTGTATACCCTATAAAAAGCATTCTTCAAATCATTCATGATGTTCAGCAATGTGAGTAATTCAATAAAGGTTATAATCAGTAAAGATTGAAGGAAAGATGATATTTGAGCTGTATAGGTAGGAAATTGCAGCACCCTTTTCACTTGTATGGGAGAGCAGAAGTGCTGTACCAAATGAACTCTTTGCTCTGACTGGCCTGGAAAGTCCTAATGGCTCTACTTCACTTATTTTGTTCTGAGTAGAAGTACAGTTTTGAAGCTTATCCCCTGCTTGTCCCCATTTACCATGTGCTGCTTCACTGCTGAGAGCAGATTTGGTGTTCATGAAATATATTTTTTTCAAAGGCAACTAAATCAGAAGCCCTTCTCTCTAAGTGCTTTAGTGCTAATGGGGGGCATTATGCTCTGAACCAATGGGCGGGTTCTACCACCACCAGATCTTCCACCATGTACTTAAAATTTTTCCTTAAAAAAAGAGTCCGGCCGCTTGAGTAGCTGAAACACTCAACCCAAAGAATGAGTTGAATCACTCAATCCAGATTGAATTTAAACCAAGGTAACCCCTGTACTATCATATGGAGGGAGTGGGAGTAGCCAGTTTCAGCCACTTCTGTTTACACATCCTTTCCCGTTGTGCTGCACTGCTTACTGATCTAGGCATAGAGATATACTAAGTTTAATGTTTTATCACTTAAATAAACTATGATGATTTTAGAAACCCACAAGCTGACAACCCTCTGGCTTTATGTTTTTAGTAGTGGCAAGAACTTCRACAGGAAACGCAGCAGTTTCTTTCCTCATTCCATCTCGAAATAGTCAAAACTAGTCCTATAATTGCTGTTACAATTAAATAGTGAATTGCAAAAAAATCTGGAAAGAAAATGGAGTAAATTATTAACACTTTTCTGTCAGATATATTTCAAATGTTTCTGATTTCTGATAATCAGAAACAAAGTATTTTCAGTATCTCTGACTTCTCATGAAATAAAAATGAGAAAGTCAAGGTTGCTATGCACTGTGGCGCAGAGAGTGCTTCAATAGTGCTTTAAGAAATCGTTCTAAGAGTGGATATCTGGAAAACAATGGTATCACTGATCCAGGAGTCTGATTACAGGATAGTGGATTTATAGAAACATTGAGCTGCAAGGAGTGTCAACAAAGCCAATACCTCTCTGATGTAACAGATCCTACACTGGTAATTGATAGAAATCATGGAATATACACACAAAAGCAACTCCGACAAGGTCACTGCATAGCACTTGCTGTAAGTTCTGGCATATGTATATACAACATTACCTAAAAAGTAGAGCAGTTCTTAGCTTCAGATCTTGAAAAGTGCTGATGTTAGTAATGGCAGTGATAATTTAGATTTAATTTAGAAAAATATATAATTTCTATAAAAACTTTAAAATAAGGAAAAAGAGTCTTTTAATTGAGATATTACATTTGTTGTGAATTTGCCTGTTATTTGCTATAGCTTATTACATTTTTTTCCCTCAGAATGAAAGAAAAAAAATCCTTTTTAAGAGGCTAGTCTTTTGTTATGAAAAATATTTCAAATATATAATGTATCCTGCATCTTACAAAATGTCAATATTCAGTGTGTGAAAAGAGAAAAGGTGGAAAGAAGATTGAAAGAGTTTGCATGCTACTGACAACCCTTAAAAAAATTAAAGAAAAGATAATTTTATGACCAGAAGCTAAATCTTCTCTTCTGCTAGTCCTGACTGTGTTGGTTAGATAAGGCTTGCTTATGTTTGTGCTCTCATTAAAGTCACTAGGAATTAGCAACTGAAGTTGATTAGTCAAGTGCAAGTCATTGGTCCCTCTGAGCAGCAAATCTGCCTGGCAGAGGTATGCAGCCACATGGAACAGCCACAGCTCTTGCATGGCTGGGGAGGGACATGGTGTAGGGTAGCATTGCCTGGGTGAGAGACATGCCTCGAACATCCTCTCTTCTGCCACAGCAGGTATGACAGAAACGTAAAGAAAGCAGCAGAGTGCTTTCATACAGGCAGACCGAGCCCACTCACATCTGAGAGACAAGACTGAGCTTGCAAGAATTGGCTCACAAYTCCTTTGAATCATGAAATATCTTTTTTATCTATTCACCAGCATTGCACAATAATAGGTGCACTGTAAAGGGATTTATTGTCCTCTGGAACACCTGATGACCATTTCCACAGCTAATAATAAGACCTACTTTTAGTATGAGTTTTCAATTATAAGCCTGAATCCTTCACAAACGAGGCCTCATTATCACCATTTTATAAACAGAGAAAGGGATGTACAAAAATGATTTGGTCATGTCATCGTTGTTGAAGCTGGAAAGGGACATAAACCAGGAAATTTTCCACTTTTGTCTTGTTCAGAAGAATGGCTACATGATAYTTGCAATACATGCATCTCAGGGCTGAGACAGCAAAACTATTGTTACTGGATTTTGCCTTAAATTTCATGGGAAGAATGGGCTTTCCCTTCCTCGTTTTACGCTTGTTCAGAAGTAAGCGTTTAGCAGCAGTAGGGAATGAAGGTTTTGTTGAAGAAATAATAGCAAGCTGATGGTAGGCACAGTATGGTCCTTCTCTGGTCTGCACTCAGCCCAGCAGGAGCACCAGAACAGCAGTGTTTGCTCACTCATAGCTGTGTGTTTAAATACCAGTTAAACCCTTTATAATACTTTTTTTTATATTATTATTTTCAACTGATTTTCAGTTGGGTTTTCAATGCATGGSGCTGTCAGTAGCATGCAAACTCAGTCCTCTCTTCATCCACTGAATATTCAAATTCTGCAAAATGCGGGATAAAATTTCTCAATTTGTAAAAGAAGTGTTCTCTTTTGTTGCATTTGTGTGCCATCATTATAACATTCAAATGATGTTCAGTAAATCAAAAGGTTGCGTGGTGATRTGCGTTTATTGTACATTTGCTCTGCGTTCTGTATATATTTTTCTTTTCCTTATGAGCTGTCACTAAAAGTACTCCACTACTTCAATATTAATAAACCCCAATGCATGTGCAAAACTAAAATACTTGACAAAGGACAGAGGGCTTTGCTATTTGTATCCTCAGCCCCCAAGATATTGCAACAGTCTTTGCAAATAGTAATCACTTTGCAGGTGTCAGTACTCAAAAAATGTTTATTTATTAATAATGATTATCTGATTAGGTATGTGCCTTTATTCTGGAAGCTGTCATGCTTCAAGTCTAATATGCTGCTCCATGGTTTTGGAGTTTATAGACCTTGTCATTTATGTATTAGGAGAAAATAGAAGTAACTCTCCTCATGGCATTTGCTTTACATTCCCCTCCATTCAGCACTATTCCAAAATACCTAAAAAGATGTATTAATGGCTATATCTACCTCTTTCTTATTTAGGACTGTTGCTTTCTTTTCATTCTGTGGTCCCTCTCAATCTTTCAGACTGAATATTTATTTGCACATGACAGTCCTAAATTTCCCCTTAGAAACTTCTGGGTTCTGGCTTTTGTAGCTTAAATGTACCCATTAATTCAAACGGTAGACATAGTGAAACAATGTCATAGCTAAATAATTTCTCTCCCACTAACATCAGCAGAAAATGTTTCTGGAGTATTTTTTCAGAAAAAGAAAAATCTGACAGAGAACAAGGAACATACAGGCGTTAATCAATGTGATGTTTTTTGCCCTGTGATAAATATTGTGGGCAGCAAACAACTGGAAGTTACAGCACTCCAATCCAAGAAGAAAGCTCTTATTCTAGAGAATACATACTGGGTGTTTAAAGTCTTGCAGGCTATTTAGAGTGTAAAGCCACTCAGATACATAGAAGATGTAACATTTCTTGGAACTGAGCACTCAGTGAATTATACAATTAATTTTGATAACAGAGTAGAGTGTCTGTAAAATGCTACAGGGAATTAAACAAATTAAATATTTCCAAGACACAATATTTTCTTGTTCACTTATATACTCAACCTTTGGACAATTATTAGGTCTAATAGTATCAGGTGGTTTAACTTTACTTCTAAAAAATAGAATTGCTGATTGTAGCAAAGAAATATTAGAAACTATGAAGTAATGTTGCTAGATTGATTACTATGAGTGGTGGCCGTCAGCCAGTCAAAACACATATGTTGAGACAACATTCAATACAACCTGAGGCAGAAATCCATCAGAAATCATAATGCATATTGCCTAATCAAAGAATATAAGAATATACAATCTTGGGGACAATGATTCAATGTTGAGACAATAAATGTGCTACTGCTGTTAATATTCCTTGATTTATGTCTGCTGCACTTTACAGAACCAACATTAACGTAGAACTATTTTCAAACACAAACTTCCTGGCAGGCCCAAATTCAAATTGCCATACCTGATGAGACCAGTGAGCTTCTGATCAATGCCGGTGCTCCAGGAGTTGCATGACCCGCCTGAACAGCAGGGCTGTGCTCCAGAACAGACAGCTGCTGAGCAATGCGCACTTTCCCCATGCAGTACTCCAAGGCTGGAAGATGCCACAACACATGACTATTTGCATCTCTTCTGACTTTTGACTAATGTCTTTGGACACTAAACTTGCTGTCCTTACAAATTCAATGTCCTGCCTTATCACGGTTTTACTAACCACTATGCTCAGTGCTTTTGGATGGCCATCATTTTACCAGTCTTTTTTTTTTCCCCTATGACTGAGACTACCTTATCACTGTGATTCCAAACTCTCATTTTTTTTCTACATTTCAAAATTACAGGTCAATTCTTTGATGATTTCCTATGCCATTTTAGAGAGCTGAACTTTCTTAAAGGCACAGAGGGCCCCAAGTCCCTTTCCCACTTTGTGGCAGGTTGGAAGTTGTGCAGATCAGAAGTGTCCTTTCACAGGTGGGGATGTCAAAGTTGAATTCACCACTTAAGACCTAATGAAATGTCAGTGTTACATGCTGTTATTTAGTGAACATTTTAAATGGATTTTGTTTCAAGCCATACCGTATGTCTATTTAGTGAAAATTGCTAATGGAAATAGAGGATGCAGGGACACAATCCTCACACTTGAGCAAGTTTCCTTAGTCTTTTAAAGCAATTATCTTCAGTAGTTATTGTACAAAGGAAATTATCTGTGGAAAAAAAAAATACACACACACACACACACATACATATATAGATACAAAGGAAAGACATTACTCAAGTTTTACTTCAGTTAATGAATCATTTAGTCCCATTCTTGACAAAGTGTTATGAAGCAGTSTTCTAATGGGGCTTAAGTCCCTTTTTACATCTTTCAGTTCCCCATTTTCCTCTTTTAAAAGTTGTAGCTTGTAGCTGCATTCTGCATTTCTCAGAGTAGTACGTGCTGATGCCACTTGTGGGGCCTGGCACTCTGACCTTGCAGTGTTTAGTCTTTTTGGAAAATTCCAGGAATTTGGAGGACTGCAAGTGAGACAAATAAACTGTCTGTTTTGTGTCATTTGTAACTGGTAATTGAACAGAGGCAAATCTGTGAGTAAGTTTATTTTATAAGTTGTAATAACTACGAGTTAGTTGCTAACAGATAACTACTAGTTAGTGTAAAAAAAAAGTGGTGTCTGCTTGCATTGGAAAGAAGAACTTTTATAATGCAAATTGTTAGGGATTATTAGCTTCTCTTCTAATACCTAATAATGCTCAACTCTACATTTTATGCAGTTATCTGAAACATATAATATGTGTTATGTATTTTAGGTGAAATGGCCAGCATGTCTGTCACTTAACTGAATTTGGACTACATGGCAAACATAGAGGCACCTATAAACACTAGACCTCAAAAATCTTGTTATCATGGGTAGAGAAAATTTGCAGGTGGCTCAAAGACTGTAAAAATTTTGATAGTACTGTAAAATATGACAGCAAAAAGTAGAGCATATAAACCAAACACTTTTTTCAAATACAGGTGTTTTTTCTTGTAAGTATAGCATATCTGACTCCCTAAGAAGTGAGCTATGTTCTCAAACTGAAGCAATGTTCCAATGCTACTGGAACCACAGCCTCAAAAGACATCTGGAACACAAGTAATAAAAAAAAAGGAAGAAATAATTCCAGTACATAAGTGTATCCTTCTGATTGGATTGTAAGAAATGATTAGGGGTTGCCACAAACACAACAGCCACTTTCTGAAAATAAATGTTTCAGTAGCAAATTGGCCGCCCTGAATTTGCAATGCTTATTTCCTAGTTATTTGCTTTAAAAATGTGATTAATAGTGATTTCCCGTAATGACTGAAAGATCCCTGAAGAGAAGCTGGTTTAATCTTAAACTATAAATATCTTATATTGCAGCTACCATTTTACTGACTATGGTTGCTGTTTGTTTTTATTGTGGCATCTGTGTTCCTTTAAAACAATAGCAAGCTTGTTCCATGTGAATGATGGCTATGAAACACATTGTTAAAACCTCCTCTGCCAGTAGGATAGTTTTGTTTTGAGCATTTCTTCTTTCTCTCTAAGACCAGTGACATGGTATTCAGCCAGTGGAAATCAGCAAAATTCTGTGACCTTTCTCCAGAGCTGTAAATCAAAGTTATCAGGACAAGTAATAAAAATTATTGGTTTTGCAGTTAAACTTCTACAGGGATTGTTACATCACCAATTAACAATTTCTGATTCAAGGTGTTTTAAAATACTTCTGTAAAGACACRATAAAAAGAACCATGAACTTAAAAGGCAGAAACATACTTAGGATTTCCTTCCAAGAATTCATACAGTTCACTAAAACATACTTTCTTACTGTTTCAGTTGAGTGCTTCTTATGCGCCCTTCTACTTGAATCTCTGCWGAATAATGATGTTGTCTTGTATATGTCAGCTGTCAGTATGTATGGAAGCAACTGCTGCACTGATGTTCATGAGAAGTGAATTGGCAGAGGGTAAACGAGTCATTTGTACTGGAACAAGTGTTTTTGGTGTAATCTATATTGTCACTGCTTGTTGACCTACTCTGCTCCTTTCTGGAGTAAAATCTAATAAACTGGTGTCAGTCAGCGCCTCCTGTTATTCTTAAACCATGCCATGCACCCTGTAGAAATGAACAGTAAACCAGAAAAAAAGATTAAGCATCATTCTGATTTCAAACTGGTGTTACATGAGTGTATCACCAAGAGATGCAAGAGAAGAAGACCTTGTTGTTGAGCACTGAGCTACGACTCAGAAAAGATAGGTGACATTTCCAGTTTCTCAGATTTTTTGAGACTGTTAGAAAGACACTGCAATCTTAATGTATCTAAAATTCTTCAACCTATCACAGAAACAATACTGTAACTTGGTAAAAGAAGACTAAGTAGAAATAAACTTGCTGTCCTTTAAAGAGTTTCTGTAAAACAACTTAGGAATTTACTGAGTATCCTACAGCTCAGAAGACCTTTTTTCTGCAACAAATGTGGTTCTTTATCTGATGTTTCATGTTTTCAGATTAAGAACCAGAAAAATGCCAAACATGCCTTTTTTGTCTTAGATTACCTTCAGTGAAGAGTATAGCTTTATCTAAACATGTGATACCTATCTTTACAAAAAGATTTTTTCAAAATAGAAAATTTAAAATTATCTTACCTGGAGGAGATAGTCTTACCAGATATCCTTGTTATTTAGTTAATCATTTTTGCAAAGCGAAAAAAGTTTAATTTTTCTCTTGTGACTTTGTCTGTAGATTAGTTTTTAAATAAAAAGAGAATATAAATTTGTTTTCTTTTGTGAAAAGACCTCACTGGTGTGGTGAATGAGAATCTCCAGTGCATGCCTGTTTAACAATTTAGGTGTGACTGTAAAATTTTTCTCAAATGCATATGAAATTTTCTTAGGTGTTTAGAGTTTATTTGAGGTTATGATGATATGGGGAAAAAGGGAGAGAAGAAGAAAGGATTMTTCCTGAATCTCTAGGMCACAWCCCTGGAAATACCTGAAATTTGAGCTTTTCTGTGTTTGATCACTTATGTAAATTATTTCTGTTCCTCGATTAGATGGGTGTGATTGCATTCTGTTGGGTTTTTTCAAATTCACAAGTAGTGGCTCCTAGGAGATTTGCAGATGATGTGCCTGACAGAAAATCTGGGAGGGTGGCAATATGAAAAGCCTTACAATTGTAAACATTCCTTTCAAATAGAAAAAACTGTCTACTGTTGTGTAAGATGGGGGAATTTCAGAATAATTTTAATAATGATACTTCAGCATTTACTCTGTAGTGCTTATTCATTTTCTTAGCAAAACTACATTATATCAAGTTTATTAATAAGGCATAATCAATAAAGGTTAGGTCTTTACATGGGAAAACATATAACAACACACAAATTCTCCCTAAATGGCTGACATTACAGTTGAGCTGGTAGCCTTCTCTTTGGCTTTAAAGAAGATTACAATGTAGGCCTTGGAAGAGTCCTTCTTTACATCCATGCCTCACAAGATTTCCCCAGGATTGTTAGATTGCATGGGTTTTTCTTCCTCTGAGACTTRGCTCCACAGCATCCAACTTCATGCCATTGTTTCAGGAAATTTTGTACAGGAACTGCTTTCAAAGATAGTGGTGCTGTTTCAGACTTCACCCATTTTTCACCGCCTCTTCAATGAAAAAAGCTATGAGGGCCTTCCCTTGAYGTCATGGAGTCCTGTGCAAGTCATGGACCTCTGCTCTGTAACAGAGGCACTGTGTTCTCTTTGATAACTGCCCTTTAAATTTGAACTATGTGTTTTCCACGCTATCAAAATAAATAGAAAAGTCTTACCGCTGGTAACAATGGAGACAATAAGTGATGTGGCACGGCACACTGTTTTTTTTCCGGTTGCGTTGAGGAAATAATACAACAATTATAAAACAAGCCAAAAAGACATATGGAAGAAAAATCTAGAAAGGAACATTTCAGCAAAAAATTTTATTTTAAGCTTTGTATTGAAGTGTCAGTATATAAAAGTAAAAGCAACGCTCTTTCTGATTTCTCCCTTAGGACAGAACTCCCATTTGAGACTCAGCAGAAACTTCTACATTCTATTTTCCCCATGTGCTCTGTATCTGTGATCATTGCTGTTGAGAAGTATATCATTAACTGCACTACAGCTCTTTCTCCTTGCTTATCATGGTTAAATCTTAGATTAACTTTTTGAAGCTTAAATGTACCAGGGTTAAATGTCACTTTTTGAAGAGAGAGCTGTTTACATTAGAGAACAGGTGCAGTGTGAATAATAGATTTTTTTGGAAAAGCATAGAATATTGTGTGTTCCCAGATGCTTGTGTCATTTTGTTTAGATGCAAATATGAAATGTAAGTACAATTTATTACCTAGGGCTGCTTACATAGGAATATGTTTGGAACAAGGACAGTAAATGGACTGAGAGAAATTGTTAACAAACAGATTGCTCATCATGCAGCTGTTGTCAGGTAACAGACCAAGGTGGATGTTTTCAGCATTGTAAATTCATCATAAATCAAAGTTTAAAGCTAAATCAGGCAAGCAATTAAAACTCATGTAATTTTTACACCACTCTAGAATGAACGTATTGGTTCCTAATTCCTTTCAGGTGCGTACAGTCTTGCTTAACTGTAAACCTCAGGGAGAGTCAAAGTACTCAATACTTTTTGAGCTGAATTATTTCTCAGCTGAAATTGAACAAGACAAAATGCAAGTTCCTATTTATCCTATTATCTATCTGATAACAACTTTAAATCCTAGGTTTCTAGTGAATTAGAACAAAAATTAAACATGGAGTTTATATATTTATTTTCTCGGAACAAGATTAATTCTGATGTGCGAAGAGGACAGATGGTAATAAACTAAAATTTGCAACTGTGTGCATGCATGTGCACACATGCACTCACACACACTTTTCTGCATAGTTGCAAATCTCAATATAGAATAATTCTTCAGATGATTTTCAGTATCTGTAAGCTATTTAAATATATATAATTGAACTGTAAAATTATGGTAGCAGCTGTCCCCAGAGATGTCTAAAATGAAGCAGACTCTGCTGTTAAATCACAGATATGTCTCCTAATTCTCTTGTTTCAACATAAAGATAATTATTGGTAAACCAATTGAGGGCTCTGAATAATAACTGTAAATGTACTTGTCAGTCATTTACAATGAAAGAAAATGCATAATTACATCTATCATTCAGAAATGAATCCACTAAAATTTTCTGAGTTACCAAAATTAATTCAGGTTTCACTCTAGGAACCTTGATTCTTACTGAAATAGAAAAGCCCCACCACTCCAGTTAGAATTTTCCCATCCAGAATAAGCACGCACAAGTCTTTGTGTATTAACACTCTCTAATTTACAGTTCCATTTTGGAAAACAGCAGAAGCAACTGGACCGTGGAATAAATTATCAAGGGAAGTGGTCATGGCAACATCACTTCAGAGAGTGAAGTCTGTGACATTAGCAAGGATGGCTTAATGAACTGCTGTGCCAAATGTAGGTCGAGCTCTATCACACAGATAGTTGGATTATCTGACCCTGAAAACAGAGACTTCAGTTTCTGCTGCCATCAGTCTGTGCTTTTCCTTTCTCCCAGCCTTCCTGTCTCATTCTTGGGCTTTTTCCAGCTGGAGGTGACTGCCAATGGTGGCGGACAGCTGTGTCTATGCCCAGCCCAGGAGTACCAGCTGTTTGGGTTCCTGACTGCCTCCACTGCCTTCCATGTCCCAGGAGAATCCTCATTTTTTGTTTGTGCCACTGAAAAAGCCATGCACAAACCTCATGAGAACACCAGTCTGACAGCCTGCATTTTCTGGTTCAGTAAAGTAGATGAAGCAAGGGGCATAAGACGGCTCTCCTTCCCAAGTGAAAAAAGAAAAAAAGGGAGCTGGAATGTTTGAAAAATGTCTGTACCTACAACATTACCCATTTTGTTAGTGTAGATGTATACCAGGAGTTAGCCAAGCAGGTAGGTGTACTCTTCTGGTTTTGACACCATCATATCACAGTTTTGTTTCTTTTTTTGGCTTTGTGGTGTTGTCCCCACCCCAATGTCAAATTGATTGACAGAATTTTTGAACCTTTGTCTATTTCTGCAGCTTTTAATGTGCAGACATGAGTGCAACCTCAGTGCCTGGATGCAGCACCTGACATGATATGTGTGAATACATTCTCTGTGAATCTAACAATTCCCTTGGCCTCCTGTCTGAAACCTTTCTTTGGATCAGGAAGCTCCTCAAAGGAGAAAGCTCTATAAGTATTTCTTTTTTCTCCCTTTCTCTTAGCTTCCATTACTGACTAGAGCTAAAAAAAAGATAGATGTTGAGTCAAATTTTAGGTCCTGAGCCAGAACTGTCACTTGTTTCATGCTCTACCCTTACCACAGGATTATACCATAGGATTCATGTAGAATTTAGTTGCTTCTTGTTTTTTTATATTGATGAAAAATTTAATACAAATTACAGCATTTCTGAAGCTACAAAAGGGTAATTTTACTGAACTACAGCTTTAAAAAGAAAGTCTTTGCATGATATTTGCAGCAATGTGTTTTCTAGCTGAAGACTATAATTACTGTGTCTCTCGTAGATCCTTAATAAAAACAATAAAAAAAACACCCACAACAAAACACGTCTACAAGAACAGTGAAATGAAAACTACATTGAATATTTTCCTTCCGAACTGCCTTCTTGATTTAGTAAGCTATATCTGTGAAAAGTGAAACATGAAAGGCCAGAGAGACTGAAACTTTCAATAAAAATGGCATATTTGTCACACTAACAGAAAAGTTACATTCCCCATGAAAGTGAAAAATGTAGTCTATACCTCTGCATGTTGTGGTAGGTACCAGTCTGTATGAGGTACTAAGTAAGAAGTACTGAGTGGACTTGGACTATGTGATTATACATGAGTGTGTGCCTGCTGCATTTGTTACAAAAATAAACAAACCAAAATTCTGTGCTCTTTAGTAACCTGGAATGCAGTCATAACTTCAGAATGGAATTTACCTCACAAATAGCCACAGAGTAGTATTCAGTCACTGGTTCTGATGGGCAGGCAGGTGTTCAGCCATCTCCAGGAGAGCAGGGCTCCATCACACACAATGCTGTTTTGGGAAGACAAACACCACATCACTCCAAATGTTCTCCCTCCTTTCTTCTTCTTGCAGCTTTATATGCTGAGCATGAAGCCATACGGTCTGGAATATCCCTTTGGTCAGTTGGGGTCAGCTGTCTTGGCTGCTCCCCGTCCCAGCTCCTCGTGCACCCCCAGCCCCCTCCCTGGTGGGGTGGGGTGAGGGGCAGAAAAGGCCTTAATGCTGCATGAGCACTGCTCAGCAAAAATTAAAACAGAGGGCTTATAAGCAAGCAGGAGAGGGACCTCTAACCAGGGCCTGCAGTGACAGCACAAGGGGCAATGGTTTTAAACTAAAAGAGGGTAAATTTAGATTGAATGTAAGGAAGATATTTTTTACAATAAGAATGGTGAGGCACTTAACAGGTTTTCCAGAGAAGTTGTGTGTGCCCCGTTCCTAGAAGTGTTCAAGGCCAGGTTGGAAGGTGATTTGAGCAGCCTGGTCTAGTGGAAGGTGTGCCTGCCCATGGTGGAGTTTTGGAACCAGATGATCTTTAAGGTTTCTTCCAACCAAAACCCTTCTATAGTTGTGTTTATGTCTGTCCATTCATCTATCTATCCAAACCAGCTCAAAACATAAGAACATAATTACTTGCCCTGTGGTTTTCTGTTGCCTCTAAAGTGAATAAAGGCAGACAGAAAAAATGTAAAAGATCATAGTTCAACTATATTTGCTTATGGCACATAAATATTTTATTGAATTGAGGCAATTGAGTAGGTCATCATTTTCCAGTCTAAAGCATTTTCTGTATCTTCACTCTCATTCACTGGAGAAAATAAAATGGGATGCACCAACATTCCAGTGCAAATAAAATAAATATTTGTCTCTATTTTGAATGTATATGAACTAACATCTCCATATTCTTGTCTTTAACAAAGCTGTACTAGTGTAGCTTGAACAATGACATTATTATTTACTTTCTCATTTTCTTTTAAGGTTGTTTCCTTATTATATTGAATTCTATGAATTTGAATTTTTTAGGAGGACTAGAATTCTATGCATGCTTGTATCCCCTGTATTCATTTATACCATCACTGAAAATGTTTGAAAAGTATTACTGAGACCGGCTAACATAATTTTATACTCACAAATTTTACTGCAAATGAAAGCAGAAACAGAAGCACAGTGTAAATCAAACCATTTATGAGCGGTGGCTGTGTGGTGAGAGCCAGGTGCTGATAAAGACCTGCTAGCAAACAGATGACTCCATGCCGATCTCTCTCTCAAAAGCATTTCATGCTCACTTGGAAGCAATTTTAGGAAGGTTGAGACAGCTGTGGACTCTGGCCACTGATCTTAGAAAATGCCTTCCAGCCTCTCAAGTCTTCAGAAAGGCAAATCAGGGAAAGACATGCACAGTCATTCCTACTAGGAACTGAATTTGTGGTTTGAGACAGTTTTACAACCTTTTACTCATACATTATCATTTCATGTTTGTTTAAGTATGTCAGCTAATTGTACCAAAGCCATCCTCACCTTGTCAACATCTTCTGGTACTGATTTACTGGTTCTGTAGGATTTCGACTTCTTTTCACAGAAGCAAGGGAATTTGTTCAAAGCAAAGAGCAAACTGACTTCACCTACATTCTTATCACCACAAGAGGTGGTTTTGTACCCTGCAATTATTGAATAGTGTGTCTCTGAGCATTGTGCAGATAACAGCTGCAGTATTATTAGTGGGAAACAGTTCAATTAGTACTTTCTGACAAGCTGTTTCTGTTTGTGTGAGCTCTTTTCTAAAAAGCATGCAAAGAGACTAACAGAACATTTCTCTTGCTTTTTCCCATTTATTGTTAAAGAACATGTACATTATAATTTAAAAAACCTGTTTCTAATACTAAAGTAAAAAATATTGCTTTAAAGAGGTTTAAAACAAATTTACATAGAATCTTATATGTTCATGATGCATTTGAAAAATATAAAAGTCCTCAGTGTTCTAGTGATACAATTGAGCAACAGATTTGGGTTTTATGCTTATTCAATAAAATCGTTACAGGTGGTGTAAGTAGTAAAGCCTGTACTTAAGGATGTCTACTAGTTTCCACTAAAAGACTCAGTTTTTAATTACTTTTAGTCTTGTCAAACCTAAAGTACTGTTTAGATTGGAATTTTTCATACTATGCCTATTAAAGAGCGAAATTGGAGAGGAAATAGAATTTTAAATACTTCAGTCTTTGCCCAGAAACATACTTTGGAAAATATTTTAATTCCTCATATAAATAAGTCTCTAAAGCAGAGATATTTTTCTTTCTTTTGAAATATGCAATGTTTTCTTATTTTATTATGCATAATAAAGTAAGCATAATTTAAAAAATATTTTTGTTGATGTTTCTCAAACTTGGCCAACTGATAAAAGTTTAAAAAATTACGGTATGCAAACATCAATTAATGTTCTGCTCTGCCTACTCTGACCCATCCACTCTCAGCTGATTTATGTGAACTAGCTGCTTGACTTCAGAGAGGCCAYTGCTTACCACTTTTGGAAACCTGAGTGTGTTTTTTTTTTTTCCAGGGAAGTGGGAGGAGCTGTTGAGAGCTGAAGCCAGTGAGATATGAGAGTTCTGTGAAGCCACTAAGCGGACAGAGAAGAGACACTTCCTGGTGTAAGGACAAGGATGGCCAAGTTCCCCTGAGGAAACAGCACTTGATGCCCTTCCCTTTTGCTAAGTGCCTGATGCCACCCCTTCTGCTGCCTCCTTCACCTTCCTCCCAGAGATATCCTATGAGAATTGCTTCCTGGAGGGCTAGATTAACTAGACTGGCACTTGCAGATACAGAGCACGAGGGATGGTGATCCAGGTGGAGGAGGAGGAGGAGGATGTTGTCACGTGACTGCAGTCAAGAAGGGGCATGAAAATGGTCAAGACTAGGCTGCAGTGCCTTCCTGAGAATTATCAACACGATTGTGCCAGAAGTGCTATGGAGTGCCACAGGTCAGGGAGCTGCTGAGATAACAAGTGGCATTCTCAGGAGGGATGGGAGTGTGGAATATCAAGGTCTTAGCCAGCAGAAAGGGAGAAGGGTTGGATAGCTCAACAGTGGTAGAAGGATTTTGAAGGAGAACAGGAAATGGCAGAAGGTGCTGGCATGGTTGAGAAATGAAGGGAGGAAGAGCAGAAGGAAGAGCTAAGAAGAGGAACATGAAAAAAAGCATGTTGAAGTGATAAAAGAGGGATGAGGTTAGGAAGGTAAGAGACTGAGGGAGAGATGGGTTCTGGTATGTCCCTAGAGTAGAATAAAAAGAAAGAGCAGGGTGTCTCTTCCATCATTCCAGAAGTTTTGCACTAAAGATGAATGCAAAGAGGAGAGTCTGAGAATAGACAGCTCCAGATGTGTTTTCCCCCCATGAAGACTGTACACTCACAGAATGTGTGTCAAAGAAATTATTAGAGAAGTAGTTATACAGTACATAATTATGTGATCGTAAGTATGGTCACGACTCTGCTCAAGATCCTGATCTTATGAATTATAAACAACAAATAGAAGTAAGGGCAGTAGCAGGGCAATAATAATAATAATAATAATAATAATAATAATAATAATGAGTTAGTGGTCTGAGTACCTCCATTGCATCCATTCAGAAGCTCAGAGAAGAAGGTGAGGGCTGACCAAAAATTAAGTGACACCCTAGAGGAGTGCAAGATGTCCTTGCTTCTGCCACTGAGTGCCTTTGTGAGAGGCTGGACAGTTCACTTAAACAAGACTGTTAGTACGTGGGTTTGGGTTTAGCAGAAAAGAATGAGGAGCTCTGCTTTCATCACTTAGAGAGGTAAAATGCTATCAAAATAGTAAGTATTCTGAAAAAAATCACCTCTGGGCATTTCAAATTAGCACTCTGAAAAATGGATGCTTGGGATAATTTTGGCCTTAAGCTATTTTTGACAATTCTCCAGGTACGAAATGGAGTTACCTCACAGAAGGACTGTGTAGATAATTTCATTAGCATCTTTTAAAAATGCATCGGATGCACTGGCAAGCGTTTAGAAAAGCTCATGAGAGAATGAACAATTCTTTGTGCTTCAGTAAATAATGGATGGATCCATGCACCTAGAATAATGAAGAAGAAGCAAATAAAATAACACTGAGATATCCTGTCAAAGGATACTCTTTACTCTTGCACTACAGCAGACAATGTTCTGAGGAAAAAAAGTATATACATCTTTCAATCAAAACTATATTGAGATGTATGAAGCCTAGTTAGCGTAGCCTGAGCCAATTTTTCAATTTCAATATGCATTTCAGGAGTGGAAGAAAATGCATTATTATGTAACACTAGAGATTTCCATCACTACTTAATTCTTTGGTGTGAATACAGCAAGTATGGTTCCAGAAAGGTTTTCCTTTGTGCATAGATTCTTTAAAGGAAAATGCTTTCTTTTGGGCCTTCACTGAGGTGGAGGCAAAGGTCTCATTTAGTTTCAGAGATGGGAAGACTGAAGCTGTTTACTATGCTCTATATACAGTACTTTTCTGAATTTTCTATCATTATTATGACTATCTAATAAAAGTCAGAACTTGCAACTACACTGTTTTGTAAACATTTTCTGTTGTTTTTCAAATGAATAATATCATCTGTGTGTATCTTTGGCACACTTCTCAAATTTTCTCTTTTAAAAAGCACTGCATTTAGTTATTCCATCTCAAATAATAATCATATTTGGAATATACTGTTGTTCTATCATGAGGAAAATAAGATAAATGAGAACCTGTTTTCTTATAATTTCTCTGCACATTGCACAAACAACTTTTGGCAATACAGATTTGACAGCACTTATATGTTTTTAAAATATTTCAGTGAAAGTAATAAATCCCTGTGCTTAGCTTCTCTGCTTGGCAGTTTCACTATGATCCCTAGTTACAAACAAAAGTTTATACTCTAATCTTTGAGGACAGCTTATGAAAAAGGAAACACTCTTGAAGCAAAATAGTGACGTAGTTAGCTGTGTCATTAAAACCTTCCCGAACACAATAATCACTCTCAGGCACACAGCATTACAGAGTACTGCGCTTCTTTCAGTTTTAAATTACAGAAAGGCTCAGACTATGTTATCTGAAAGTCCTTGCATAGAGTCAGCAGTGACCACCTATTCCATAAAAAGGTCATCATTTCATAATAATTCAAAGCRGTGCCAAGCTGACAGTTCATAAGAGTCATAATTTTTAATGTAGGAAGGTAATTTATTATTTGTTTTCCATGTCCTAATTCTATGTAAGTACGAGTGAAGGAGAGCTCAGAAAATGAAGACAGGCTTATGTACATTGCCTCAAGTTTCTGTTCAGTTCATCCATGAGAGGATATAGAAAGTTTACCGCTTAGTACTGACTTTTGGTTACTCATTACTTACTCAGACATTATGTAAACTCAACTTTATGTTTTGAATAGTGTCATGCATATGTTTACAGGGAGTACAGTATGTACTTGTATACATTACTTCTATAGGTTATGTTGTTTTTTTGAGAGTTTAAAACAGAATTCATGATTTGAGAAATGAATGAAGCCACATAATATCTTACCCTCAAAAGACCCAGTGGCTTCAACTATATGAGAAGCAATTTCATAGCATGCGAATATCTGTGGCAGGTCCCTTCCAGCCCAAGCTATTCTGTGATTCTATGATTCTATGAAAATATCAATAGAAGAATRTTTGTAAAAACATCACTGCTCTACATCACTTTGATTATTATTATCTTCGGAGCACATTCTTCTTTAGCATAACCAGAGCTCTGCCTTCTATTTTTAAACAAACTGGTACACTTCAGTCTGAGATTCTGAAATCAACGAATATGTTCTGCATAGCTCCTTGTCTATTGCGAGTCTCTGTTTTCTACTTTGAGAACAGTCGTCTCACTGAAGAAATACTCAGAGATACACCGACATGAATGAGATTCCTTATGGTCTTGTAGCACTGTTTCCTCTTTTCAGATAATAAAATATCGATTGAGGCCCCAAGAATAATTAAGTGCAATAAACCACCACCTAAAATGCACATATGAAACAAAAGTAGATTTTCTGAAATTAAATGTATTTACATTATAAAATGTTTTGTAATTCATATACACGACCTAAAGGGAAGAAGATAAATGTGGTCAGATTCATGACAGTCCTGAACTGGTTAGCGTGATGCTAATTATACTTGCATTTAGAAAAATTTTGCATGAGGGCAAGTATGTGAGGGTTTCTTGAGCAATACAGTGTGGCAATATATTGTGGAATATTTGAAGACACAGTTTTAATGGTACTATACCAATTCATACTAGGAGATAGGTCACCTACMTCATGTCCTAAATACTTTATAGCCTTACATAAGCAACAAATATTTGAAGAGGAAAAATATTAATCTCTTTGAAGAACAGAGAGCTCACATAACAATCTTGTTTTCTCGTTGCTTAGTTTTCTTGCTTGAAATAAGCTAAAATGTGAAAAAAAATACATTACATTTGAAATTAAATATAAAAGTATGCAATGGTAGAGTTTCATATCATTAATTATCTTTAAGGCAAAGGAGAGTCCAACTTCCATATTCTAACAAAACCAGAATTCCCCTGCCTTTGGAACTGAGTGTTACAGTTGAAATATTAATGGGAATCCTGAGGAAAAGCAGTTGCTGCCTTAACCACAATGTAAAGCATGAAAACACAGAGTATGTAGGATGTCTAAAGACGGGAGTAATCTAGTTAAGATACCCATGGACATAGTAATGAGTAGATTTTATGAGTGATCATCTTTTGRATAACTTTGCTTTCACTGAAATCAGCAGCAAAATTTCAGCAAATTCCCTGGGATAGTACAAGGCAGAGAGTCTTTGAAAGACATGCCTCGAAGATGTGAGAAGCATTCTTCATTAACAGTCCTTTTAATCCACATAATATCTTCTTCTCCTTGTTATTTGTGCATCTTTAAAATGTGGAATGCAAGCCTACTTCTGACTGTGAAGCTGAGGTGTGTTTCCTATCTGTACCCTTACACCATGCTGGGTGCAGCTCAGCGCTGCRCTGATCTGCTCCTTGCTTTGCTTTCCAGGGAAAGGCACCAGTCTTGTGCAGAGCAGAAGGGAGGGCAGCAGTCCTTGGCCAGGATCTCATCACAGTCACTGATGTCCTGAGCAAACAGTGCTCACCTGCCAGTTTAGATCCTGTTTAGGAYGAGCCTCTGGCAAGTCAGGCCTATGACTTCCCAGAGACAGGACATACAGAAATATAAAAAAGTAAAAGTGCAGAAAGTTCATACAYACATGCTCGTATGTATACATATATATACACATGTATGTGTAGGTATATAACTTTTCCTATACAGAGAGGAAAAGCTCTTTTCTAACCTAGGTGAAAAGTTTTCCTGTTAATGGCATGAAAATACAAATCCTCAGGGTAGCTAAACAGCACACTTGAAAAGAACAAATATTAGAAACGGTCTCAGTGGAATGTTGTTAAACTCAGATGGATGTTACATTCACTATTGTCGCCACCCAAAAGTCCTATTTACATTAAAATTTGTGGAAAAAGAACTGAAAATTATATTCTGGCGTAGATATGCAAAATTATCAACTGCTTAGAAAGGAAGTAGTATTCATTCATTCACATTTGCAAGTTTAATTAATTATCTCAGAGTTAAAATTAGTTTCAACCATTTGATCATTAATCCAAATAAATAAAGACACTTGTTTTCTGTACCTCTAGGGTTACATTCATGATTTCTCTCAAATCTGCAGAACCATCAGAGAGAACATGTATATTGATACTCAGCTTCAGAAAGCAGAGCTATGAGTATAACCTGATGTTTTAAATTTCAGCAAACAAAAATCCAAACTTTTAATGCAAGCTTAAAAAAACATGCCTACAATTTCAGTGGTTCAAAATAGTCCAGGAGATTTCAGGTCCACCTGTCTATAAAATCACAGTGGTTAGGTGGTAGTGGGCAGCCAACCTACTGTAGATTTTATGGAATCAATATGCTAATATGAGACAAAAGATTAATGTGGCCTTTTAATCAAGGAAATGGACTTGGAATTGAGACATCCAGTACAATTCAGGGGGCCTTTACATTGAGCTTAAATACGTTTTCTGTCTGTCTATGAGCAATTCTTACATTTTCCTGTCCTTTTTTTGGTCTTTTGTGTGGTTTAAAACTACTAAGGACAGAGATTGTGAAAAGAGAATTTTCTTGCCTTCYCAGCAAGAGGGAGAAGTGATAGCCATCACTCTGCAAAGGGAATGTCAAGCAGGAAAGACTGCTTGAAAACCACCAGCTATTTAAAAAGACCCTTGATATTGGTAAAGAAAGAGTGTAAGGCTTGCTATTCAAAAATTTTAAACTTTGAAGTCAGTGAACTCAAAAGTAAAGAATTGRTGGTTATGGAAACATGTTATCGGAAACAGATGTGCTTTTTCTAAGTGAGGCTTTTCATCCACTTTTTCCAGATTGAGCTACTTGAAGCTCATGATTAGCCAAATCTCATCTTCAAATTAAGTTGTACCTTCATGCACCTTTGGGAATGTAGCTCTAAGTGACACAATCATAATTTCTTGTGATTTTATAAAAATGTAAGATTTCAAATTGACTTACCTCCATTTGGCTTCTTAGTGAGAGCAATATTTAAAATAGGTAACTTTTGGATGCACAGTTAATATGCTGATCCATCACTATCTCTATTCCAGTTCCCTAAGTATTTGCTTTTCATTCTGGTTATATGCAGTGAGCAGCAAGCCAAATGGAGGTAAGTCACTTAAAATCTTCTTGTTTGATCTCTGGTCAGGCAAAGTTAGCTGATAAAAGGATCAACTACTGACTTCCAGTTGCACTGTGGTTATTCACATAAACAACAGCTGAAGATGTAGCTCTAGAATATTTTGTGTTTCTACCAGCTGTGCCTGTCTGAGAGAATCATCCTACAAATGGCATACTACAAGAATTACTAAGTGAGGCTTTGAATCAACTTTTCCTCCTGTTTTTGTCATGTCCCCCATTTTCTGAGAAGCAGATGTGAAAGTCTCTATTTTTTCCAAATCTATGATTCAGAGTAAATAATAACTATGATAGTATTTTACTTAGACTAAAATAGATACTGTATCTGAAGCCAGCAGAAAAAAAAGAATAAAAAATTCTACAGGCTCTAACTTTTCAAATGTTCCTGATACATAAAATTAATATGGTTGTTGTGTTCCAGTACTGACACATTACAAGCACAAATAACAGATGTTTTCAAAAATAGGCCAGAGACAAAACACTCTGACAACCTCCAGCAATGACAGAATCTGGCAAGACATGGGGTGCTAAATTGAGGTGTCTTGTGCCCAGAGAGACTCTCTGTGTATCTGAAGCACTCACCTGGGGCTGTCGTCCATGCACGACCTAAAGGGTTTCCATAGCCTGGATTGGCAAAGCTCAAGAATACCAAAAATGGCACTAAATGCTCTGTGTTTATAATGGAATTCGTGGGCTTGCACAGAGATCAGCATCTGCCCTGTGATTTAGGGAACAGAATTAACAAAATAGAAATTGAAACTGCCTCCCACAGAGACAAAGGAAACTAGACTAAACAGGTTTCTCTAATCAAGGAACTTGACAAGACACAAGTTTCTGTCTTTGAAGTTGCATACCTTTGAGTAAACCATGCATGCTTTTGAAGGCATCAATTTACTTTGCCTGTACTGTAGTGATTCTGGAAGTATTATATCATTGAATCATAGAATCATAGAACGGTTTGGGTTGGAAGGGAACTTAAAGATCATTTAGTTCTAAACCCCCATCACAGGCAGGACCACCTTCCACCAGACCAGCTTACTCAAAGCTGGCCTTGAACTTGGCCGTCCAAAATGGCCTTGAATGCTTCCAGGGACCGGGCATCCACAGATTCTCTGGGGAACCTGTTCCAGTGTTTCACCATGCTTCCAGGAAAGGATTTCTTCCTAATATCTAATCTAAATCTACCCTCCTTCATCTTAAAATGATTCCCTCTTGTCTTACCACTACCTGCCCTTTGGAAAAAACCCTGTTCAACTCTCTTGTAGGCCCCTTCACCTACTGGAAAGTGCTATCAGATCACTCCAGAGTATTCTCTTCTCCAAGTTGAACAACCCCAACTCTCTCAGGCTTTTCTAATAGGAGAGAAGTTTCATTCCTCCAATCCTCTTGGTGGCCCTCCTCCAACAAGTCTATGTCCTTCTTGTGCTGAGGACCCCAGAGCTGGTCGCACATATTTGATTACATATCGAATAAATTTGGTGTGTCAGTATGCCCTGGTCTGAGGTCAGCAAAATGACCAGATCACAGAATATTCTTATTTGAAAGGGACCCACAAGGATCCCCAAGTCCAGCTCTAAAGTGAGTGGTCCATATGTGGATTGAACCCACAACCTTGGTGTTACTAGCACCATCCTCCAACTGGGCTACTCAGTGATGTGCTCCATGGAAAGGGAGAGAAGGGTACTCAAACCTGTCCCCACAAGAGCATGCTTGCACATGTGTAAACAGACTCAAAAATACAACTTGAACTCCAACCAGGAGCACAGGCTGAAAAGGCCAAATAGTTTTTGTTTTCAAAGGAATGTTTCCAAATTGTGTGAAATAACTGAGCATCTGTCGTTCTTTAAGCTGTGGCTCTCAAGATTTCTGAGAGATTTTTGCCAGCTAATCTGCAAAGGAGCAAACACATTGTAGCATGCCTTCTGTGCATGTCTGCTTTTCCTCTTTCTATGTCAGGATTTCCTTTGGTGTAAATTCAATACTAAATAAATTTGTAGGGCACAACAGAACTGAATAGGTAAACCTATGAGAAGTTGTAAAGAGACTTGAGAAATAAATTGAGATATGCAAAGACATTTTTCGTATACTAGCTACATTCAAATAAGCAATGGCACAGATACATCATAGAAGCAAATAACCACACAACTACATTTATCTTTCTGATGATTGAGAACTTATTCCATTAAAACACATGGTAGCTTAATTGAGAGCTCTAGTCTTTTAATTTCTCTTAAGAGAATGCTTTGATGCCAGTTTATCTGACAAGGCAAGACTTTAATAAATGAAGGAAAGCTTAGCAGACAGAAACTTAATCAGTACACTGCAATTATTCAGATCTCCGCATCTGCTCAAATGAACAACTCATAACAATGCAAGAAATACTCATTTTCTTTTCTGTTTTATGCAACTCACTTAAAAGCTTTACTCAATTATACAGAAAAAACCCACCAGCTCTGAAGTTTAGGGTAAGTAACCTCTCCATCTAAATCACCTTTACTGAAGGATAGACAGTGTTGTTAAATTGAACATACATTTATATATAAAAGATAGCTCTAAGTGTATTAGACAGAAGGATTTGATCCACTMTAGGAAATAAGAGATAGAAAGATAGAAAAGATTATTTTTTTTCATTCAAACCTACTTTGGAGTTAGATATAAAAGGGACTTATCTGGATAGCGATTTTACAGACCCCCAGGATTGGATATGAGTATCACTAACATTATTAGAGGTTATCAATAACAGCAAAAATGCTATGACATGAGAAACTGTAGCTTCTGATAATACAAAGCCAATTTAAGGCTATTCTGCAGTATGTATAGTAATAGGTATGGTAGCCTACAGGTTTTTCTACCATAGCCATTGAATTGAAAACAGACTACCTTATTTTAAATGTGGGTTTTTTAAAATAATGAGGTCATTAAAAAAGAGCTATAAGTAAAGAGCAAACAAAAAAAATCTTGGCTTGAGTGACCATAGGTGGATTTTACTGAATAAAAGTATATCTATAATGGAAGTTCTTCAGTCTGACTCAGTTTCCGTCAGGCTTCTCTTCTTTCAGGAGAATGTCAGTTTTCATTAAGAGTTAAACCAGGATAGCTATTGGTAAGCAAGTGGGAAGGCAACACAATGACTCAGAACAGCATCCCACAGCAAACACTTGAGGGTAGTTTGAAAATGAGTCACTGAAGAGGCTAGTTCAGCCTCCTGAATTCATCAAACCATTTTTTCAATGTCATCAGTAAAAAACCAAACAAAAAAACCCCAAAACACCAACTAACTGTAAAACAACATCTCCCCAAAAAAACAGAAACCAAAAAGCAGGCTAAGAAACAGAACCTTGGTCAAGAGTGAAACTCAAAATGGAAAAGGAATGCAAGGACTGTTCTAAGGACTGATAAAGAAGTAGAGAGGCTGGGTGGGTTTACTGAACAGTGAAGTTCAACTGTGACTGGCATTTGTGTAGGCAGTCTGTTGTTTTGAATACCTTTCCTTCTTTTAAATACCTTTTCCTTTCCAGTGCTTGTACCTGATGGGATGATGATGATGATGACGATGAACTTCCTGTTTAGTCTSTTCATCACCGATCACAGCCTCCCAAAGGGAAGAACACACCCGTGGGCTAAGAACAGTTGATCTGGAGGGTATTGCYAACCAAGGTTATGCCTGAAAACAAGTAGACTGGGTAGCACAAGAGATGGAGGATGGTAGCTGAGAAGCTGTCTTCATATTCCTAAAAAAAGGATACTGTAGTGCCAAGGGGYCTGGGGACTGGTTTTGACACTGAGGCCAGAGAGAACTTGAGTGGTTGAGTGTCCACATTTCATAATTCAGAGTAATTCCCACCCCACCCTTTCCTCTCCCAACTCTAGATAAGTATTTTTTTGTTTACCCTTTCCAGGTTATTTGGAGTGCAACAATGTGACGTATGTGCTCTCGTCCGTCAGAATGGTGCTATTTCATATAATGAAACTGAACGCATTTATCACCTGTGCCATTCTGAGGGCACAAGAGCATTTAGAGGTTGCGAAACCTGGTGGGAGAGTAATGTTGGAAGATGACATAGAGTTGAAGGAGTTCATCTTGGTGAAGTTTTGTCAATGCTGCCTATTGGGAGCCATCTCTGGAATAAGGTATCTTCTGACCTCTTCTGGCCTGGTATTGTCTCGGGGGATATCCATTGGAAAGGAGAAGAGTAGTTGGGGCTGAACAGAAGACTGGATTTCATTCACTAGGCAGGTGTTCCAGGGGAGGCAGAGCTGTCACCAMCACCATCATCGGTTACCTCCCTATCCCCAGAATCAGAGGAAAATTATACTGGGTTTTCTTGCAGCCCTATGGGATATATAATTAACTTTTCCTGTGAATACTGGATATACAATTCAGACTGAGTAGCACTCTTCTACTTTGCTAGTACTTTGCTTGTCAAACTTAGATGGTAAGAAGCTGTGTCAAATATTTTTCAATTTCCACACAGAAGGCATTTTACCAGTTTTTGGAAGCATGATGCAAGACAAAAAAAGCTTGATGAATGGAACAAAATAGGTAAGAGAAGTTTTCAAAAACAGGTAAAAAAGGGACTTTGATAGCCTCAGAAAAAAAAAAAAGAGCCAAAGCAGGCTGCTGTGAGAAATCATAGAATCACAGAATAGCTGAGTTGGAAAGGACCCATCAGGATCATTGAGTCCAACTCCTGGCCCCATGCATGTGAATGCTAAAAGCCTGGCTGCAGAGAGATTTCTCAGTTTTCTGACAGTGTCTGTGTGAAAGCCTTGGTTTCTCACGGACGCTGTGGGAAAACAGTTGGGAGATTTTGTAAACTATGGTATTGTTATGATACCAAGGAGAAAATATCTGAAGTAAGTGTTGTTGGGTTCAGCCAATCCCTCTGGGGGGTGGTTGGTCAGTGAACCAATAACCTTACGTCAGTCCAGCACGCTAAGGTATATAAGCGAATTTGTAAATTAATAAAGGGTCAGTTTCTTCTCGTCCTAAACCGTCCATGTCGCTTTATTCCTCGGTCTCTGCTTGCTAGCAACATGTGCAGGACACCCCAAGAATCACATCATGTGCCTGACAGCATTGCCCAAACACTTCTTGAACTCTGGACAGCAGTGTATGTGCTACGCAGCAAATTGCCATTGTACTGACAAACAAATACAAATAAAACTGAGATAATCCATAGAAATGTTTGTTATCGTTATGTGCATTTCATTACACTTAAGAATCACATGTCAAGGACATAAAGGCTTARCAAACAGGAAACTGCTTGCTCTACCTTAGGGCACTGGAATCCCATGCTATAAATTCTCACATGTAATTTACATTTCTGCTGACAACTAGAAAGAAATCATAAAATAGCTAATTACAAAGAAGTAAATTTACATGATTATTCTTTTGTTCAACACACATCCCCAGGGAAGAAGACGAACTGATGCTGACAAATGATGGTGGTCCTCAGAAAAGGTGTCTGTTGGGTGGCTTCCCTCTGTTGTCCAGGTAAGCGAGACTTAGTCAGGAAATTATGAACCATGAAACTGTAGGTAGAGTATACAGTAAAACAAGGAAAGGGGGAAAAAATTAAAAATGGACAAACCAACTGACTACAGTGGAAATATATCATTAACCCCTTGCATGTGTGGGACAGTATGCTGCATGCATGTGAAATAAGAGGGAAAGCAAAAATTATAACCAAACATATGAAATGAGTCAGGCTCGGCTTGTTTCTCACTAGCAGCATTTGTTGCCTATACAGCTGTTTTCATGAAACTTGTAGGAGCTTAATAAATTCGATATATCTTCCCTCCAGGGGAAACAAACAGGCATACCACATACAGCGTGTAATCATGGAATGTATTATATTTAAAAGGAAATAAATTTCATTATCTCACCAGTGAAATCTTGTTGATGTAGTTAAAATAATGAATTACGGCTGAAGATTTTGACTAAAACAATTAAGTTAGCTAGCAATGATGGTTGTTTTATAGTAGTGAGGAGAGAAATCACAGAATTATGGAATATGTTGAATTGGAAGTGATGCATAAAATCCAGTTAGGTTTTACAGAATTATTCTGATTTTTTTTTCCTTTTTTAAAATAAAATAATATTCTAAATAAGCAATCTTATACATAACTACTTCAACTGCACAGACGGTAAAGACAGTTCAAATTATATCAGTGCAACTTTTTAGTTTAGAGAAGTCCAAAGATGAAAAAATGAAAAATCGTGCTTTRCAGAATTGGAAGTAACTGGATTTAGACAAAATGTGTGGAAGCAAGTGATTTGAACAATCTCATTTCGTAAACACTTCGATTACCAGATTTGCCTGAATCACTTGGAAATTCATGAGAAATTCAGCTGGTAGCTCTGTTCAGATAATGACCAAAAATTCATCTGAAGTCCACAGATGTCACAAAAAATCGAAGAAAAGATAACCYTCAGTGAAACTTTAGTTTTAGTAATGCCTTCCAAAAAGATTGTAATATTCGTATGTTCTTATTTCAAAACAAATATTTTATTGGATTCCCTTATTCATACTAAGAAGTGATCATATTAGCATGTTTCTCCATGGGAACACTAACAGGATTTCTTTCTTCTATACAACTATCTATTTTCATAAAGATTTAAATATTTAAATATTCTGAAGTGACAAATTCGGTCAAAACTGGCCAATGGTATCAGAAAATAGTCACAATAGTCAAGCATACATGAATCTATGAAAAAAACAATTTGGGTACACAGAGGAAAGAACTGAAGTATAAAAAAGGCAAAAATTAAGGAATGATAAAATGCCAGTGATGGGCCAAGATTCCAGTGGRGAATTCCTCAGAAAAGAATGGGAGATATAGGAACTTCAGTTTCTCAACAAATGCTCACTGAGATCAGGCTAATGAAAACAGCTTCCAAAGTTAATTTAGCAGTCAGAAAACTGCACATTTTAAAATAAAATCATTTCATCCCAGCTTGTCCAAACATATTGCAACAAGGTACACACGCTTCTGTAAAAATGTGCAGTTATAATGGGGCTGAAGGTTTTTGCTACATATCCATAAGCCTGAGTTTGAGTATCACTTCACACTCATTTCAAAACTGACCTTCATTGGTTCAGCTAGAAGGATGCAGGTTATCAGAAAGGGAAACAAAGCTGACTGGAATGTTTCTCGTACATTTCTGGCTATAAAAACTCTTATAATTTTATTACCCTTGCTTGAAAACCACCTAGGTTTAACACAGATTATTTGACTGTATGTTAGGAATGCCAGTGATGTCATTTAAGCCATTTTTGCAGAAATTTCTGTTAGATAATGGTTCACAACATATTTATGGAATGATTCCTGCTGCCGTCACCATGCCCTTCCAAGTCTTCTGTTATTTTTGTCGCACATAGCACACAGATCTCAGCCGTACATCAATGCCTTAACATGCCCTCTGTATTTCARTATATAAGATTTTACAAGACTACACAAAAAAGAGGTGCCCTGACTCAATAGATCTTGCAGTTGACTTTGATATGATCCAGTCTTGCCCTTGGAGCAGTTTGTAGCAATTTTTGTGCTCTTTTGCAATAYTGCATGAGAGAAAATGCTGCATACTCAGTTGGAATTGCATTGAAGGCAGTGTTCCGTTCTAGAGAATATGTGAACATCTGCTACTAGCACCAATGAAGTTGTCCAACTAATTAATCAATGTTTAAACTACCTTAAAAATTAAAAGAGCTATGTGTTACTATTGCTKGTTGATGTCTTATGATGAGTGTATTAAATGACAATATTTCAGCTAATTCATGAAATCTCAGAATGAATCTTTTGCTGAACAATTACAATATGGGAACATTGTTTCTATGGGTAAACAGAAAAGGAAATCAGGTTATTTGTTTCCAGCACATCATCTGAGAGATGAATGGATATTTTCTTTAAATTAAACAGAAAAACGTGAGTTAAAATAAAATCAAATGCCTAGAAATGTTACTTATTTTGTGGGGGGGTTTTTTGTGGRTTTTTTTGGTTTTTTTTTAATTCTAACAAGTATCTTCCATTCCCAAATAGTGAATCACTTTTCATTGATAACTAAAWGCACTGTTGACCGTTTTCAGTTGAGTTTATTGGAACCAGGATCAAACACTCTCTGCGAGTCTCTGTCAAATGGGCAATAAAATGCTGAGTGGTTTTATGACCTGGAACACACAGAACATGCCAGTAATCTCAAGTGCTAGTGAAATTATTTGCTAGATTTCAACAGCAAATAATAAACTGACTATCAGAGCAAAGGTTTGCTGTAAAGGGCATTGATTTTGAATAAATGTGAGAATTTGTATACACAAAAAAAAGAGATGCAAAAGAATTTGGATCATTTAATAAGCTTTTTTTTCAGGAAGGGGGTGAAATGGGCTTAATTTCACAACCTCACCATTAGTAATATCAAGAAGGGGAAGCAAGAAGAGAACAATTTTTTTATTCTAGGACAGGACTGAGCATAAATTTCCCCAAGGAGGCTCCTCAGAAGCAATTTCTACAATTTATAAATAAATTTTAACAATTGCTCCTATTTCAGAGTGTTAGCTACATTCATTCATATGGTTGGGTGTTGTCTTACTAAGGTTGTAGACGAAGATCTCTAAAAAATTTTCTAGCTTTTAAAAAATTTTTGTCTTTTAAAAATTCTAATTTTTCAAAATTCYTCTGATTCCTTTGCATAGAAGCATCCAAGTCCTAATTCTCGACATACATGGGAAGAAAACAATATGCCTGTTTTCAACTTCTGTATGTCTTTGTCTTTCCGCTAGAAGTTTTGTATCTCTGAATTTCCTACTTACAGATTTGWAGCATTTGAGTGCAGAGTAGAGTTTGAATCCTGCTTGGCTGTAGCAAAACATGTCTTTTTGTCTGACACATTTTTATTTTGTCTACCAAGCAGACCAAGTAGCCTGGTAAAATCTGTTTCCTAATCTACAGGAAATCTCTGCGGCTTGAGACAGGCTCTCTAAACGCGCTGACAGCAGCGACTGTGTGGTGCTGCACACCCTCCACGCCAGCCTGTTGTGTCATGAAATGGCTGAGCAATAACACATTTGCAGAGGGCATAAACCTGCTGATGGTGATTTGATGTTCTGGGTCCTTCTCTAACAACAGCAATAGCTTGGGCTGGAAGGGAGGTCATGAGGCAGCTGGAAAGACATTTGGAAAGAAGATGGCCAGAAAGTCATATTCCCTGGGGAGCCGGGGGTTGTTTAACATGGAGCTGTCGTGGGCAGGTGGTTGAGTGCTCTGTGGCACCTCACCAGGAGGCAGGGACAGCAGCTGAACTGGTGCCTAGGCAGTGATGTGCGTGTGACTACAGAAATTCCTGCACGTGTTACAGCAAATAATTCAGTACCCACATAAACTGAATTGATAGTAACAGTTATGAAAAGGCTCATGTTAGGAAGTGGTTGAGAATTTTTCCACAGAACTTCCTGCCAACAGAAAATTCAGTTTTCTTACCTAAGTTACTACTGCTTCTCTCAAAAGCATTGTACTTGTCCTAGACTAATAACTATCTCTCAAATATTTTTACCCAATATTTTATAATAACCAGATTAAATAATATCAACTTAAACCAAGATTTTATAAATGTATTAATTCTGGTATGTAAAATTAATGCCCCAACCTATATATATGAGAATCTTTCAAATAAATTGATACTTCTAAAACTGTGACTGTGTAGTGAAATCATGATGTCACTTCTTACAATACTTGAACAAGTGCTAATATAAAAATTGACCTGCCTGTAGAGATTTTATTTTACACAAAAATAAAGTTATTAATAGCAGGAGAACTAAGAATTGAATAACTAGTATTTCTCTATACAGCTATTGATAATTTTCTCTAGATTATACAGATAGAATTGAATTGCAGACTGATGTGTTACTGGGATAACTAATTGTAGTTTAAATAAAGGAAGAAAGACTCCAAAGGATTCTTTTAGAGAAGACCAGTGGAGGTACCAAGAGTAGAAAGAGTCTCAAATGGCTGTTTTAAAAGAACATTATTTGAATGTAAAAAAATTAATTCACAAATATATTTAAAAATAATTAAGGGAAAAGCCTTACTGACACATTAATGGGAGAACGTTGAGTAGTATTTTGAAGACTTTTCCTTATTAGATTGATCACTGAGATGAAAAATCCAGTGCCTTCAAATATTTTGTTCTTGGAAAGGAATGCTAAAGATGATGGGAACTCAGATGTTCATTTTGAAAATCATGGTTTTAAAAAATAATACCTTTCAATTCCAATCTCCCTGTTTACTATTAAACTTTACTCTTTAAATCCTATTAAATTTTGAAAAACAAAAAWATCGCATTATTAGTGGTAAAAACAATAAAAGAATCTGGGTTCAGTCCTGACAGGGACAATTAAATTATTTCTGATGAAGAAACTGAATGTCTTAAAAGTAATTGCTTTAAGAACATACATCATAATCTATTAATGTATAACATATCATTGATGCAGTATATGAAAATAACATCTTACTAAGTGTCTTCTGCAGAGAAAATAACCATATACATAACCATATACATAACCATAACTACATGTCATTCTTCTTGCCTGTTATACCACAGAGTAATGCTAAAACCTGTCTGGAAAATAAAAAGTCATCACCCCCTCAAATAATCTTTCAAGATGACTCCCCCAACATCCTTTTTCTGGTTTGAAAAAAAATGCCTTTGCTGAAGCATCTCTTCCTACAGTATGATTATTATAATAGCAGTGATACAGACTACAGTTTTTTTAAGCGTGTCTCTTTTTTCAAAAATTGAAAAAAATTCTCTGTTACCCATTCTACTTCCATTCTTATTGCAATAAACATGAAATACTACGGCTATAAAAGAAGCATTTTTAAAATCACCCTCAGGGCAGTATTCTTGGGATCTACCTGTCTATCTATCTAGGATCATGCTAACCCTTCAAATGAGATGCAGGAGTACAGCCTAAAAAGATGTATCTAATTAGATTAAATTTATCAGGGTAAAGCAATCAACAGCCATCATCTCAGGTTTCCTTGTGGGTCTATGAGAACGTACTTTCAGAAACATTACTACAGGTATGAGTTTTGTGCAATGATTGCTGCAGCTAGCTGGATGCAAGCAAGTTTAAGTATAGTTATAGTTGCTGCAATCACGCCTCTGGTTGCAATGTAGACAAAACATAAGATCTCCTGTGGAGAGATAAATCAAATGCTGAGAGTCAAATACATTTTGTTTCTCAGGCATGTTTCAGGTAATTTACAATTATAAAATTTGCACAGTAGGATTGCTGGTTCAGCATGATATAAGGTCTTTGGTTGTGCTAGGCCAGCTCTCTCTGCAAAACGGAAAACAAGGAAAAAAGTTATTTTAAATTAGAAAAAGAGATGCTAAAACAAGAAACTCATCTAAAACAACACTTTCAGGCAGCCACAGATCAAATCATCTGTGCAATTTTAAACTTCATCTTGAAAATATATCTTTAAAAGAAAGCCAGGGAAAAGCACCTTTTTCTTTCCTTGATTTTTGTCCTCAATGAATCTGAATGACTCGACTCAATGATTTTTCATGCCACAAAATGCATAAACATTTTGACATGACACTACGATTAGGTTATAGTCGCATTAATTTATGCATTTATACAATTAAACATACGAATACAGTATTTTTAACATTTCCCTCCTCTAATTATGCAGAGAGCAAAATCCTTTTGCAATAAATATAAGAAATTACAATGGAACATAATGGATTCCTTCACTCTTTTCAGTGACAATTTTCAGTGACAATTTGCAAAAACATAACACCGGTTTCTTATTTCACGCATTTTTATCATATTTATTATATAGAAAAATGTGAGGTTAATAAAATATACTTTTTATAGAATATAGTCATAGAATCATCAAGGTTGGAAAAGACCTCCAAGATTATCAAGTCCAAACTTCAACCGAATACCACCATGGACATTAAACTGTATCACAAGGAGCCCCGTCTACTCCCTTTTTGAACATTTTCAGGGATGTTGACTCTACCACTTCACCAAAGACCCTGTTCTAATTCTCAACCACTCTTTCAGTAATTTCTCTTAATATCCGACCTGAGCCTCCCCTGGGCAGCTTGGGGCCATTTCCCCCTGTCCTGTCATGGGCTGCCTGGGTGAAGAGGCAGATACCTGGCTACAGCCTCCTTTCAGGCTGTTGTAGAGTGATAAGGTCTCCCCTGAGCCTCCTTTTCCCCAGTACAAATGTCCCAGCTCCCTCAGCTGCTCCTCACAGGATTTGTGCTCCAGACACTTCACCAGTTTGTTGCCCTTCTCTCAACATGCTCCAGCACCTCACTGTTTTTCTTCAAAGAACAAAAACTAAGCTGATAACAGTCTGCTTCTAATTACTACATAATATTTACACAACTTCACGACAGATGCATATTAGTAAGATACATGTTACCTCTTTGATAGATTAAACTAGAACATCTTCTTTATTTTAATTCAAAAGCATAGGGTATAAAAGCCTTTTGACCTCTATTGTGAGACAGGACTTCAGGCTAAAGGTAGTCTAATGTATTCACCCATCCAGCTTAAAATCTAAAATACACTCTGTGACAAACTTCTCCCCAGCTGCAGATGTTGAGAGTTATTAGGCATCTAGAACCACTGAAAAGGAGCTATGTTTAACACACACTAATTTATACAGGATGATAAGCTGATAAGAAATAATGAACAACCTAAACAAGACAACAATATTGCATGCACGCGCACATGGTGACAGACGTTGTTGCCATGTTAGCAGGAGTTTGATCCATTATCTTCTAAAGTCAGTGGAAATTATCTGGCTTTATGGAGACTGAATTAGACTCACAGAGCTTTATGGACTTTTTAATATCAAATTAGATTCCTTTTCTTAGTAGTTAAATTCATAAAATTTCCTCCTACTGGAAAAAAAACCCCAAATTAGTAAGAAGCACTCTGGTCTTGAAAGAAATTAGGTTCTTACATATATCCAAAACTATTTATGAACACTTTCGTATAGTTTCACTTACTTTCAAACACTAGTTTTTGTGTGTGTTCCTATCACTACTTTGCAGTGGTAAAATATTGTTCTTCACTATCAATTCTTTTAGAAATGTCAGTTTCATTTAAAACTAGTGCTTAATCTAAGTAGCAGCAGGAAACACACCACCACAGGAAAATGGATATTAGAAGGAGTTGTAAAAATTTCAACATTGATGCCAAAGTATCATCAGTGGCTTCTTGAGGATCACCTGGATGATTTGTGAAAAGGGCAAATTTCTACATATGACATGACTTRGTCCTCCGTGAAATTAATATTGTAGTAAAAGAAAGAACTTAGAGGAAATGAACAGCACAGATATTCTGTGCTGGTTTCAATTTAAGGGGATGTTTCTATGCAGATAGATGTAGAACATGATGGGCTCATTGCATACACACTCTGAGCCAGCTGGCCTGCAACAGCAGGTCTGGAAGCCATGGAGATCCAAGAGCACAGACCGATGCCTGAGTCAATGAGCTCATCCTAAAGAAACTAAAGAGAGGGTAAAGTGTGGAAAGAATTTGCAAGGTCGACAGGAGGATTATATCCATATCTTCACCCACAGATCCCATGCAGGGCCTGTAGTATCTTCTAGTACTTCCTAGTACTTCAGRGGCCTCTATCTCTCCCAGAACTTCAGACCTCCTGCTCCAGAGATTATGCCCAGGTTCTTCCTTCCTRGAACTTTCAAACTGTGGTGTCCGCTATGCTCACACTTCCCTCATTCAATTTAATGCACATAGTGCCCTACTACTTTTCTCCAAGAGTCCTTAAGCTTATTCAGTGTATTTGAGAGCTACTCAGGGGTTGTTAATCCTTCTCTTACAAAGTCCTCTCAATGAACTATTTTATGAAAGGCTTCTTTCCATATTTGCCTGACCCAAGGCTTTCCATTGAGAAACTTGTGYATCTTCCATTTGTATCTGTGACCCTGGAGCTAATTCAGAGAATTACATCAACTACTATCGTGAATTCTTTGTACTAAGTAGAGAACTGTGTGTCCTAATAATGCTGAGATTCTAAAGAAATGCAAGCATCAGTGACTTACCAAAATGTATGGGTCCCAAAATGTATTTGATGATCTGAGCTTCAATGATTTCCAAAGGTGACAGAAGAAGTTAATGGCAGAGAGAGAAATTATAGAAGAATGCAAACTTCAAAATAATCTTTGTTTTTGCAATAAGTGCCCTATCTTTAATACGTTGCACAAAAATTCTTATATTTCTGGATATACTGCATGGAATTATAAATTGTTCCAGTTCTTCAGATGTATCATTTCTTCCAGGCCATGCCTTCTCTTTTATTCACAGTCTCCCTGACTGAATGTCTGTGTTCTATTCAGACACTCATCAAACTACAGTCCTTAGCCCTGCAAAAATTTGCTTTTATGACCTGTGAACACTAATATGGCTCAATGCTACAGCCTGCCCTCCAAACAGTGTCTGATGTACCATACTCAAAAGCATTAAAAATAACAGATCATTATGTGTATGTACTTTTTCTGTTGGCTTTCCCTCTAGCCCTTATATTGACAGAATTTAATTTTAGAGTTGCCAGTTGTCATGAGTCGCTACAGTCTAAAAATCATACCAGGGCATCTCTACGTCCTCTTCCTTTGTTTGTAGGTTGTATCTTTTTCCTATTGACTCTTCTGGTCTGCAGGTTCTTATTTTGAGTTAATGAGACTGTAACACTGGGATTCTGCTGCTTATCAAGCCCTTTTTCACTTTTCCTGCTGACAGCCTTCAATGGTCTCAACACTAATTTAGCTTAAATAAAAAGTATAAATGTTCAAAATAATAAGCATTTTGCCTTCTATTCACAATGCTCTTCTTAYTTAGGGTGGTGTTACAATTTTTAAGCAATGTTTCTAAATCTGGGGTTAAACTAAGAATAGACTAAACTATCAATCACAAAGTATCCTGTTTGCACTTTATTTTTATTTTGCTGATGAATACAATGACCAAACTGTCCTATCTTCTTTTAGGTTGTCATTTAATCTTTTCTARTTATGACTCATACATTAAAAATAGATGATCAATATTTATGTGTATCCTGAGTGTGCTCTTATAAGGAGAGACAAAGATGTACTTTCAGAAGACCTAACCCATTCTGTAGGCAAGTTATTTTTAAAAAATGACATATTTTTTGAGTAAGTGGATATTCTGCTATTGTGGCAACATTTGACTGCATACAGTGTTGGCATTGATTCCACCCACTTCAGGCAGAATTATTTATAAAAATGTTTATTGGAGCACTATAGCTAGTTAAATGCATAGTTTCCTTTTCTTGCTAAAGGCAGTAGAAACCTTTGCATCTTCATTTTTGTTTTAATATAGGTATCACATTATTAAAGAAACTGTGCTTCAATTCTGGAAGCTATAGAAGTATGTGGATAGACTTGTGATGTAGATTCCAAACAAAGCATTTTCTTTCCTGCTACCGAGCACTCTAAGCTCAACTGGAACACAACAATAATTGTTAAGTATATGAAAAAAATGATAGTAGGCAATGAGTCATCTTTCAAACTGATTTWAAAAAATATATATATTTAAAAACAAAATCCTTTTTTCTAGTAGTGGATTTATATGCTGCTTATTTTAACTTGTGGCTGGAAAGCCAGAAAAGATATAAAATGGTATTTTTGATGGTATGAGAAGCTTATTTTTGTTTCTGCCCTGTGTGCTGGTGAGGACATGCCCACACAGTTTGGCTCATTACCTCTAAGCATGACTGATTCATTTTTGATGGAAAAAATGGCACAACRCTGCAAATTAGTCAACTGAAGCTATAATTGAAAGTAGAGCACATGAAAGAACTATTTTGAATGCCCAGATAAATCCACTTGACACTCACTACTCACACCTGACAAAGCTGGCAAATACTCTGGTGCTATAAAAGCCTAAGACATGCAAAAGCCTTTGACGCCCTATTTGTCAGAACAAGTAGTGGAAAATACTATGTTTCAGAGTGGGAAGGTGAACGGTATGAAATGTGGCAAGTTTAGTTTTCTAGTGTTATAGCTGTGTTTTATTTAGTGAAYTATAGTAAATACAAGCTCCAGAAATTTTTCTTGTCTTCACCCTACCACAACCATTTCTTGTCTACCACAGTGTCCTGGAAAATAGCCTGTAGTTTGCACTGACTGATTTAATTACGCAGTCTCTTACAATTTACTACAGTTCTTCATTTTTTCATTCAGTATTGCATAAGGAAGGTTATTGAGGACCTGAGTCACACAAAAGCTTGGGAAATTGAATGAATTTTGGTACAAAATCATGACAACACAAAAGCACAGTAACACTAAAGAGAAGATAAGAATCAATACAAATTACCAGTATCTGTAGATTCACTAAAATCTTCCCATCTCAGCTTGGAGCTAACAGAGATATTGTCTCACCAAAATTACAAATGACTGCTCCAGGAAGGTATTGATCCAGCTTGTCTGAATTCCCAGACAATGGAGAAAGTGCCTCTGATCACCTGCTTAGACAGATCCAATTGTTAYGGGCTGACCCTGGCTGGACACCAAGTGCCCACCAAAGCTGCTCTATTCTTGCCCTCCTCAGCCGGGAAGGGGAGAAAAAAATATAATGAAAGGCTTCTGGGTTGAGATAAGGGCACTCACCAAATACTATTTTCCTCCCAATTACACTTCGTTGAAACATTCCCATTACGGAGTTACTTCTATCTGTACTCCTTTTTTCATTGTGAATTTCAGAAGTATTATATTTGATTAGATGTACTTATATCCATGCTAACTTTATATGTTAATTATGCAAATAAAAATGTAAAATTGTATTACATAAATCTAAGATGTTGCTGTGAGAGGTTTTTTACTGTGATTTACATTTCTTCCATTAGCAGTTCATTATTTTTCACAATGTCTTAATGAGTCTTCTAAATTATTCAGCATTGCAGTGATAATACTAATTTGAATAATACAGCATCATTGTTAGCTATCTTCTAAACTTGCATTGAACTTCTATCTCATGCAGGTTTTCAGAACTCTYCATTTCCTTTGTCTGGCTATAAGCCTGTGGATATGATTTAAAATCTCTGAAAATCAGCTAAAGCAGACTAAGATTCAGGTTTTGTGATAAAGTTTTAGGTAGCCTTGACTGGAAAATGCTATCAAAGAAAATGGCTCATACTTAAACACTCAAACAAATGCAATTATTGCAATTCTGAGTAGCATGATATCAAACCTCCTGCCATCTCACAGAATAGCCATCTCTGATTTGAGTGTGCAACCTGCCAAACTGTGCAACAACTTGCCTAAAGGGAAAAATCTGGAAGTAATGATTTATCCATTTAAGCCAATCATGAATTGAAATGCTGAAAAAACCAAGAGAATTTAAGCATCTACTCTTTATCTAAGACCAATGTCTATATCTAGCCAGATGGGCGATTCTTTCTGACTGAGATACCTTGGTAGAATTCCTCTCCTATCATCAATTGTCCAGAAATTAGTATTCTGTTATGAAGAAAACACCATTATGTGTAACAGAATAGCCAATACTTTAGCAGTTAAAGTTCCTCAGTTAAGGCACGTGAAAGTGCCAAAGTCCTATTTGAAGCAGAGGCTTCATCGGCAAAGTCAGTGTGAAAATCATTGGAGGTCTGAACAGCACAACCCTCTTTCAGAGGTCATTCTACCTGTACTCTGTTGGTGTTTTAAACAGATCCAAAAGAGGCACGCAGGTATTTTGATCTCAGTGCACCACAGGTGAGGACTCTAGCCTCTATATTGCAGTTCTGGCCCAAAGAATACTCTGCTGGTTGAAGAAAAAGGAAGAATTTGARCATGTAGGACTGAGATTTTATACCTTCCCATTGATCAGCATAAGGCATTTGCCCAAAATACAGGTTCAGGTGGACCAGGAATGTGATCCAAAACCTCATCACAAATGGGCTCACAATTGATGCAGGCTTTTGCCCAGGAGCTTTCTGTTCTATATGCCACATTTTGCTAACAAGACATCTGACATAAAGTCCTGGTAGGACAGGGCTCTGGTCCTCAGAAGTTCATGAGCTATGCCATCAGTTTTATTTAACTGGCTGTGGGGCAGCATCAGTGTTTGGGTAATCTTTTCATCTGCTCACTGACATACAGCCACTGGTGCATAAATACCAGGTGGAGCTAGGAACTTTGAAATGTAAATTAGATCTTAAGTATTTTGTAAATCTTATCCATAAATTGAAATTATTCCTGGGCTTGCAGAGGACAGGGATGTCAGAGTACTTTTTACCATCTCTTCACTTCTCTTTAGATTTTGACAAAAACAATATGAAATACAATTTTAATCAATGTGAATGGTGTTGCTCCACCAGAACATAATCTAGAACACAGTAAGTTCTATTAAGTTGATATATAGAGGACATATTAAGGCCTTACACTTAATGGACACTTTCCTTTTCGGATCCTTAAATGATCCAAAGGCAGGTATAGCCCTGCATGCATCATTCCATTTAAATAATGCAATATAAATTTAGGAAAATGAATTTTTTGAGGTTATATGCCCCTTTGTATGGGAGAGTTGTAAAAATAATTTAATCAGAAGTATTTTTGTTATTTCTGTTGATAAAATTGGCTTTGTAGTGCTTAAGGACATGGTTTAGGGGTGGACCTGGAATCGCTATGTCAGTGGTTGGACTCAATGATCTTAGAGGTCTTTTCCAACCTTAATGATTCTACGATTCTGTAATTTACCACAGTCTCCCAATACCGTGAAATAATAACATCAACAACAACAATGGAAAATTTCTTAAAGCCTCTGCAAATTACAAAGGGAGGTTTGTTTCAGCCTTACTATCATCCACTGCTCACATTCCAAGCATCAGAAATGACAACCAAATACATCCAAACAAACCCATTTGTACAATTCATGAAACACTATAGAAAGGAACTTGCTCTTGAAATAAATAACAGTTTACCTGTGATTAAAACATCCACTAAGCAGTTCTGATTTCTATTCCAAATCACTCTCACATTCTGAAAGGAGCTGCTTGGATTTTTTGAACTGCAGATGAATTCAAGATTTATATTTTTTCCAGCTGCATATGAGCTTAAACAACACGGAGTCAAATTTCTTTTTATTTCAACTCTTGCTAATGTGATCTACCTACTTAATAAAATATCCATTCCTGGGTATAAGTATACCAACATGAGAGAATAATTTATTTAAACAGATTTAGTAAAAGAACATAAACCTAAAATTTATGTCATAACCCAAAAATTTTATATACAGATTTTTAAGTCATGAAAAAATTCTGCATTATAGAATTTAAACATGGAAGTATTTTCCTCCTTTAATCCAGGTATAGTTCCTTCTTTGTTTCAGACTGCTTTAAAGATTTATGCTTAGATCCAGCCTTGTTACAGACACAAGTATTAAGAGCCCTTCATATAATCTCATTTTCTATATGGTTCAGCTGGAGATRTAAGATAAAATTTTAATTAAAACAGTGCAAGTGTTGTATCTAGACAAGGCCTATATTCCAACTGTTAAATATTTATTATTGGTAGTAGCATGACTYGGACATACTGCTGCTTGCTTATAATTCCAAGTGAGAACATTCATGCTTTCTCATTCTCTTTCCARCCATATCTAAGGCTGTCCAGTTTTCAAACATTGCTCATTTGATAAGGGATGTTAACCAGTGACAAGAAATGTAGTATCCACAATATTATTTTTCAGAGGTATTTCCARGATGATTGGTCATTTCTTAACAGGTCACAACATTTGTCTGAATTACAAGTTATCAGTTCACTTACTTCTAAAAATGTCATTTCCTTTTACATTTACTTTTATTGTTCTTGTTGGAATGATACAATTTTTGATAATTTTCTTTTAAWAAAGGTATTTTAGTTTTATTGTAATTTGTGTTTCCTGTTCTGAAAGCAATTTTTTTTCCAGCTTTCCCAGTTTAAATTCAATTTTTCCTCAAGGAAGCTACAGACAGGAAATATTTACATAGGCATTCCAAAGATGAAATCTTTCCCTTAGTGCTCTTTCCAAATTTTCTTCAGAACTTGAGATCAAATGTTTCCATGCGTGCACAGGGTAGAAAAAGAAATAAAAAACTCTGTAATGTTTGACTGATGTGAGGTTTAAAGATGAACAGCATTTTTCATACCTCCAACCTAAGGTTCTATCTTCCTAAGGGAATAAAACATCACAGAGCAACAAAGGCTGCATTATTCTATGACCACAGGGTAACTAAAAGGCTTTTCTTTGGTGCACAGGAAAAAAAAGTCCCATTTTCAGATGTAAATACTTCATTCATATTAGACTACAGAAAATAATTAACACTAAAACACCTCAAACAAAGAATAAAATGCATCAAATTGCTTTTACCTTTTCTATATACARCCAAATTATCTTGTCTAAAGATATATGATTTCAAAAAGAGTGAGGTGATACTTTTACAAAGTAAAATATCTTAGCTCAGTGCTCACTACACCTTTATTGCTGGGTTAGGAAACAGGCCTTCTCATGTTGGCACACTAATTTGTTGCTTCTTTCCTTTGCTAGAGCTTCTCGTATCTTTCTTTCTTCTGTCCATTTTTATTTCACGTCTTTTTCAACTGGGTAATTCACCTCTCTATTTTTCATATTTGAACAATYAACTTTTTCTGCATCTTGCTTTTAACCTTCATTTCTGTTGCCAGTCCATCCTCTAGTCATCCCCACAGATGCTGACCACACAGAGTTGGTGTCATCCAAGCAGAGTTCTGCAGATTTAGCAACAAGAAAGGCGACACTGCTGTCTCCTCAGCTCAAGTGAGTACTTGTACAATTCCATATATATCAGCACAAAGCAGGAGATAGAAGAAAAGGTAGGAATACTCACAATGGACAGAAAACCTGTCTGCATTTTTGCAGACATGATAAGGATGGATTTGGATTGTTTATGTTCATTTAAAATCAGATTTCCTGATCCATTTTAAAATTTTTCTATTCAGTATGGAAACTTTTCTTCCAAAAGAGATGGCATCACTCTGCAAATTGTTAAGTTGCCTTATAAGTGTACAAGCTTGCATTACTGATTTGGTGGTTTTGGTGGTGATCAAAATACCTTCAATGCTATGCTCTAGCACAGTGCATACCACCACTCATTAAGGAATAATGAATAAAGATGTGTAACTAAAATTGCAATGGTAGTTTGGAAAAATGAAAAGGAATGGGCACAAACACATTTCCCACAGGTACAGCAGCACTCCTCAATTGTCCAAAACAAGTCTGAACTCAATCTTTTGAGGGGCTTGTTAATTCAGGTTTTTGAGCTGAGGAATATTCTTCCTGTACAGCTGTGTTGGGAACTGTTTGGTGGCTAATTTTTGTTTTGGTTTAATTTCGGGGGAGGAGGAGAGTTTGTTTGTTTGTTTTTTATTTTCCTACTGTACTGCATAAACTACTCCATTGTGAAAAATACAGTAGGTATCATGTAAAAACTAGAAGTAATAATGAATGTTCTGTTTTCCTCTGCATAAAAACCTGTAAGCAGACCAACCARCCCAAGCTTCACACAACTAAACCAAGTTGCTTCTAAAGGAATGAATTCTAAACATGCCATTAATCCACAATTAGACTCATCATCTTCCAGTTGGGTGCCAGCATAGTTATTGAAAAGGAATGTCCAAGCAAGGTCCAAAGAATAGGCAGATGTGATTTAACAGCACATGCAAATGAAATTCAAGCCCTGTAGCTGTAAATGTCATCCTGTGTTGAGAAAAATTTTAATATGAAAGATTTTGTTTTCTGCTCTATTTGCTGTTTGGGTGTAGAAGATACAAGTTTAAGGGGAAGAGATGATTAATTTGTTTTGAAAAGCGATATATCCATTGCTTTATTTGCTTACCATCTAGAATCCTAGTCTGACATATTTAAACTTCTGCTGACCAGTATTTTACTTTGAGAACACCTTCATTGATTTTCGGTCTGGCCCTGATTCTGGGGACGAAAATGTCTAGTATGTGTTTGGATTTGTTTTTGCTTTACATCAGTGATGCAGAAGGAAGGACAACTGATATGTCATTTGAAAAGGAGTGATGTCAAGCCAGCATGTTTCTTCCCGCTCTTCTTCCACCTGCTGAAGTCACAAGGGAGTGACTTGTGACTTGGAATTTTGAAGACTGAGAATTCTTTCTTGAATTCTTTTTCTCAAAGGAAGACCATAGCTAGGATCTCTCTCTGCGCCTCCTGCCCTCCCTCTTTCCTGTTTTTCTAAATACCAGAGCAACTGCTGCTAATGGAGATGCTGCATATGTCTACAATGAAGGACACAGCAAAAATGAAAAGGAATTCACAATGACGCAGATATAACTTATTCCCACTGTAACCATGGTTTCTTCAGTGAGTACTTCTATTGTTAGTATGTAATTTTAAAGGCAAAGAGGAAAACACCAGRTCTTTCCGATAGTAAGATAGATTTGAATCCAACATGACAGAATGTCTCACATAAGGAAGACAAAAGACTTATGAGAGATGTATCACATCTCTCCTTATTGCTAGGACATTCCTGAATTACTAAAAAARTACCAAATGCTTGAAAACATTACATGTCTTTACTGATTTCTTGATACTTTTTAGAATACTCTGAAATTATGAATACTGGTTCATGCAGCACAAAGATAGAACAATAGACACAGAGAGTTTCTAGTATGTTTATTAGTATCATATATGCTCATTAAATATTTTCTTTAACAAGCAGTTTTGGATTAATTTAAGGAATTTTAACTACTTTTATTCCCAAAAAGACATTTTATAGCAAGTCATATTAATACATTTTGAAGATACTTCTTTTCCTCTTGAAATTTTATCTGAAACTTGGAACACTCCATCTTTAATCCCCATAGAAAATATCTACTTCAGATATAATGGCAAGGATTAATTCAATACAGAATTAAAAACCAGTAGAGGAAGTTGTCAGAAGAAAAATAAACAGACATAAATACATCTCTATTTCCTAGAAATACTGACTACAAGACAATCAATTTTAATATAGCAAGAATGATGAAAATGCAAGCACATAGTAGGCAGAAAATTTCAGACATAAAGACCAAAAAGCCATGGAGCATGCATATGTGTGCGTGTGTGTATACATATATATAAAATAGCAATATTTTATTAATCCATATTCTTAAAATCTCTATCATAAGTTATGTACGAATTTCATGATTTATGAGTAGACTCTCTGAAATCAAAATCAAACGGAGTCRGGGTAGTAACTTAGTAAGAAAGTTTTCTCTCTTTATATACGCACCAATAAAATTCATGACAGACTCTACCGAAGTAACGTAAGTGTTTGGAAATTCTGCCACAGGAGTTTATGTTTATCATCTGAAAAACAGATCYGGGCTATGGGACAAACAGCTTATATGAGCCCAGAACAACTGAAAGACAGATGGACAGACAGAAGTATCTCTCTTGATTTTTTAACACTAGCATTTTAAAGGTARTGTTAAACAACACACAGATGACGTGATGATGATCTTCAGGCCAGTCTACCTGCTCTGGACTTTACTGTTCATGTGGAGAAGTCAGGACAAAGGATTAAACATTTCTCATGCTATTTTTACCCTCTTCCCTAATTCTCCCAGACTGAGCTCAGAAYTTCAATCTCCTTGGAACTGTTTCCTCCAGGTTCAGAAGCACTAATCCACATATAAGAGGAAAATGAAACAATATGAAAGAAGACACTTATGTACTCAATGATTTTTTTCACAAGCATCACTCTAGTTGTCCTTATTCTGTCTCTTTCATCCTCTCTACTCAGAAGTCCTAGTTAAACTACAGATTTGACATGCCTATCACTTCAAATCCCAGAGTCATAAGATTGCATGAGAACAAGTTTATTTTTAAACAAAATATGAAACTCTTGGGTTCCATTATGCTGCAAAAGAACTCTCGAAAATGTGGCTAAATGTAACAAATGCAGCCATATGTGCAGAAAATCTGAAACTCAAGTTCTGCAACCTGTCAAAATGAGATACAGCTGGAGAGGAGAGCACAGACCTCACAGCCCTGTGTTCTCTGCCACACTGTGCTCCTGACAGTGCTCGTACCACAGATGGGCATCCCTTCAGCTCAGTATATCACCAGCACGAGCTGCTCCGGGCACCTAGCGACTGTGTGGCAGCAGTGACAGGAGAAGACAAGATGCATCTCCAGAGGTGGAAAGGAGAGAAACGTCCTCAAGCAAATGCCTGTCTAGTCCCGAGAGGGGTCCTTCAGGAGCCATTGACTCGTGCTGCGTGCCAAGGCAGCGCAGGGCGGCTGCAGCGCAGCGCTGGGCGCGYGACGGAAGGCTCAGTGCTGACAGGCACACCCGGTGACACCTCGCTCGCCGCAGCACAGCAACCTACGCTTCTCCCCAACAAAGCTCTGTCACCTCAAATGAACCCTCACTTGAAACAACAACAAACAAAAAAAGCAAGAAARCTGCATGTACTTCAGTCTCCTATTCTTTAACTTGTTCCCCATTTATGTGGCTCACTATTTAAAGCATTCAGTCTTTGTGTACAGTCAGTATGAAGTTATTTGTAAAAATAATGTGTGGTAAATTGGCAGACAAGCACAGTTTAAAATATAGGCAATCTGTTGAGTGATTTAGGAGAGCTGCCATAAAATTTCATTTCTTGTATTATCATATGTTTGGCATTTTATGCAACATAGTACTTCAAGAAAAACGATACACAGTAAAGATTCATTGAAAATGCCTTGTAGGGAAGAACATATGGGGCGACTGTCAGGGCAGAGTGGGGGCCATGGGAGACTCTGGTGCCAGGGTCCGTCCCACCTCCAACCAGAAGTGGGCAGCTGGGGGACACCAGTGCAGACCCAGCCCCGGACATTGGGCATCTCCCTGGGGATGGGCTAGGATGTGGGCCCACGGCCAGGCAGGGCAGGGCTGTGTGGAGCTGGAGTGCTGCTGCTGTGCCACTGCGCCAGGGGCTGATGGCCCCTGTGAGCTAACACAGGGTTCTGCACCCCAGGCAGGGTGGGGGGAAGTCAGGGAGGGGACAGGGACAGCCAGGAGTGATGGCGCCCTTGGGATTCATTGAGCTTTCAAGGGACAAAGAAATATCTACAATTTTAACGTCAAGAAAATGAAATCTGTAACTGATATTCTATAATCCACAGAAAGAAAACTTCATCGTATTTGTCCAGGGTGGAGCTGATAGTACTGTGATACGCTGAGTTGATGTAATTACAGGATTCCACTTCTTGCACTGGGCTACAGAAGTTTGCAAATACCTTGTAATATATTTGGAGCCTCAGGGCCCTGGGAGCTATTAACAAATGCTGGTAACTTTTTATTTAGATTCCCCACTTTTCAAATTCTATAAAGACTCAGAAAACAACAATCATTTTCTAAGCTCAGATATTAATAAGGGAGCAAACATATCAATTTGTTAAAAAACATGAACAAAAGAGAATATCAATTGGTTTTGTAGTCGTAATTAAAAAATTAAACAGACATAATGAATGATGCTTTTGAACATCTGACCACTGTGAAATCCCAAGTCTGCTAAGGCTAAAATCCATGACTATATATGCCAGATCTTCATCCCAGTTCTTTACACCAATATCCAGCCTAGCACACAACATAGTCTCTTTGTGTTGTTGTCCTTCTGTATTAAAAACTATCTCAAGAAAAGTAGYAAGTCTACAAAACATCTTACTTTATTTACTTAAACTCAGTAGGTTTGATTTTTAAAGAAAGTAAATGGACTTTTATGTTCAGATGTTTCTTAGTCAGACCTTAAATAATAAATCCAGGGGAAGAGAGTTATTCATGAGCTTTCACTATCTGGAAACTATTTGGAAAAATGCTCAACATATTTTTAAGTTCAAGATCTGCAGAAACTTTCTCCATATTTAAGTATATAATTTACTACTGGCTAGCATTGACTCCATTTTTTTGGTGTGTGTTCCACATGTATAGGTTTTTCTTTATCAGTAAAATATTTCTATGACAAACTCAATCTTTTTTTCAATAATTTTGTTGACAAGAGTACACTTGAATATTTTTTTCTCCATTTGCATCTGTAGCACTGAAGTTCCATAGCAGGGAAGTTCTCAGCTTTTTAAGATCTGATTATACCCCCGCTACTCTTTAGGCCTGAGTTAAGTGTTAGATGAAGAGGTATCCTATTGCTTCTGAGAAGAGTCACACAAGAAAATGGGCTATGCATGAAAACGAAGCTGTGAAGGAAAACAGGGTTTAGTTCAGTATTCTAAGAGGGCCATACTGCATCGTGGGATGAAGCCTGCCAGTAAATATTTATTGAATCAGTGGATGGGAAAAGAGCATCCTGTACTTTGTGGGTGTTTTGACATCTGAACTCTGCTAGTGGTAGTCATTGTCTTTATTCTTCTCTCTCCTTAGMRGAATGAGTAGTATGACACTCATCTTCTGAACACAGCTTCAATTTAATTTGAAAATAACTGACTAATTTTACTAATCACCCTATGATGATAACAGTTATTTTTTTCTTCCTGAGAATCATAGGTAAATGTACTCATGGTTTAGGTACATCTAGAGCGGCTTTTTAAAAATATGATTAATAATCAATAATATCTGTTAACAGTCATCTTCAGATTTCCAGTAATAAACTGGAAAAACATTCTTGCCAAAATCAAACAAATGCTGAAAAAGTAGGAAGAAAAAAATCTAGAGGATAAAAAGTAGACATGGAGAAGAAGAATGTGAACAACAAAAGATAATTTCCTAGGTGTGTGCGAAAATTTAATTACAAAATGGAACTTCTACTGGTAAAATTTTACAGTAAGATTTKCTCATTTTCAATACTGTAATAATATTTGTAATTTTGACAAATTTATCTGGTAATTTTCTGGAGAATTCTGCTTGCACTGAGATTCTGTAGGCATGTTATTTTTTTTATTATTCTTTTGGGGATCTGTTGCTGGGTGTGTACACCAGCATGTGTGTGTGCATGAAATGTGTCAAGTCTTCAGYTGGGATCTGAAATACTGCAAACAACGAATTTTGTTCATCTCTGCTCTTCTGCTTGTCTTTTCTCCCTTTCTGTTAGCTAATAGTAGAAGTGTGAGGTTTGCCATATACATACAGATGTTAAGAAATCTCTGCCATGACAGAAAATAGTTTGAAAGTAACAAGATAAATTGCTAGTAGCAATGCATATAATTAGCAGAAAATATCACTGACTTGAAGGGTAAAACTTAAAAATATTGCAAATACATATATTTCTTCCTACTACTGAATTTCTAGACCATTAGTATTTTTTCTGTTATTTTTTTGCAGATATTGAAAAACATAGAATTAACAATTTTATATTTTTACATTTAATACAACAGGCATTAAATAGCACTAGAACTTATAAGCAAGAGAAACATATTTGGCAATAAAATACAACACAAGTTGTAGAATAGCTTTCCTTTTGTCTAATGTAATCCGTAACAATCTAACATACAGACAGCAAAATAAAGAGTAGGCTCAACATAACTGAGTTTTGTGTAAATTTAAATTTGTATTGCTACATATTTAATGGCACCACAAGCAGTCACAGTTCTTGGTTCATGGATGGCTGAGTATTCATGTTACTGTATCCAAAGTATAGCCAAGAGCCCTGTATTGCTGTGCAGTGTGACAAGGGGAGAGGCTGAAAACTAACAACCCTCTTGTAATGCAGCTAATGCTGTCTGGGCCACACTATTAAATAAACTTCTGGTTGCAAGAACAGTTGCATGCCAGCCACTTCACTTTTTTGGGGTTGTTTTTGTTTTTGTTTTGGGTTTTTTTGTCTGTTTGTTTGTTTTTATTCTTTTCAGTCATTTTTTATTACTATTTGAGGTATATTTTGAGGGCAGCAAACTCAACAGGTACATAATAAAATGGTTTGGGTATGAAAACGCATGTGAGTACATGACCTACCAAAGCAAGGAGCTAGTAGTGACTTTCTGCTCTCCTACACCTTCCACTGTTTTTCTCTTACTGATGGCTGCTAATCTAAGCTTGTGCCACGAACAGGTATGGTCCATATACTGACTTTTCTTCYTCAGTTTTACATCAATTAAGAAAATATTTTGTACAGATGGAACTCCCAAAGTCAGTCTCCTTTTTGTAGAAAAGARACTGAAAATCTCTCCAAAGTACTTGCTATTATCAGGTCCAGCAGGACTGTTAGACTCCACAGTGAATAAATAATTCGATTTCTTTTTCTTGTTCTTTTTTTTTTAAAGGCCTGATTTTTTTAACTGGCCCTATGTACTCAACAAAATTAATTTACATTGTCCAGAAATCAAGAAAAAAAGTATTTTCTTTTACTTCAATGTAATTTCATTAACAAACGTTTTCCACAAAAAAACCCAAATACAAAACCAAATAAACAAAAAAGAAACCAAAAAAACCAACCCAAAACATAAAAACGCCACAATGCAAACCTTAAAAAAGTGTGAAAGAGCCAGTACATGTATATGGTARAGCTAAAAAAAACCCTGGTGGAGAAAGATTTACAACTGTATTGTTACTTTTTTTGTTCTGTAAGCATATGAGTTTTTTATTAAAAAGAAAAAATTAATAAATGYTTTTGCATATCTATGAGGAAGATTTCCCAGATGAAGCACAGGCCCACAAAAAACTCAGCATTCTTTAAAGCTTTTTACAGCTAGTAGGAATGAACAACAGTGGATATCGACTCATAGTGCTGGAATCTCCTAAACAATTGACTTTGCCTATYGACAAAGCAAGGCTTTATTCTGTTGGCAACCAATTATTTTATGAAATTCTCTCCTAGCACCAGAAGTTATCATTCTCTTAACTGCACCAAAATGGAAGGGGACACACTTTGGCTATATGTGAAACTGAATGGTTAAAAGATGCAGAGACTTTTTTAAAGTGAAGATAAACAGATCATTTTTAATGAAAATTTGTTTAACTTTCCAGATAATGCATTTAACCTGTGGTTCCTTATATGCTATTCTCTCTGGTGGTATTGATACACCTTTCAAGTAATTCACATAGCATTTTCACTAACATCTGTTTTAACTAGCATCTCTTGTGCATTTTTTACTTTATCTTGTCACAGGCACGTGGTGTACAATGAATTGTCTTACTTCAGCATGTTTTCTTGTGTGTCTTTGTTTTGGCATCTTTATACACTGCTGCATTCAACCCAGAAGCTAAGAAAATCCTATGAGAGTCCTTCATTTTATTATTTTTGCTGAGCAGATGAGATTTTTCTCAATAATGAAACATTCTTTTATAATAAAAGAACATAACTGTCAACCCCCAAACTTTAATTAATTCAAACTACAGACACGGAAGATTTGAAAACATTGAGAATCAGGACTTGTTTTAAAWTTTTTTCTCTCTGTGCATGAAATCTGGAATAAGAGGAGGAGTGTATATTTTGGCTTTCTCCGGGTAACCTGTCTGGCCAAGGAGCCACATTGCAGCACAATGCAATGATGCACTTTCCTGATCATTGCAGTATTTTCGTCAGGATGGATAGCACTTTTGCAGCAAAGCTGAAAGATGATGAAATCTAACTAGCTCAAGCTATCTCACCGAGATAGAGTTACCTGGAAAYCTAGTGTGGAAATTCTAATTTGAATACTGCTTTTCATGGGTTTACTGCAAACAAGCTTGATTTGTTTATGTGGGAAGGAGCCAGGCATGATCTGAAACATCTCTGCAATGCCTCAACATCTTGACCTTTCCAGATGAAGAAGTTATTGGTCTTTACCTTCTAAACTTTTTCGTTTGTGATGGAGCAAGAATCTAGGGGTGGAAAGATAGACTAATGGTGTCAGTTTGTTGTGATGCTGGCTACGAGGTTTGTTTTACTACCCATGGTATTATAGACTGGATTGTTTCTTAATGACAAGATCTTGCAGCAGCAGCAGTTATGTCTCATGTTGTTCTTTGCTGATTTCTCTGGTCAACATCTACTTTGTGGTCCTTGAGCTTGGCTTTGGAATTAGTTCCTCCCTTCACTCACACTGTGTAATGAAGTGGATTGTGAATTAAATGACATGTAACAAATGCATTATGACCACAAACCTGAAAATGTTCAAAGTATTTTTGACACCATGATGCACTGTTTCTTGATTAGAGTTGCTATTTTGATAGTCTTCATATTTTACACTTCCATAGATTAAAAGGAAGCTCCATAGCTGAGCAGTGTGCATATAACACAAATTTCTCTTTCACATGTCTTCATTTCAGCAGCTTTTACCCACTCAGATCTGTTCCATACCATTGGCAAAGCCTAATCTAGTGCATTTTGTAAAAGACATGAAATTAGACAAAAATTATGCCAGAAATGCAAGAGGTTTTTTTGCCTTCGTTCACTCTTTTGCTTGCACTTACAYGTTGAAGATAATTAAAATAATAAATAAATTGTATTCTGAGAATCTGAGCTCAGCTAGCTACTCTCAATACAGCTGAATGACAAGTTTCAATTTTTATGGTAATTAGGTAAAGTAAAATTTTCTATTACACCATAAGTATTTCAACAGCAGACTGAATTAAAATGTTTACTCACATCTTATGCCACTTTCATTGCACGTGACACTTCAGCTGATGAACAAGAGACAGAGTGGAAAAAGAACAAAATGATTGTTCTTGAACGCAGCCTTAAATCACAAAAAAAATGTTCCCCTTCAGTTTCAGGCTCTCAGGTACAACAGCATGTGAGTAACTGGAATACTCCAGCAGGTCTTTACCAGCCCTTAAATCATGTCACCAGAAAAATCACACTAAAGGAGAGCAGTAAGACCAAAAAATTCCAGTGGTCCGATCAGCTCTCCTGAAGCTGTAAACTAGAACCTGCCCTGCAGATCAGACTGAGACAGAAATAAAAACTGTCCTTTCCCAGCTCAGGACTTTCAGCTGTACCAAAAGGTGCTAACTATGCTATAAAACTCTCAGGCTTGTATTCTATTGATCTTTAATTGGCTTTGAACAAAACACATCTAGGCTAAAGGTATGCTTGTCTTTTGAACTTTCTCCCTCCCCATCAAACATCTGCAATGAGAGCCTTGAAGGGCTGCCATGTTGCTTTTTGAGGCCACATACAGAGTGTGTGCGTGTGTGTATGTTTGTGTCTGAGAAAATAGGGTTTATGACAGTCTTCTAGTGAGCTGCAGCAATCAAGTTCACAGCTGAAATAGGTAAGCAATTTAAAGTGAGGAACTACAGAGGAACCCTTAAAGCTATGATAATATGCAGAGAGCCTTTGGGAAATAAGCGTGAATGTAATTGTAAAGTACGATTGGAATTCTAACTCAAATTACATTGCAATGTAATTTATTCACACAATATTACATTTTTCCTAGTCTTAGCCAAGATCTCATGAACTTTGTTTTTGTGCTTCTTTCTTAGTCTCTAATGGTCTCTTTATCAAGGAAAGACCAGCTCTAAATATTGCTGCTTTTTTTGTTTTGTTTTTTTTTTCTTCCTATGTAACATTTCTAAGACATATTTCCCTTTCTCCATTTTAATCTAGAAACCTTATTCAGGCCTTCAACATGCTGTAGTAGCAATTAAAAGGCTTTAAAAATTGAAATGGTGCATCATTAGTATGATTCAGGCATGATTCAGGAATCACTTTCTTCCCTTACTGTGTTGACTGTATCACATAAGTTTGCCACCATCACTTGTTCTTCAGTTTGCACTGTWTGTCTTCAGAGTAACAGCAAATCTTTCCCAAGATGGTCTTCACCTCCCTATACAATCARTTATTCCTTGAGAGCATGGTGGTGTCCTCTTTTACCCTGTTCWTAGCAAAGGATTTCATTATTCTCCACTTTACCTTTGTTGGAGACAGCAAATGAGAAAGCCCCACGGCAACACTTACACAGGGAAGGAAGACAGGTTTCAGATCTGTCTTTCTGACATAATATTATATATATATTTTAAAAGTAACCTGGCAAATGGTAAGGAGGACTTCCTAAGGTAATAAAAAATACAGCCTCACCTATCTTCCTACTTGTCTTCACCCACTTAATTTATCTGCTGTAAGTTCCAGTTACTCAAATACCTGATGCCAGTATATACATACACAAATATAGAACCTCCCAGAGCAACAGGGCATTTCTTACTTCTGGGACAATTAATGGAATTATTAGAATTAATATAATAGAATAGATATAGATAATAGATAATGGAATTAATATAATATTTGGAGCTTAGATAAGCAAAACTATGTTTTGGAGATCTAATGGTCGAATTCCATTCAATGGGCTTTTAAGCTCATAATTAAATAGTGAACTAAATACCTTTCACTACTAAAGTTTCTATGGAATATATTATTATGCTCATATACTCCTGATCAAAACTCTCCACTTAGTTAAGTTTTACCAAAAGATGTCCCCTACTGTAGGGAGAATTCCTTTATTATTACAAAGCCCAAACATCTTTTTCCATTCCAGTTTTTGTAGCTTTTTCATAGTTCATTTCCCATTCTTTAGAGTTTTCCCTTCTTCTTCCATCTTATTGACCTCAAACCCCTACATGCTTGAAGAGAAGGAGGCTCCTGTTTAAATCAGTGCCACAAAGCACAGGTGCTAATTGGCAGCTTCTGCACTCTGCAGTARCCTCAGCACAGCGACACATGGGTACTTCAGCCACTTTCTCATCTGTGAATCTGCAACAGAGGACATAAGGGCAGCAGGTCAACCAGTATGGGTAGCAATACCRATACCTTAAGGTGCAATAATAATCCTTCTGTGCTGAGTTTTTGCTTTTGTAATTGAAAGTCAGTAGGGAGGATGGCATGAGGAGTTGAGGTGCCAATAGACTTCCAAAACTATTCTGCAGATGTTTGCAAATCAAACGGCTGTGAAGGAGGTCTGTCTGCTATACAGCTTGCAAATAACTGACTCCTTCAGTACATGGAACAGGGACTGGAATATTTGCCAAGGTAAGTGCTGAAAACAGTCACCTTGGGTGAACACAGACAGATCTTCCACATGCCTGGCAAACACTTTAAGCAGGAAAATGCTGTTTGAAAGAGAGGAAAAAGGCAGGAAGTCATCAGTGACACCCATCTTTATCAATATTTAGAAAGGGGTGATACTTCCAYGCATACAGATGTGTTATAAATGTAACAACGGTGAGTTCTAGAGTGTTTGAAGCTGCAAACCCCGATCTTTAATTTCAAAGAAAGGGAAAAAAAGTCTTTAAACAAAAATGTAAAGAACCCCATCAGACATGTCCTCCTTTGAAGAATTTCATACCAGCCAGCCTGGGTGGTGCCTCCTGAGTGTGATTGCTCTCAACAAGTGCTTTTTGAGTTGCTTACTCTTTCCTTACTCGCCTAACTCAAAGCTCAGATTTGTGATACTMACGAGGTAGAAGAATCTAATAGATGAAGGATCTTGCCCTCCGCTATAGTGGGATTATCAGGCAACTGCTCTAATGGTTTGCATGCTGATAATTAAGTCAAGATCATGATCTGAAATAACCAGGTGCAATGACAAAAAACCACTTGGAATAGTGGCACAGGTGGAGAGGACGAGTTATTTTTTTCTCTTTTCACCCATGCATTGCAGTGAAAAGCCAAGCTCTGGCAACACACTCTGGCATGGCACCATTTTCTTTGCACTTGGTTTTGAAATGTCCATGTTGACAACTCTTCTCAGCTACTAGCCTTACACTGTGGTTGTGCATCCTCTGTGCATTTATATTTCCCACATTACGGTGTCACATCTCCTGTGAAGCCAGCTCAGCAGTGAGCATCACTGAGCCTCAGCACGCTGCTGGCTGTGACTCCCTCTCCTCTCCAGCACATTTCCACAGCACATGAAGAGACTTCAGGCTTCTGAAGCAACACAGTCAATCCTTCATGGATGAAACTCTTTTTCTATGCAGAAGAAATGTAAACAAATACTGAAATATTTTTTGCAAGAACAAAGTTTGAGTAGTTGATACATGCACATCATACTCAAACTGGGCTGAACCTAATTTCAAACAAACACTCTGAAAACGCCAGCTGGTACTCTTTCATTCACAATGCCCAGTTCCACGGMCACCCACCACGGGTCCCATCTCCCCACCCCTCTTCTCCTGCCCTCTTCGGGCCACCTGAGCCGGCTCTGCCGGGCTCTGGGGGGTGCGGCAGGAGACGCGGGGGCACTCCCGGAGGCGGCAGCAGCCCCCGCCGCGCCGGGCGGAGGCGGCGCTGGGGGGCTCGGACGCCGCAGCCCCTCCAGCCTCTCCGAGCCGCCCGGGGACTGCACAGCCGAGGGCAGAGGAATTGTAAGGGCTGGAGGCAGCGCCGCTCAACATCCAGGTCACGCCCTGGAGTCCTCTTTTTTCTTTCTTTTTTTTTTTTTTTTTCTTTTTCTAAGGAGTGGGCGTGAGGGAATTAATGCCGAGCGAGCCGCGAAGCAGCGGCAGCGGCAGCAGCATCTGGGGAGCCGCGTGCGTGAGGCAGAGGAGGCAGACGCGATTACTTCAGAATTTATTTAAGGACTGGTGAAAACCACTGCAGCGGCTTCAGGGGAAGTCCCCGCGCCGAGCCCGGCACCGCCGCGCCGCTCCCTCCGCCTCCACCCCCGCCCTTCGGCCCCGGCCAGGCTCCGGACCCGGCACAGGGCGCCTGCCCGCGCCCGGCGTTCCCCAATGTGTGGTATTAATTACACGGCCGGACTATTGAGATTAGGGCAGATTTAAGCCCTGCTTTCTCACGGTCGGATTACCACAGATGATACGTTTTATTACGCTCTACGGTTAGAAGAGGCGTTGTGGCGTTTGCCTGAGCTCCTTACATTACAGGATGTAGTCGGGCAGCGCTGTCGCGCCGCTCGCGGTGCCGGCGGCCCCGGGCGGTGCGSGGCTGGCAGCGGTGCCCGGGGCGCGCAGGCTGGGGCGCGGCCACGTGCCGTGGGTGACCGCCCGGCCGGGCTCTCCCGGCTCCCGCTGCCGGCTCCCCACGGCTGACAGCGGGCTCCGCACGGCGCCAGCCAGGCAGCGATGTGCCAGCCAGGCACCGATGAGCCGTGGGCAGAGGATTTCTCTCTGTAAAGCAGAAAACCACCGCGTTTGCTTTTTGATCATGCAGGCAGTCGTGCGTGCGTGTGGACTTCAGTCACGCACAGAGACATAATTAGCCCGGGAGGTATCGAAGAACCAGGGAAGCCAGATACCGCTTAGTTAAGTTTAACAAAAGATAAGAAATAAAAGAAAGATGCTTTCGCCCTTCCCCCTCCCCTGTGATCGTTTGCCTCCAGCTGCAAGGATGCTGTTGCTCGAAAGGGGCTGCTGGAGCTTTAAGAGCCGCTCCCCCCCCTCCTGCTCCCGACAATGGTCTGAACCGAGCTCTGCTTCCCAAAGCAAAATTTGTAATATGCCATTTTTCCCATGGATGCTTCTCCTCTTGGCTGCTGACGAAGTGACCGAAGAAAATGTTGAGGTGCCAAGCAGCGAGACTTGCCGGAGGACGGGTGCGGGGGCTTGGGGTTCCTCGGAGCAACGCCTGTGTCACCATTGCTAGGAAGATGGTCCAGGAGTGCTCGGCTGTGTGAGTCCCCGCTCGAAGCCGGTGGAGACTGCGGTTGTTATTGATCAAGTGAAATAGCAGACGCCGAAATAAAAGATACTAGGTACTGAACCTTCTATTTCTGAGTTAGACATTACCTCCTTAGCCCCGATACCCTCGGGGGATGAGGTGCAAATGCAAAATCTAGCTGTCTGACTCCTGCTGTAGTGCTTGTGTGGTATTTAAATGCATTTCTATAATGGGAGTTGGGGGRTTTCAGACTAAAAAATGTGAAACCAACTTCTTGGTTTTGGTTGCGGTTAAGGGAGGTAGGAGGTCAGAGGGATGACATAAAGAACAAATAGTTGGAATAAGTCCTTTTTCTAAGGTACTGTGTTGACCACCCCTCCTGTGTGGAAGGAGTGCAGGATGCTTCTGTTAAAGGTGATATCATAGTTTAGTGGAGACTGGCAGGTAAGGAGTTAACTAGGAGGAGGAATATGCATGTAATGCAACTCAGACAATAGGAAGGATTTTCCTTATTGGAATTACACTGTGCTGCCTAAGAGCGATCCTGCTGAGGACATCTGAAGAGACATAATTGCAGTAAGATCTGGTTTTATCAGTCACTATATCTATTTAACGATTTGGAAAAAATAGCTGGTAAATGCAAAATACCCAGAACGATCCAATGAAATGAGTTTTCAAGCTGATGTCACTGTGGACAGGCTAGAATAAATGGTAGTTAGATTTCTACTTCTTTTTCCTGCAGCAAAATTACAAGTAACTTGAAATTACTCCTCAACTGTGGTGTGCAAATCAAACGTCAGAGTAAACAGAAAACAAGGTTTTAAAGCCAGTTATGGATAGAAAGGTGAGGGACTAAAATTAGATTCACATCTAAGGTGGTGGCCTTCAAGGTGAGCAAAATGAATGCTTGTCTAAGAGCCTTTGTCAGGCAGAAGCCAAGGAGCTTTCTSTCTTCTTGTTCCCAGAGCTTCCCAAGTGAAAGAACTCCGTCTGGTAAATTTTTTCCAGGCTAAATGAGATTGCAGAGGTGTTTGTTACGATAGTCACTTAAATAAATAATTCCAAGACTCTTGGACAATTGTGATAACAGAAGATGCCAAATAGGGTGGGGTCCAGTGAAAAGAAGGAAGACAACTTTTTCATTTCCCACCTCTACAGGATACCTACCACAGAAATTTCAAGTAGTTTTAGAGAAAGTCAGTATTGAGGACATACTTTGATACCTTGTCCATACATGATTATCAGCATAATCAGAAAGAAGTTAATATAAGAGAGTTGCTATCAATTAATTTGTTAATGGAGTCTCTCCTGAAAAGAAGCTTTATATAACTCTTAACCAAGGATGGCCATATCCTRTGCTCTGTGTCRGAATTCTTGTTCATTCCTCTTATCTGGATGTTTAAACTGAGCTGCAGAATTCCTAATTGAGCTAATACGGAGTTCACTCTTGATAGAGACATAATGCAGCTACCGCTATAGATTTGCTATGACATTTTTGCATGCAGCCTGAAAAATCTTAACGTAATGACAGTGAACCACATTCTTTCCCCCTCTAGTAGGACAGATTACTTTAAGCAGTCATTGCTTTTTGCCAGTTGAATGTTGYGTGTTTAGAGGGGAAACTTGTTCATGATTTCTGGTGATGTTGTAGGCAATGGTCACATAACATCCAGCATGCTTCCTGGTATCACRTAACAGGCATTTGCGATCTTAATGCTTTTGTTTGGAGGGAGTAAAATGACAGGAGTTTGATGGCTTGTCTATGTTAGTGACTTTTCCAACCATCTGTAYTAATCCAAACCCATTGATGTTCATGACAGAATTTCCATGAATTCAAGCATTTGTTGGATTACATTCCATGCAAATGACTGGAGAAGACACTGAACTAGGAACCAGTCAACCTGGAAAAGGCTTTGTATTAGATGGTGCAGTAGATACACGATGGGCAAGAAAGAGAATGTATTTAGAGAACTTTAGTGTACTGCTTCTCAAGCTGCCATTGCATATGGCTGTGATGCCTGAGCGCTCAGGCCCAGAACCACTACTAAAATAAGAGACTAGGTTTTGTTTCAAAATAGAAGAGTTCTAAAGTTACTACATTGCCTAAAAGTCTATTTCTAGGGAGCGTTTGTGTGCTACACGGATTTCAAGGGAAGCAGGAATTTGTCAGTATCCTGCTCCCCCTTCAGAACCTCTCTGGGAGTTTGGGATAGTTGCAGGTGCTATACAAGTTCACTGTATGTTGCAGTCCTTGCAAGTGTTGGATGCTTTGTGGGCACCAGACAAGGGATTTGTAATGTCTGCTCTTTGGCTCAGGATGAATCTAAGGAGCAGTGATTATGTATTAACAGTAAAATGCTGGTGACTTAATGCATCTTTCATTGAGGGATTGCTTTACTTACATTCAGGATACTGGATAAAGTGATAAAGTTTGTACTGTAGAAGAACTAAGTTCAGTATCAATGGAGCTTTTATTTTTCTATTTAAGGAAGAGAAACACATTTGAAAAGTCATACTTTTGTTGGCTTAAATCAGTCAAGCATAACTTTAGTTAAGTTGTATTACTACAGGGCAAGTCAGCCTTTTTCTGGCAAAGAACACAAGCTTTCCTTCTCTTCCTTGGAATGAAGAGGTATATAGTGCASATTCAGCTACTAATGTCACCTCTTCAAGTTGAAGAATATGCCACCTAGTTTATCCCTTTCTCTCCTCTCCTTCCTCTTTGCAGTCCTGGCTGCATGGGAAGTATTGCACAAAATGATATACATGAGAGATCATTCAGTTATYGTGGACTTCTGTGGTCTTGAAAATATGGGACAGAGGTGTTTAATCCACCACTTGCAGTTCTTAACACCCACTGAAAGAAATTCCAGCTTTGTCAGTGTTCATTCTTGGATGCCTATGTTCCACTCAACATGCCTTCAGGTTGGAGTAGGTAATCTCCAGAGGTTCCTTGCAACCCTAAATATTCAGTGATTCAGTCATATCATGACAGAGCAAGGTGGCTGTCCACTCACTTGTGGGTTGCTGTAGGTACCTGGCCTGTTTCTCACTTTCTCCTGATGACCAGGATGGTCATTCCATGTCTTAATTTTCTGTTCCCCCTCTACTTCCATTCCTCCCCCAACTTCTTCCCTGCAGTTCTCCAGTGGCACAATGAGCTGCAGTAGCTTGCCGGATCCATGGTTAGGCACCACTGGTATAGCCAAGTAGGATTTGAGGTATCAAGTCTTGGTAAAGAAATCTTTAGTAAAATACTTCAGTGGGAATTTACTCAGTCTCTGCAAAGGTGCCTCCTTATGGCTGGGTACAGATGCCCGAGTTTACTCAATTCAGCACCATGTATCATTCCTTTGAAAAGAAGCATAGTCTGTGTTTCTGGGTTCTTGGATTTGTTTGGTGGTTGATTTGTTTGATTCCTGTCCCATGGAATTATTTAGTGTGGAAGGGACCTTTGGAAGTCATCTGTTTCAATCCCTTGCCCAATGCTGGGCCAAGTGCAAAATAAGATGAGTTTGCCCACTGCAGGTTTGGAAAATGAAAAGAAGATTCAATGCTAACTGAATTTCAGAAATTTAAGGCAGATATTTATGCACTCCAATTTTGCTTAGATTTTGTCACATTACCTGAAATTATAAGAGAAGTTACTTTGCAATTTAGAGTTGTGGCAATGCAATTGAAGGTTTCTGTTTTAAACGTCAGAGATGGGATTCTAATGCTTCATGTACATTGTTGTTTGTCTTTGCTTGTTCTCCCTTTTTTGTCACTGTCAGCTCTGAACTCTTTTTCCCTAATAGGACTCATCAAAGAAATGTAACTGTAATTGCCTTGTAGGAGTTGATAGGAATGTATTGATTAGGGAAGGGGATACTGCACTGGGGTAACGAATATCTGAACACAGGACCTGGCATGTGCAGACCAAGTGGAGAGATTAAAATACATGCACAGACTGGAAGATGTTTATGCATCTGATTTTCAGTGTGCATTAAGAGTTGAATGAGGAACTAACAGCCTATTACTCTGTATAAAACCAATTCAAAAGAGTAGAGGGCTGGGAGTCTTCGTTCCATTCTTTGATCTTTTAGTGCCATTCCTGGGCATATGGTTATATTCCATCAATCACATGACAGGCTGATAAACACCGTTAGAAAACATGGAACATCCAGATGTCAGTTTATGAATGTGCTTGGTCTATCCAGAAGTTATGGTTTAAAAAATCAAGTTCTCTGAGCCTAGCCAGTTTTTGGAGCAGTGAGAATGGAGAACAAAAAGAAAGCTTAATGGAAGTCCACTATTTATGTTGTTCAGTTCTGTTCTGAGCAGAATTGATACCTACCTGTTTAGTTAGAATTGTGCACCTGAGACAAATACCTGCCATGTATGCATGGATCTATTATTCTTGAGCTGTGCATATATCATTAAGTCCAGGATGCATCTGACCTGTGTATATGAAATTTGATTCATGCATATGTAAAGTGAAAGGTATCTGAGTTTTTTCAAAAGTTATATAAATTCACAGATCAGCCACGAATGTATGTGTGGCATGGTAATTCCAAAGTGTAATAGAAGTGGGCCTGCCAATAACCTTATTTTGAACCTTTTAGAATTGCAGCATTGAATGTGGCTGTGTCTCCCCTATAAATACAGTTGAAAAAGGCACATATTTTTCGCAGAAAGAATGACTAATTCTGGTTAATTTATTGGAGAGATCACTTTTAGTGTTTAATGATTGAAATCCTTCCTGTACAAAATATACTTTAGCTTAACATAGATTTATGGTCTGTGATTAGTGGGGAAGAGTAGGTAGGTAGAGTGATTCCTTCTAATTTCATTGTATGAAATATTTCAGCTGATTATATTATGAAACCAGGCTAAAAATTGTTGGGGTGATGGAGTTTTTTAATCATCAAATTTAGGTTTGAAATTCAAATTACATAGAAGGAAAATCAGAAATGGCTCTCTTCCCCTACTGGAAATTTTAAAATATAGTTCAAGTTACTCAGGGTATCACCACATTAGCAGTCAGACCAAACTGATCCTAGCAATACTATTTTTGTTTTATGTTTTAATATGAATCCCTCTGTTTTTTCTGTCTGCATGTGTTGTCTTGGTCCTCTATGTGCTTCCGGTGTATGCAAACTAAATTCCTTTCAGTGATAAAAAAACTGGGAGCTTACTCTTAAATTTAATCTCCTGACCTCATGTGTGAACCACATCATCCTGTGGTTAGCCAAGGGTTGACTGATACATTCACTCACCATCAGAAGGCACAGGAAACATCAAGAACTCTTGTAACTCTGTGACATAATTCACTTCCTAGATTAAGATCCAACTGCATACGTGGCCTTCTATCTGTCCTCAGCTTCCAATCTTATGCTACTAGACTGTGATCAGTCTGTTTGCTGACACTCTTCCTCCGTTTCTGTGAAGTTCTTTCTCTGCTTTACCTGCCCTAGCTTTTTTTACAGCCCCACTCAATAAACCTTCTTTCCTTTTTTTTTTCCTTCATTTAAAAATTCTTCAAATATTCTCAGTATTTTGATTCCTTCATGCTATCAAGCAGGAAATTCATAGAAGATGTAGTAAAGTCCTGTGGAAGTGCCTCTATTCTTCAGCATGTGCTTGGGAACAGTATTAAGTGGTGGCTGCCTCAGAACATTGAAAGCATCCCATGTGTTGCSAAGTGTAAGAGTGATAAAGGCCAATAAAAGTTTAAAAAAAAGAAAAACACAAAGAATGCTTTTCTAAAGGCAAGAAAACACAAATCATAGTAAATCGAACATCACGGTATACTAGGTCTTTCATGAAAGACTGTAAGAAAATTTTCTTTGGAAGCCCCACAGCAAACTTGCAGTTGCTTGAGATTTTGTTCTTCTTTTTTGTGGCTTGGTGACCCAGGAGCACTCTGAGAAGCCAGGTTTCCTTCAGAGTTGTTTGGTGTCCTTGTGGGCCCTCCACAAACGATCTGTGTGAGGGCATGGTCTAGGATTCCCATGTCTCCTGCTCCTCTCTGTTGCAAGAGACAAAGCGCCCCTTTCTGTCACACCCTACCAGCATTTCTATCTGGCTCAGGTTAGCAGACTGCTTTTCTGTATTTTCTCCACTCTCAGGGTGGGGGAAGGGAGCGGATGCTTGTGGTTCCAATGGAATAATGGCATTGATCTCCGAACTTCCAGAAAGCAATGTACATCACCAGGCGGACTGCAAGAACTGCTGTACCTTTTAAAGATTCTCCTGGGGCTGTGAGCTGTGGGAGAAAACTTCCAAATAGCAACTGCCTACATCAGGAGCTGCCCACTCATTCCCTGCCTTCTCTGCTGTCTTAGTCATAGCCCAAGTTTGTTAACTTGTGCTGTCAGAATAATGCAGTCCAGGCACTCAAAACAAGAACAATGCATGGCCCCCTGCCTTCCCTGAATGCAGCAGCTGAGAAGGAGAAGATGTGGTAATAGTGCCACGAGCATTCAACTCGATTCCCTTGCTACCCCACAACCACTTACATGTATGGCTACCCACATCCCCATAATGACTTTAAGAGGAGGTTTCCTACCTAGCGTGAATGCAAGGTGCTGAGATAGCAACAGCTGTCCACACAGAGGTTTCCCTACCTGTTCCCACACACTCACCAGCGTTCCTGCAAAATTGCACTGCTCTCACTCTGCCACAGCCTGTGTGCAGGGGTAGCAAATGCTGTGCCCTTCACACCAGAAACCTGATCTGCATGTGTAGGACATTGGAAGCAATTTCTTGAATGACGAAGCTTCACTGACRAGAATCCTCTGGGACAAGAAGTGTGACTCATGAGATGTTGATGATTGTGAGGTGGGAAAGGTTCAGTGACAATCCAAATTGTTTACTTTTGTCTTGAAGAACGGGCATGCAGAGACCATGGTCTCAGGCCACCTGCTGCATACCATAAAGTTATGATTGAACTGAGCAAGTGGCAGATGGCCTTGGAAATTTTTAATTATCCCTTTGCTCACTGTGAACTTGACCATCTCAAACTGGTTGGCCACAGGTGGGAGGTGAGTGGAGTTTGGTGATGGCCCCTTGCTGAGTGTAATGTACTTACATGATGTTGCGAGAGGTTCCTAGAGGCAAGACCGGGGCTCTCCCGGCTGGCGTCCCGCATCCCAAGGTCCCTCAGGACAGTGGACAAAGCAGTTAATATCAGCAAGCGCTCCCAAGGATTCCCAAAGCTTGTCCCTGTACACAAACTGGGGGCTTGAGATTTCCACAAGAAGCTTTGTAACTGAAGCATGGGACTAGGTGATGTTATTTGTTCTTCTCAGGACAGATTTAAGAAACAAACAACAGTGATTCTGTTCTTGGTAATTCAATTTGCACAAGATATCACAGGGATGTAATTAGCAGAGTTTCTAGTTCTTGACCTCTTACTGAACAAGCTCACTGGAGAATAATTTCCCCTGAGGATGGAAATAACTAGATAGAAAAATAGATTAACCTGGCATTGTTAAGGCAGCATGATRCTGGATCAATGGTTAGCCTGAGCTGTACTGTAGAATTGCCTAGAGGAGGACAAAATCTGGCAATTAGTGGCAGCTATTGACATCAATACCAACAATTCAACAATGAAATTAAGTAAGAGGGGAGCAAAGCAACGATAAGGGAGACTACAATTGCTGGGGAAATATTTTCTGTTATTTTAAGAGAGAATTATTTGCAAAACTATTAATTTAAAATATTTCATAACCCTCCATCTCCTTCCAGTCAGTCTTCTTTAGTTTTGGGAAGCACATTCAAAGTCTTTGCTCTGTGGAATTAGTCACTGTATTTAATCTCTCTCTATTGACCATCTGATTAACATTGCACACAAGTCTGAAAGTGGGAACAATGCACTAATCTATTAACTGTGTCCATGTGACAGAATTTATTCCTCTTATGAAATAGCCTCAAATGTTTTCTCTACTGAAGAGCTGTTCCTTGATTTGTGTTCTTTTTAAAGAAATGATGTGTGAAGTGATGCCAACGATAAATGAGGACACCCCGATGAGTCAACGGGGGTCCCAAAGCAGTGGCTCGGACTCGGATTCTCATTTTGAGCAGCTGATGGTGAACATGCTGGATGAAAGGGACCGTCTCCTTGATACCCTTCGGGAGACACAGGAAAGCTTGTCACTGGCACAGCAACGCCTACAGGATGTCATCTATGACAGAGACTCCCTCCAGCGACAGCTGAACTCAGCACTGCCTCAGGTATGCCGTTAATAAAGATTTTTTTTTTTAGGTTCACCAATTTTTTACTTAATACATCTTACTTTAACCCCAATCAGTATGCATTCCTTGAGGTCCAAGTTTTGCTCCCATTGATGTCAGCTGCAGAACTCCTACTGAATTAATAATACCTGGTTTGACCTCTGTGGGACCTCTTTTCATAGTTAAGAGTAGGAGTAATGCTGTTGACTTGAAGGAGAGCAAGATGAAGGCCTGTAGCTACTGGTTCTTTTGGCTGTTGCTCTAGCATTTACAACAGGTGAAGGATCWTTTAAATCAAAGATCTAATGGTAGAAATAAAGCAAAAATAATGAGGATGTTTTCTAGAGACTTTTCTAGATAAGAGTTTCTAATAAACAGCAAATGAAACCAACTTGTGTAGGTTAAATAAGGTACTATACAAACCCACAAAAACAACTGATACTTTAATATTTTAATTCAATTAAGTTTAAATATTTTTATAAATTTCATTATCTAAAGTTATCCTAGTCTTTTTTAGGAACTTCAAAATTAACTACTTCAGTTAAAATACTAATGTGATATATCTCAATATTATATGTCAAAATTTTTAAAAATATACTAGAATTAAAAGCAAAGAAAGATCTTACTTCAGTCTGAATATGTGGCCAGAGGTTGGAAAGATACCATGATTCAAAATTCAGGTTTTCTCCATGTTTTTTTCTTTGTGTGTCTCAGCTGTCACTTACTAGGGAATGTGATTGTAGCCATGAGGATCTAGGGAGGAATTAGGACAGTGTGTGGTTGGAATAAGGAGGTTATAAGGATGAATGAAATGAGTAAGAAAATTTTAAGGGTAGAAAAAGAAAATGGTACCCTCTGGAGTAGGGAACAGCAGTTGTTTAAGGGCTAACCTCAGCAGGTTATTGAAATATTTTGGGATAGGTCTAATAAGAGAGAGAGATTGTAATCATTTGAAGAACAGCATTAGCAACTTGAGCATTAGCTCCAGACAATAAGAATGTCTGCAGCTGGCTTGAGACAAACAAAAAGGAGTAGCAATGATCTTGATATACAGTAAAATCAAGGTTGATTTTTTTCTTTTTTCTCTTTATTTGTGGGCGGTTGAGCTTCTATTATACAGGTGTCTCTCCACAGAAGAGTGGGAAAGAGTAAGTGAAAGACAGCATAAATCCTTTATTCAAAGATTTACTGCTGGAAATCCAAAGAAGAGAGGATGCTTTGTGTCTGAGTCCCATTCAGTGTGCTGCTTAGTGCAGAGGCACTCTCCACTGAGCCCATAGTGAGGTATTTTTGTTGAGCGCTAGCAGGTGTCTGAGCCCTAATGTTTCTGTGTCTCGCATATGCAGAACTCCTGCTAAAATACTGGAGACTAGCTAAGGAAAATATTCAGCATAAATGTCTTACAGAGCCTAAAAGAAACAAATTCTGAGGAAATAGATCACAATATGATTTTATTCTTTATTTCTTACTAGAAGAAATAAAGAATAAAATTTTATTGTGCTATGTATTTTTGAATGATAGATGTACACCTCCTAAAAGAAATTGATTTGTCAGGTGAACATTTTGGGCTTCCATGTACTATTAAGAATGTGTGTTTCAGGTAGCATTCATCCTTATATCTAAGAGAGATGTGGGTTTCCCATATGAGAAACTGTGTGACACACTGCTTACACTTTAAAGCAGAATCAGGGTTTTTTTCCATCAAATATGTTATCTAGATCTTCGTGTAAGTATTAAATTATGTAGAAGTCTGTTCTTGTAAGTACAGAATGCTGGCTTAGTAATACAACATTCTAGTAATAGAGTCTTTCAAGAATATGATTTTCCTATAGCTGCCCTGCTATTTAGTTTCATTTCTGGACTTGAGATATTCTACATAGTACTTTTGCAATTTTTTGGTTTATGGTTTTATGAATAGCAAGCTTGCCTTGCTAGCTGTCTGTTATAGCCTTATGACAAAATATTTCCTAGGACTTATTACCTAGTGGAGAGGAAGAATTCTCTCTTCATTCAATTTAGGAGGAGAATACGTAAATATATGATATCTATATGATAACTATTTTTTAGTTATAATGTGACATCTAATGAGTCTTGCTTTATCAGAGTATATGCTTTTAGCTCTTGATCCCTTGAGTGGTTTTCAGAATTCAATTATTACTTAGTATTTACATAGTGATTTGTATGTAGAGACTGTGTATTGACACAGTTACATTCCAAAGCATTTTTTTTAGGACACTGTTTTTGTTTATTGCCTGTTTAACTGTTTGCAGTGAAAAATATGTTCTGGAAAAATCATTACACTTGTAATAAATAGAACCTGAACAAAAAGAGCCTGCATGAAAACTCAACCCTTGAAAAATCTTGTCTGATGGGAAATAGGAAATAATAAATAACATTAAATAGGAAGCTTGAGTTATTAGTTAATGCTGTTACAGCTGTTAATGCTGTAGCCAATGACTGTAGATGTCTATAAGTGTTTATACTGGTCTGCGCTGCAACCAAACAATGTATAATTAACTATGTCTTTCAAATTTGAGATACAGAAATATAGTTGTCATGCTACGTGCTGTATTTGAAATAAATTTTATTTCCATTAGATTAGCAGTCTGAACGTTATGAGCATCTACGTGTAACTGAACAGCTATGTTTAAAGAAGGAGGCAAAAAGTGAGCAGGCAATTACAGATCAGCTAGACTAAATGAAATAACAGGGAAGACTTTAAAACTTGATTTGGAAGAAAATCTAATAGTAAATCAAAAACCTAACTTAAAAATATGACAAGGATTTATCAAAGTTATCTTTATACAAAGTAACTCACCGTGACTGTTTGGCACCAGACTTTTAAAATTAGGGAACAAAAGTATCCCTAAAATGATATCTTTTGAAGTCACCTCATTTAAATTACTAATAGATGGGGAGTGTGTAAGGAAAAGCAATATAATAATTAGTAAGATAAGTAATAAAAGAGAGAGAGGAAAAATTTTCACTTACAGTAGACTGAGGGGATGGAAGGAGAGTACTAGTAGTTAATACTGTCTTTTGAGATCAATTTTTGTTAACGAACATAAGAAGAAGCRTGCTAGTGGAAATTTTTGGATTATGCAAAATTGAGTTGAATAGTCTAATAAGGGAATATGATAATACACAAGAGCAAGAGTAACAGGTGGAATGATAGTGCATGGTAAAAGGGTGAGGGCCTTATATCTAGCAGGTAATAAAAAAATTTATGACCTAGCAGCAGTAAAGAGGGATAATATATGGTTTACAATGGTGGTAGGCAGCCAGTGGGAGGTGGGTGTAAAAAAAAGGAAAGTGCCATTTTGAAATGTGTTATGTAAGAGATTTCTATTGAAAGTAGATAAATATTAATGCAGTTAAACCAAGGGGTGGTTTGGACCTTATTTATCTGAGTTTTGACTCAGTAGTGATTGAGAGTCAACCTCAAATTGGAAGAGATTCAGAAAAACACTGCTATAGGAAAGAGGAAGTAACATCTGCTTGAAAAGACTAATTAAAGTTTTCTTATTTCTGGGCAAAACTGACTTGAGAGGCACTATGTGTGATTTCATAGATTTCATTTTCTTGGAGAGACAGGAAAATGGAATGAACAAGTAAAAGTGAAAGAAATGCTTTAAGCCAAAAATAATGTTGATGAAGGAATAAATGATTATAGGGTACCATGAGTAAAGATAGATCATTCATCAGAAGAAKGTCGTGAATTATGAAGGAATGGCATCTTTCTTAAACAAAGACATGGTGAAAACCCCAAGCTGTTTTCAAGATGGAGCTGGTATAAAAGACATTATATGTCATAATACCTTTGGTTAACCTCTGAACTTGACCCAGAACACGCCATGTTCTTCATTTCAGAYTTTATTGTGGAGATATTAAGAATCTAGTTCACAAGTGATATTGTTTATTCCTCCAGAAGCTGCCTGTTGACAGCGGAAGCCTCTAAGGAAAGTGTATTTGGATCTGCACTGCCTGTTCCCCAACAACAGGAATTTATTGTATTTAGGTCATGACTCTCGAGTCCAGTAAAAAAAATTGCTAAATACCATAAACTACACTGTAATGAGGAAGCATAAGATCTTAATACTTAACAGTATGTTTTTGTTTTATTGGAGTAAAATTAGGTCTTTTACTGTAGAATGAGAAAGTGTTCTACTAAAAATGTTAGGAACTCTAACTCAGTTTTTGAGTGCTAGAAAGAGGAAAATGTTCAGTTACAATGGTCTCAAGCAAATTTAACCATAATCTTCTTTAAGCTAAATTGTCTGCAAAATACCACCTTGATTAGCTGTCTTGTAAACAAACTGGAGAAATACAGTGTATGTCACTGTATGACTTAGAATGACACACAAGAATCATAAGAGCTATAAACGTACTCTGATAAACAATTCTGAACTAGTCTTGGTTGTTTTGTTGTTTCTTTTAGCCTTTCAAGAATAAGTTTCAAGGAATAAAATATATTATTTATATGAAGATGTTAATAAGTTATCACTCTCTAGTCAAGTTTATTTTGTTCATTAATAATGTACTTGCTCAGTGATTTATTTAGAAGTTGTTGTTTACGGAATAGTTGAGGTTGGAAGGAACCTCAGGAGGTCACCTTGTCTAGCTCATCTGCTGCAGCAGGGTTACTAAGAACAGGCTGCTCAGGACTGTGTCCAGATGGCTTTTGAATATCTCTGAGGGTAGACTCCACAGCCTCTCTGGGCAACCTGTGCCAGTGCTCAGTCACCCTTACTGTAAAAAGTAAAAAGTGTTTCCTGATGTTCAGGAGGAACCTTCTGTGTTTCCATTTGTGTTCATTGTCTTGTCAATATTACATTTCCAGAAAGTTCCAATTTTACTGATTGTTAATGGTAGCAGATTTTATTTTTTAATGGCTATAAATCTTTTCATGTATTGATCATCGGAATCTACACCTATGATATATCTGTTTTAGTACTACTGGCTGTCACCAGTCAACTCATTATTTTCTGTGTTCCTTAGCATAGTTTCCAGAAGGATCTGCTCCATGATCTTGCTGGTCTTGAGGTGAAACTGACTGGCCTTCAGTTCCCTAGATCTTCCTTTTTACCCTTCTTAAAAATTAGGGTTACATTTCTGCTTTACAGTCAGTGGGAACTTCACAAGGCTGACACAACTTCTCAAATATGATGGATAATGGCTTAGGAACTTAATCTGCCAGCTCCCTCAGGACATTTGGATGTATCTCATCAGGTCCCATGGACTTGTGCACCTTCACTTTCCTTAGATGTAGATAATCTCAAACCTGCTCTTCAGTGAGCGGTTCTGCATTCTCGCAGTCCGTGCCTTTGCCTTCTGCAACTCGGGATGGTGTGGCTGGAGCACAGTGCCTAGTTTGCATGATTTTAAACAGCTTAACTGATATGAGTTGAATTCTTCTATGCATGGGTATAGCTCCTGTCTTTAAAACAGACCTTTTAAAACTAAAGCAGTCCAGTTGTGTTATTTTTTGGTAGAGATCACTGAATAATTTATGCTGAGAGATACCTTTGGAACTCTATTTTCTTTTTTTTTTAACTTATTTTGTTTATTTCCAGCAAGTTTGAGTATGTTGTGATTCCAGTGAATCTCTGTGGTGGAGATCTAAACACCTAGTTAAGTTTAAATTCTTTTGGATGTCACAAAATTTTTTTTTTCCTCTGCAATAGATATTATTGTCATCAGTATTTGAAAATCTGTTTTTTCTGGATATAGATAGTAGAATTTTTTGAAGTGTGGAACTGCCATACTAAAATGAATCCTTTGATATCCTCTGGTACCCCATAGATTTCAACTAAATTGTAATTGTTAGCTACAATAATTCAGTAATAAAATCAGTAATAGAAATATAGTGGTTATCATTACAGTTTTATTTGATCTAATAAGATAACACTCATTTAGAAATGCTTACTGGAGGCATGATAGAAGGGAAAATCCAAAGAGGGAAATGTAATGACCTTGTTTTATTGAACCAGTTTATGTAATTTGATCAATGTTAACCTTTAATAGGATTGTGATTAGAGAATTTTGTTGATAGCCTTGCAGTTTCTTCCAATACAGTGAGCAATGAATTTTTTACTGCCAGAGACAAGAAAGGTGCAGGGATCCAACAGCTAGTCAGTAGAGCCGTATTCTGAGGTTGTGTTTCCTCTTCAGATGTGTGTGTATACGGTACATGGATACAAAATACTGGCATCGTCCAAATACATATATAGATGCAAAAATAGTCCAACAGAAATAAACACACAGATTTTTAAATAGTAATAACTAAAATGGACTTTGTTTATTTAAGATTGGACATTTGCTGTTTGGGTGAAAATAATAACTTGACCCACAGTATTGTTCTCAAAACAGCTCTTGTTCCTATGATGAAGATGGAATGATAGCTTTTTTTTCATTATTTATTTCTTTCTGGCTATGCTGAAGAACATAGAGTACCAATGGCATCCTGTATATTTGAATGAATAATCAGTACTTTTTCTGAGATTCTAAAAACATCCTCTTGTGTGAAGGATTTCTGTAAGTTCTCCATCTATTTTTTTTATCTTGCAAGATTATGTATTTTTCTCACATTTCCAGGGAATAATTTGAAAAGAATTCCAAGCAGTGAAATGGARATCTGAGTGAAATGTGTCTGAGGTCAAAGTTCCAAGTTTTCTGTCTCAAAAATCCAGTGAGACGTTCTGTATTAATGTGTAAAAACTAAACCTTGACCCAGTGTTTTTTGCCATCTCTAAATTTCCTCTGTCTTAGAGTATAGTTGTGCAGGATACTAAACAAAAATGTGTTAATTTTCAGGTGTTCTGAATCCATGCAGTTCCCACTAAAATCAATGCAAGTAGCAAGTCTTTGTGACTGCCAAAATTAGTTTAGATTACTAAATAAAAGAAGTATTTTCRTAAACAAATTGGAATGATGTTTTTTTGCTAATTATGTTAGCTGTTGGTCTCAACATATTAAGGGGAGCATATTGAGATGTATGCAAAAATCAGATACTAAACATAACTATTAGTTCTAATACAGTAAGTATGGAAATACATGTTTTTACAGGATTTAAATGTATAGGAGGGAGACAGAGCATGTGGAATTCAAAGAAAACTTGGCATTATAAAATTGCAGTGGTTTAAGTGCAACGTAGCGCTGAAGTAGTAGCTGTTCCCAACCTAAGAAATGTTTAGGAAAGATTTGAGATTTTCCTTCCTCAGTAACAGAACATGCAACATAAGAGCACATGGCAGTTGTTTTTTTACAAAAAACTGAATAAAAGTTGTTTTCGTATTGTTAAGTACCGATTTTATTCTGGTGGATGACTCTTAACTAATATTATCTGATAAAAGACAGACTGACAGTATCTGTGGTTTAAGTCAGACAATGCTTTAGCTGGGTCCTCTCTGGACTTTTTTTTTTCTAAACTGCCATCATATTCCCAACAGAGCACAGTCATAGGCATAATTACACATACAAGTAAAAATTTGAATTATTTTCAAGTATGAGTTTATTTCCTTGTTGTTCTGAAGTTGTGTGTATTCAGTAGCATATTGCTAATATTTATAAGCAGGAGATTTTCTCTTAAAAGCTTTGGAATTCTTAATAAATACTTGATGACTGAAGAAGACTGATGTGACAATCCAGCAGAGGAATAAAATGGGATATGGGGGGGAAAAGACAGGAACATAAATATTTAGAGGAGGAGGAACATGTGGTGAATGCCTGAAGCAATCAACAAGACTATGTACTCCCATTTCACTCTGTATCTGCTTCATAAACATTAATATCAATTATTTTAGCTTGAACCAGGTACATCAACTGCTGCATTAACTATTGATGGCTCATTATCTGCATGTTTATAAAGGCACATGAATGAATATGAGAAAAAATATAATGGTGCTGGTCAACAGAATAGAGCACAGATGGTTATCCAAGTCCCTATAAATGAGGCTGTTGCCATCAAAATTATAGACACCATAGTTTTCATAACAGCTATAGTCATGCCTCTCAGTGTTTAAGAAGTATTTGGACAATGGCTTCAACAATACAATTTAACTTGGTCAGTCCTGAAATGATCAAGCAGTAGGACTAGATGATTATTGTAGGTCCCTTCCAGCTGTACTATTCTATCCTGTTACACAGTGAGGAAAAGCTGGAAAAAATAGTGCAATTTTATAAAGCTTAACTCTGTTAGTTTACTTTTTGCTCCTGTCCTTGAAAGTGGGTGGTAGAGGCTGAGACACCATCCAAGAACATCTTGGAAACATATTCTCTTCTTTTCTCTATTAAAAGCAAAGGAAATGGAGAATATTTAAGAATTAGCTTTTAGAGGTGTCTTGCTCAGTCTATCTTCTATCTTAACAAATGATTTCCCATACTACGGAGTATTCGCTCAAAACCATGGAACGTTAGCGGCATGTTTTCTATTTCAAAAGTAGGGATAATTTAGTTCTCACTGAAGTTTGTAAAGTTTTCCTGTTGACTCTGAAGAAACAGGTTAGTTTGTATTGATGAATATGCATCTTTCATATGATCCACAGGAATCTGAACTTCTGTGTATAGAAGTTAAGGGCCAGGTAGAGTAGTAACCTTATTTTGTATAATGTAGCTATTAATCTGTTCCAAATCATCATTTGGTGGGYATATCTTGTCCTTTAAGTTTTTTCCTATTTAGTATCATATTACAGGGTTTTTTGTCTTTTAATCATTGTTGGTGAACTGCATTCTTTACCATGTATGAGTTCTAAAAAAATCCCAATTATACTGTGACAGTCAATTTCTTATGACAGTCAATCATCTGTCAAAACAGAACATGATAAATCTTGGAGACCTACACTAAAGTTCTTCGTTGTAGGTTGGTTTATTTGAAATCATGAAGTAACCAAAATTACAGATTTTTTTTCCCATATGGGATTTTGGTTTTGTAATGAGACTCTAAGCAGAAGGGAACATAAAGATAAATAAAGTGAAGGAGTAATAAGGAAAAGGTAATGCACAAGTAGATAAAGCATACTTCTGTACGAAGGGTCAGAATTCTGTAAGAAGGGATAAAGTGAGAGTCAGTGTGCACAGGAAGTGAAGCCCTAAGCCAGAGTTGGTGAAAATCAGTATGGAAGTTTTCCCACTTATKTCAATCAATGATGCAACTAGTCTTTAAAGAGCAAGTAGTTAAGGAGCAAGTTGAGCAAAGGGACAGAAAGGGACCTGGGGGTGCTGGTCAGCAGTGGCTGAATGTAAGCCAGTGTGTGCCCAGATGGCCAGGAAAGCCAGTGGCATCCTGGCCAGTATCAGCAATAGTGTGGCCAGCAGGACCAGGGCAATGATTGTCCCCCTGTACTGGGGGCACTGGTGAGGTCAYACCTCAAATCCTGTGTCTGTTTCTGGGCCYCTCACTACAWGAAAGATAKGAGGTGCTGGAGAATGCCCAGAGAAGGGCAACAAGGCTGGGGAAGGGTCTGGAACACAAGCCCTACGAGGAGTGGCTGAGGGAGCTGGGGTTGTTTAGCCTGGAGAAAAGGGGGCTCAGGAGAGACCTCTCTCCAACTACCTGAAAGGAGGCTGTAGCCAGCTGGGGATCRGCCTCTTCTCCCAGGCAACTGGYGACAGGACAAGAGCAAATGGTCTCAAGCTGAGCAGGGGGATGTTCAGGCTGGACATCAGGAAGAATTTCCTCACTGGAAGGGTGATTAGACATCAGGATGGGCTGCCCAGGAAGGTTGTGGAGTCACCTTCCCTGGAGATGTTTAAGAAAAGTCTGGACCTGACACTTTGTGCCGTGGTCTAGTTGACGAGGTGGTGTTTGGTCATAAGCTGGACTTGATCTCAGGAGTCTTTTCCAACCTAATTGATTCTATGATTCTGTGGTCAAAAGTACTCTTGGACACTGTCACTGTCAAAATAAGACTCATGAGAGTATCTGAGTATGAAGTGCAAAATTCTGATTTTCATATTTTTTTTCCTGTCGTAATGACAAATACCTTATAGGTATTGAACACTGAGACAAATACTGCATTCAAAAAATAAGTTTTTCATCTCCTGGAAAAAAACCAAAARCGCTTTCTTTAGTACTATGAATACAAGTGCTATTTGGGGAAATATGTTTTGGAAATGGAATTTGGAGATCATACAATAAGTTTGTGTTTTTCTACTTCCTTTGCTTAATAATATCAAGCTGACATTGGAAATAATTAATATCCAAGATATTAAGATATGCTGAACACGTTTACAATGTTTTCTTTTCTCAAAGGTCAAGTATGAATACTATCTCATATAATTGGGGCATAAGCACATTGTTGCACATCTTTGGTCAAAACATGTAGAAGACAATACTTCTGAATTGGTGAACACTAGGTTCACCAATAATTGCCCCTCTTAAAATAATTTTTCATTAGCAGTAAAATCTTGATATTAGAAATATTCCAAGAAAATTGGGGTATTTTAAGATAAAGGATTTCTTATAGTTCACTAATTGATACACATTCATATCAGATCCAGATACTCTGCTGTAATTTGGTTTGTTTGTATCTGCTATAAACTAGCATAAACTTTGTCAGCCAAAACACATTTAAAATTCTAACCCTGTATATGTGGAGAGTAAATCAACTGACTTGTCCCATCTCTTTATCCTTTTTTATTGAACATTCAACTACCTTCAGTATCTCATTTTCTTTTCCATGTAACTCTGCTTAGGCTCTTAGCTGTAATACAAATTTAAAATTCTCCTGTATTAAGAAAGAAATCTGTATATATTTTTCTGTAGTCCTAATGACTTTCAGAGTGAACTACTACAACTTCTTGCCACAATTGTGGCATGCCATTATGAGCATACAGTCAGCAATCTAATAGTAACTAACATATATTTTATATATTCCCTACAGAGGCTCAATATTGGATGGTATGGACAGATTCGAGGAGGTATTGTTTACTGAAAGTTGTAATTTCAAAAAATGGTTTCAAAAGCAGCACAGTTTTTCACAAATTGAACTTGCCGGTGCCTTTAGAAATTCTCAGATTAAGTCTTCAGAAATAATACCATGCATGGGCAGATGCTTTTATTTCCATGCAAACAGAAACCTCTGCATACTTTCTGAGTATCAGTGAAGACTACTTGGGAACCTACATTTAAGTCTGAAAGTTGATAACTGGACTTCCAAACCAATTGTTTACACAAGATCTCAGCCTGAATCAGACTTGCAAAAATGTGTACATTTGTCATAAAATTTCTGATTGCACTATTTCAGCTCGGTACAATTCTTCTTAATTTAGTCATGCTTGAATCTGAACCATACACTGATAGTTTTCTGTTTTAATATATCTCTGATAATTTTGCTTCTTACTTGCATATTATTACAGTGCTATGATAGCAAGAATTACAAGATCGGTAGCAATTTAAGGTAATAAAAAAATCAATGTTCTGATCTATGTTTGAAGATACAGAAAAAGAAATTCTTTATTGCTGGTCATTATTTGTATTCTCAGATGCTATAGAAATAGAATCACTTTTGSCCTGGACAGAATAAACCAGAAAGTACTTATCTTCTAGAAGAATTCTAGCAGATGGATGTGAAATACATGAAATCCTGCTTGTCCTAATCCAGTKCTGTACTTTTGAGTCCTACACCATGTTGTCTTTGTTTTTCAAAATAACCTTGCTGCCTGATTGGCATGGTGTTAATGATGTGCTAAGACTCCCTTTAAAGTAGTCACAAAAGTGTTTCTTCTATTCATAGTTTAAAAAAAAGTTTACACTTGCAGATGTTTTTAGATCTATTTTAAAGATGACATCCAGATGAGTTGAAAATTCTTCTTTCTCACTGGTTGTTTAAACAAACAAAAAGTATTCATATGGCACTGAGCTGAATGTAAAGCAGAAATTTTCTAGGCCTATACATTAGGAACTGGTACAGCTTTACAATTCTTCATGCGATTTTTCTGGAGATGGGAGAATGACCTCAGGCATAACATAAAGGCAAGTGTTTCCAAGTTCATAACCCCATAAATTTCTTTCTAGAATGTACACATACCAGCTTCTCACAAAGAATAATTAAGTGAGGGCTTAATGAAAGGAGGTAAAAAAGGACAAGCCCTGTACCGAGATCTTCAGAATGCTTTCTGACTTTTGTCATTTGCAGCTGAGGGCAGGTTTTAAACTTCACCTTATATGCTAATCCTAAAATAGAAGTGTTTGTGTTCCAAAACTGATTTAGTCCCTTTTGAGCTGCTTCCACTTACTTTGTTTTTTGAGGTTTTTTTGAAGATATTACTTAGGATATCACCAGCTGATATCCTCACCTCCATGAAGACCTAACACATACGAAAAATCAGCCACAACAAAAAAGGGATCTAGATATTTGTAAACATGCCGGTCTTATATATTAATGTCTTGTCTGAATGGAAGCAATAAAATAAATATAAGAAAACATACTAATTAATTACAAGCTACTGATTCAGATGCACTTAAAAATCCGGAAACAGATGCGACCACATCCAGTATTAAGTTAAATTTAGTGGACTCATCAATGCAAGTGTTTTCCCCAAGTAAGGAAGAAGAATTAAAAGATATTGGTACTACTGAATGCAAAATACTTTTGGAGTTCTCTTAACAGCCCTGCTTCTGAGAGGAGTAGAGCACATTGTAGATTGTCCTTGAAAAATTTTTCTGTTGTCACTTTTGCACAGAACATACCCTTGAATAAGAAAGTAACCTGCCTACCTTGTCCTTTCCATGAGTCAGTTGTGACTCAGGATTGTTGTACATCGTCCTCCAGAAGTGAGTTATTTTGTGAGCGTAAAGTATACTATGTATGAAGAACTGTGACATAAGTCAAAGTCACAGTAGATATTATTAGAATATTTGCATGGAAGGTTATACATCAGCAGAATTTTAAATGGTTTGTGGCATCTTCTGGTTTGAAAAGGATGATGCTCTACCTGCTGAAGATAAGTAATATATTTCTTTTTCTGACAGGGTGGTAATCTTGTCATGTAGTTATACAAGCTACATAATTTGTTTTAGCCATAGTGTCCCTCAGGATCTTTCTTTTAATTTCTGTTAGTAAAATCCGTATTTGTAACTATTGGAGACTTGAGGTTCTTTTCTAGGGTGTCTGACCTTTGTCCCAAAAAAACTTCTGCAGCTTGTGCCTTCTGAAAGCAATTTTTGTCATAATATACACACTTGTTGGGAACAGTTTTAATCACTCTAAAGAATGGGTTTACAAGGAATATGGATAAAGCACTGAACACCGAGCATGCCCAATCTTGGATGAACTGCCATTGCTGGAGTTCTTATAGTAATAACACATATTCTGATAACCAAGAACTTTTATTGAAATTCAAGTGCTTCTGCAGAAAAGTTTCTACTGATTTTTATTTTAAAAAATTACAAAATTAATGTCATTGCATAATCATACTGTAAAATATTATTAGTTATCTAAAACATCATTTTTTTATTATACATTGGGATTTCTGTAGAAGAGAAGTGCTTTAAAATATTTTCAGTCTTTAATTCCACAGTTTTAGAGGAATATTTTGGAAACATTTATTACAAATGGATCTTTGAAAAAAGAAGTTTTTTGAAAGCACAGAATTCAGTGTTAGTAGCAGAGGCTTCATTTTGTGAAGAAAGAAATTATTATCTAAAAATTACTGTTTTGACAGCCAGACCTATTTTTCAGATCATGTCATGACTGGGTTATTGGTTTTGTTAAGAAAAAAAACCATTAGAAAATTTAAAGACATTTCTTTACAGACATTGAAACATTTTTTAACATCTTAATGAAATGTTTATAGTTTTAATTTAGAAATAGTCTTCTGCCTTGAATCTGCCTATTTAAAAAGAAAAAAATTACCTTCAGCTAGAATAAAACATTGCAGTTGAAATGAAAAGAAAGTTTGGGGGGGTTTTTTCTGTTTTTTGTTGTCAAGGAAATCAGAAAAAAATCTGCTCTGTAGTGTCGAAGGTAAAAACAGTGTATTAGAAAGTAAAACAGTTAATTGCTAAATTGTAATTTCAAAACAGTGAAATCAGCATGAATGTGGTCTGTTACTTACTAGTTCATGGAATTCTTCTTCCTTATGTAAATATGATGATTTAGAAAGAAGAGCAGCTAGGACTCTGGCTAGGCATTCACACTCCAGTTTTGGTAAYGATTACTTCGGGACAATGTTCACATATGTGGGTTTTTTGTCTTTTTTTTAAATGAGATATAAAATTCACATATGTGGGGTTTTTGTCTTTTTTTTATGAGATATAAAATTGATGGGTATTTCATGTAGGTGTAAAAATTCCTATCTGCCCATTTCTCATCTGTTTTAGTAAAAGAACACATGGTGATTATTTTGCCTTCCACAAACATTCCAGTTCCAACTTTATTCACCATTATTCAGTGGCAAAGTTGTTTGCCTCTGTTCATAGCTTGTGAGAAAAAAAGACAAGGAAATACTATGACGTGGCTTGATCTTGTTAATTCTTTTTTTAAATGCAAAGTATTTAGAAAATATGAGGGCATGCTTCTATATAATTAGTTTTTGTCCTGTAGTTTAAAATCAAATRTTTCCTCTTCAAAAAAAAAATTAACTCAGTGTATATACCCATATAAATTGCCAATAGTTAGATATTTTGCACCTGATTTATGTAAGAAACTTCCAGCAAATTATTTAAGGAGCTTTCTCTGCTTGCTCTCATCTAAGCAGTCTGGTCTCCTAACCTCTTGTCTCCAAAAGTAATTAATACACTGCATTTGACATTAGTGGCTTTATTTTTGAGTCAAATTCTAATGTCTTTTCTACTACTACCATGACATACACAAACTTTTTGGCTGGAAAATCTAATTAATATTCTGTTTGAGATTTCAGAGATAATTGGCCTTTAGGACCTTCTGGAACTGCGTAAGGCCATTTCTTACCAAGCTTTGTGTAGAGATCGTTTGAAGCTTATTCTGTCACATTCTGTAAATCTGGAGTCCAGTGAACTACAGCAGTACCTTATAGTTCCTTCCACGTTTTGGGCATAGTAGGAACTGACAGCCTTTTTTGTCATTTAGTAGCTATGAGGTRTTCAGTATTACTGAGCACATGGAGGCAAAAGAAGGTGCACAGACTGTAGCTGAAGGGTTTGCCACTTCAGCAAAGTTGTTGGAGTACATTGAGAATAACACATAGGATGGTCTCTAAATTCTTGCCTTAAGGCATTTTGGTAGAGTTTAGTTTCAACTAATTGAAGCAAGCTGTCAATTTACATCTCAAAATATAACATGAAGTTTAATTTAACAAGGCTTCATACTTCTGCAGTGAACCAGGGTAAAAAAGTTATAGAAATTAATTCGATATTTCTACAGAGTAGCTTACTCTTGTTTTTTTTAACACAGCCTATTTGTTGGTAGGAATGCTCCTGAAATGATGAAATTCTTCATTTGTTTATATGTGCCCTATAGAAGATGGCACCTTTCTTTCATAAATTACTGTCTCCTCTGAAAAACTGAGAAACTTATTTTTTTACTATCTCGAACAGATAGATGTTGCTTCCATGCTTACTTTCAATAAAAAACTTAAAAGCATTTTGCAAAAGTTAGTCTTCATTTCTTAGGACTGAGGAGCAATTGCATCAAGGAGTGAGGAGACAACCCATTTTAGATAATTTTTTACTTTCTTTGTTCAGGGTCACTCAGCTGGTAGAAACATTGCAGAAAAATTGAGTCATAAAACTGCATTCGGTCAATAATGAACAAATTGCCTTTGTAGATTGCACATATGCTTTTCTTGTTGTAAGCTGTCTCCTGTCTCCTGCAAAGTGAAGACAATGAGGAAGTTCATTTGGTTTTTTTAAAGAAAAAGGTCTTAAATAGCCTAAAGCCTACATGTCTCATGTATTACATGTATAAAAAAACCCCTAATATCAACCATTGTTTCATCATTTTTATTTAGTTTTTAAATTATACTCATTTTGAAAGTGATTGTAACAAGACAGAAACCTAACTGGAAAACTTACTTTTTTTTAAATTAGAAGTAAGAGGGGCCGTGTTTTGAAAGAACAGCTTTTTTTCAGAGGTATAATTTGTGCTTACAGGATAAAAGTGCATGTACAATTTTAGTAAGGTACAGATAATGTAATCTTGTACTTCAAACTGCCTGCTTAGGCATTTAAATAGAGCAGTGAGGAATAATACTCACATTTGTTTCTACTAATTCAGTCTGCAGAAGTAGTTTGAATACAAAATGAAAAATTTGAGATTTGGGAATTTGTAAATGGGATGTAAGAACACAGTGAGAAAATGAGTCTTGTAAAAAAATACACTGATCTGTGATTTAGAAAAGCTCAGGAGTACTTAGGTCTGCCTCTGATGCCCTATGAAGCCATAGGTCAGTCACTTAAATCTGCTGTTTGTCATATCTACGAAATTGTTTCCTTTCAGTTTCTTTACCTTTCAATGTTTCTCAAATGTAGCCCATGCTTTAATGTAACTGGTCATTCATTTCCACTGTCACTAAAGAAAACACAAGCTGTCCATACACCATGGTGCACATTATTCTAATTTCTTGATATTGAACTCTGTTCAGGTATACATTAGTCTTTGACAGAGAACAGCAGAGTGATATCCACATTACTGCTTGAAACTAGGCTGAAAAAGTGTTTAATTAAAGCTTTGAGATGGCTTTTGGAGTAGATTATGTGGACATTCTCATACAAGATTTCAATATCTTTTCTTGTTCAAACATAGGAACAGATTCATCAAGAAGCCTGTTTTAATAAAGCTTTTAAGTGATTTTGGAAAGGGGACATGGGGAGCAAATTAGTCTTAACAAATAGAGAAGGATAACCTGTGCACCAACCAGGAAGGTTTAATGCCAAGTCTATGTGACATTAAGTGAAGCTGAAACTTCTGATTTATGCTGCAGGCAAATAAGCACTGTAAGTTTCATGGTGTGGAAACTATTAATGAGATAGCTAAGGAAGCAAGATACTTTGCAAGTTTTTCTCCTTTCACCAGGCTTTCTCAGAAAAAACATTTGTATTGTAGTCTTCTTGAGATATGCATCTCATATMTCTTCCATTTAGTTGTTTTTAAATTTTTTGCTTAATATTGGACCATAGTCTTAAAAAAAGGGAACTGTTTGCTATCTTTTTTGAACATCACTTACTTTTAGGTTTAGGTATATAAAATTTCTAGCTGTCTTCAAGCAAAAAAAAAGAGCCACATATATGGTATAGTGAAATAGTTGAATAACTATAGTGCTTTAGCAGCATTGGTTAATACCARTCTGTATGGGGAAGTGATTTGCATTGCTATTAAATGGGTGTAGTTAATATAGAAATTAGTTGCACTGATGCACAATCTTGCCAGATTTTTGTGGTCTTTCACTCAGTATGCAAGAGCAATAGAAAAAAAATAAAAGTGAGCTTTGAGTTATATGCTTGTGGCATTTACACCGCATATTTCGTATTTTAAATTTTAGCAGTCAATATTTAGTGTGGTTGTGTAGCACGTGTACTGTAGATATTTACTGCTTTATGATTTTTTAAAAATTATGAATAAAAATGCAGTATATTCTTTTTGTCATACGGGTATATAGTGCCAAGGTGCAATGAGAGCTGGGGGCTCCTGGGGATTCAGGGATCTGTTGGGGCAGGGCCTGGCACCAGAGTCCTTCCCACCTCCAGCCAGTCTATGTTAATTGTTCACGCTTTGTGATTTTTTTTTGTTGTTGATTTATTATTTGAAATGCGTAATCCAGAAGGAATTTCCCAATCCAGTTTTTACASTGACAGTTACATTCAAAAACTCTGATCTTGGAGGTTGTAGAAAGTTGTAAGGTCTTCTGTTTGGCCCATTTGTCTTCAGCAGGATTCAAATACCTGCTAGGGCAGAGTTCTTTTGAAGAAGCAGGGGGCCTTGAGGATCTCAGACAAGTAACATCCATTGAAGTTCATGAAAACTTGAATTCTGTCCCACAGAGATTTAACAGTCATTTGGCTGTCTTCTTAAACTCTGCTAGCAGGAATGCGATGAGCCTAACTATATTTGTCAGAATGACAAAACAGTATAAATTARTGTGTTTTGTTATCAATACCTAATTAGGTTACAACTGAGGTTTGTTAGGGATGACAGTTGTCATTGAGATTTTACAACAAAATTACTTCTCAACTAAAATTTCTTGAAATTCCCTCATATGGGAAATAAGTTAGTCATTAATATACTATTGAACTTTATCACAGATGATCTTACCTAGTGGTTTAGAGCTTAATGATCTGGACGTGTTCTTTCATGATCACAGAGATACTTCATGTAATTGACGGAAGAGATGCAGTAAATTATAAACCATCTATGATTTTTACAGTTTTTCTTACATCAGGGTTTTAGTGGTTGTCTAATGTGCAGAAAAAAGGGCACTTCATTTCATAACAAAAAACAAAATCCTCGTGAGGCTAAACAGTCTTATTATCCCAACGAATAGTGTTTGATGTGTACTTCAATCTTTTAGAATGACTGCCCTTCCTTTCAAAGCATTATAGATTGGTGGGATACTGTCCTAAWGTGACAGCCATAATTATAAAAGTGTCCCTTTTGGAAAATGAATAAAAAATTCTATTTTGAGTTCAKTTATCACATTTGTGGAGACTGTCTAGCTAATTTAAAGTTGCAAAGGTACAGGATGCTATTAAGTAGCAGTCTCATGCATTTTAATAGTTGTGTGATTCTGAATAATTTCTAGGAGGTTGTTAAATTCTGTGATGCTGTTAAAGATGCTTTTAGTACAGTAGATTGTTCATAGCCCATTCATTGTCAGCTTCCAAATATAAATGGGAAAACAGGTATAGGTTAAATCACTTGAGAGGCTGGGTGATTAACCTAGTTAGCAGGCTCACACAGTCGTTGCTGCTCCACATAGCAGCAGTCAGATGGGCATACATCAGTAGGGTGACTTTGTGTCCTAGTGGGACAGATTGCCCTTTTTCTTTGGGGCATCTGGAGCATTCCTGTTACTTTCCCTGACTTTAAAAAAAAAAAAGGCTCAGATGCTTAAAAGTATCTTTTGTCTAACTGCCTTTGATTCCTCAAAGACATTAAGCTTCAAAGTTGCTATTAAGCATAACCCAAATTGTTATCCAAACCTCCAGTCTTCCTCTGTGAGTCTTGTGACTCAAATTTCCCTTCACTGGCTTTGGGTAAATGCTCCTCACTGTGCCAGTAATTAGCTCAGAATGTCCAGCAGCTGCAATCTCTTCAGCCTGCACTGCTGCAAGTTCTTGGTAAAGGAACCTTGATTTTCATCTAGTCATCATCTGTTTTGTGGGAAATTAAAAACCTATGATTTTGCTTCTTTGCTTTAATGCTGAAAAATACAAACCTGGTATAAAATGTAGGTTTCTAGAGTACCAGATGTTATTTTTTATTGCCTACAGGSTGTCCAACCGAGTATAATTGGCTGAGAACATATTTATTTTTTGGCTTCTCAGGCTGCTCAAAACTGATGCTGAATTGTGTATGAGAGGTCATAGAAAGAGCACAGTATATTATGCTGTTCATCTCCTCTAGGCAGAGCTATGCAAATATCTGTAACTTTGCACTCTGTCATTTTTCTTCTGAGTGGATTTATTTCAAAAGAAAGGTGGTCTTTTCTGTTCTTTAATAATTGCTTGTAGTTTTGRTCATTTATCCTATGACTGCTCTCACTAAGGGAACGCAGTTTCCTGTAAAGTGGATCTAATTATGGGGATTGGTTTCATCTGAATTTGTTTTCCTGATTTTTTTTGTCCTGTAATAATATTCACATGATACAGAACCAATTAAAAAGAAAAAACAAAGCAACCAAAAAACTTCATCTACCTCATCACTAATGAAAAAGTGTTCAGAAATCTCCCTTCTTCCCAGAGGGAGAAGTCTGTATCAGGAATATGTAAGTAAATCTATCATATATATGTGTATAATTGTCACAGAAACACTCTAACCAGACTGTTACCATTATAGAGCTCTGGTGAAAGAATATGTTTTTCTAAAAAGCTTTTGAAGTATAGGCTTATGGTAACTGTGAGTTGAGTGTTGTGTACCGAACAGATAATCTAATTTATGAAGCACATGRCTAGCTTCTTCAAACCTGGATATGGTCACCAGAGTCAACCAGAAAACAGGACAAAAAAATCTGAAAACCTAATCTCTAGTAAGTCTTTTTTTTCCCGGGCTAGGATGAGGAACTGAAGTCACTAAGTCAGAGGCTTATGCATGCTGGTGAAAAAATGTGTCAAAAAATATTTTGAAATTTTTCTGAATGTTTTTATTCCAAAATTGCTAGTCTGTTAATAAGCTCTCAGTTTCAAACCTATTGAAATTATCTGTATTTTAGGTACTAAAAGGATATTTTAAAAGTAAAAAAATAATTTATTGGATAAATTGAGATTAACGGTAGTCTGAATAAAAAACAGATAAAGGGATAATATTTCTACTTTCTAATGGACTCATTAGTTTACTAGCAAGACCTGTAAGTTGATGTAAGGCAAATTTAGGCATGAGGTAAGATTCTTTGCTTTATTCAGTGATGATAATCCATCAGTAGTGAGATACTAAGAAAACTTGTCAAGGAATTTGGTAGATTTTTTTTTTTTAAATTAAGCTGCTGCTTGTTAAAAATGAAGACTTCAGCCTTTTACAGTGGCTTCTCAGTAAAAGTTTACCTTGCAGCTAAAAGCATATTGCTTCAAAATATCAGGAAGGTAGGAGGGAGCTGCAGTAATTCAAAGTTATGTCAAATGAAATTGTAAACTGGACATATAGGTAAGAAAGCCTTAATGAAGACAGTTTAGTTAACAATGAAAGGATGGAGAATACTACCATGCATTCTCAGATACTGAAAATAAAAATGTAAAAGACTACAACTGAAAAGGGACTGTTTGAAGTAACAAATGGTGTTGGTGCAGCTGACAGTGAAGTATGTAATAGAGTATTAAACATGATTTTTTTGCTTTTAGAAAAACCTAAAATCTAGGAGTGATCCTGCAGTATGGTAGTGCTGATAACACTGGAAAAAGTAAACAAGAAGTGTGTTAACTATAAAATTTAGAATGCCCGTGAATACTGTGTGGTTATGACAAAGAAAATTATTTTTGTGTGTAATCAGTCCGCATGTGAATAAAAGCAATTTATTCAGTCTTGAAAGTAGTAGAAAAAGCTGCTGTAATACCAATATTCTGGTAAAAAGAATTTCATAGAAAATCATGTGTAATAATAAAATTCAGTCAGTATCTTAGCAACTATGTGAGTGAAAATCAGGATAGGCGTGCAACTGTTTCTTTGTTTATGATGATACATTGTGGGTAGGAAAATGAATCTGAACTTCTTTCCAAAAGGTTGTGTTACATTTCCTCATCTGCTTAAAATCATAAAAATGCGAACTCTAAAGTTCTCAGTAGAAATGGTGTGAGTTTTTCTAAAGGGCTGGATAAGGCTTCTGTAAAAAGAGAGATTTTTACAAAAGTATGGTCCATCAGTAATAATTCTTGGCACAAAATCAAGCATTCGGTTGGCACGCTGTGAAGCGGAAGAGCTGTGACAAAGGCCCACAGGGGAAGGACAGTGAAAGTATCAAGCAAACCGAAAGGAAGTCACGCTGATACTTTAAGGCACAACTTACAGCATTACAAAACAAAAACAATAAAAAATCCCTAATGAGCAAAATGGTTCCTTTGTGGACCAGTGGTTCTTTCTGCTGTAGCTTTGTAACCAGTTTGGTTGCAGGGCCCTGAATTTATTAATGTGTTATAATGGTAATCTGCATGCAAGTTTCTCTATTCTGCTCCTTTTGTTTCTCTATTATAAATTATGTATCAGTATTAGTAAAATAAGGCTTTTCTCTCAAGAGCATGTTTTTAACACGGTGAGGGGTCAAGGAAGCAGTAGAATGTGCCTCACACACAAACCCTGCTCCCGCCATCCCATTGTAGTTCACATAAGCTTAAAGCAAATCCCGTGGGCCTGAGTATAAATAGAAACAGCAGCTTCACAAAGTGTTCAGTCTTGTGTTGTTTGTTTGTGGAATRAGAACGTGACCTATTCCAGAGACACAAAATTGCCTCCTAAAAGGAAGGATTGTGGCAATTAAGTAGTTTTTGATAGTTTGGTTATTTTATTGATCTTATATTATTATCTTGGATCTTTTGAGAAGTAGAAATGTTTCTGATTTGATACATTTTACTCATTTTAAAACTGAGTACAGAAGTAGCTGACAATGAAGAAGTGAGTAGTATTTTTGACATTGCTGGTTTGTATCTCAACCTCATTGGGCACTTTTCTTCCTCGGTTTGTTGATTTAGTGTTTTAAGCCCATATCAACAGCTGTGTGACACACTTATCTGCAAGTTTCCTTACCCTATGCATTTCTAAATTATCTTTTTTTCTTAATAAAACTGCTTCTGGCACATGATATAAGATATGCTCCAGTGCAGATGAAAATTTTGATATGTTTTGCTTTGAAAGTTCTTTTGCATAAGAAAAGCCATATCTGAAAATGTCATGAAGGACTAATTACTAGTGTAAATTAAAACATGGCTGGTGATGGARTAAAGAACCTATGTTAGAACTGAGTTGGAATGAAATCACAAGTGCTTTTCTAATTTTTTTTTTTTAAGTTCTAGAAAACAGACTTCTTGCATCTGACAAACTGTTGTTTAGCATGTTCCGGAAAGGTGAAGAAGTCCAAGGCTGGCTGCCTACACCTGAGTGAGTTTGATGTCTCTGAGACATCAMACAGATGACAATGGCGAAGTGGTTGCCAAAGGCAGCAAACAGTTGGCACGGGGAAAGCAAGGCACACAGCTGTGTGCAGGCAGAGGCCTGGTGGGTTGGCTCTTTCAGACTGTGACCTTGATTCAGGAAGGAAGTTGACCAAGTAACTTGTTCAGAGGGAGCCTCTTATCAGATAGTTTTCATTGTCAGCATGATGTTTTTGCCCTGCTTGCAGGTAAAGGAGATTCAAAGTGGGATTCTGCAACACCTGAAGTTAATTTTTATCAAAGAAGTCACATCAAAGTAGCAGGAGGAATAATAGGGAGTGGTAGRAAAATGGTTATAGCTGTTCTAATCTCGGTAGTAGAGTAAAATCCCCTGCTGACTCCTATGGCACTGGTTACTGAAGTCTGCATAATACATCAGGAGTGGTGTTGCTGGGAGTTTCTTGTGATCTCCTGGAGGGTGAAGTGGTGATGGTGTCCTGTTGCAGCATTGTCACACTTTTGCCTCAACAGTGAATAACGCAGAATTTTTCCTCAGTATGTCCCTGCATTAATGCTTTCTGCTTCATCTCTAATTTGCTTTCTTGTGGCAGTGCTGATGTTTTCATTAGCTCAGATTAATTTAACAGTGCTCCATGCTGATCTAACTATAGTTGCTCTAATTTTTTAATAAAAGCTCTTAGGCATGATTTTCAGGTATAAATCACAACACTGTGTTTTAAGCATGAATATTTTTATTCTGACCTTACTAACTGTAAAGCCAAGAGGAATCTTTATCTGTGTTCTGTCAAGCTTTTATAAGTGACCTTCTAACTTATAGAAAGAACTTCTTATCTCCTTCCACAGGGCAGGCAAATTACCTGTAACTAAATTTCAACTCCCTTTTTGCATGATTTATTGATCATACCAATGTCTTCCTATGGTTTATGTTAAGTTTGTGATTCAAAATCTTGTTGAAGTGTTGTTTCTCTTCAGAATCACTAGTCAGAATAGTTTCTGTAGGGCTATCTCACTCCATTGTGTTGGTCTAAAACATGTCTGACACCATGCTATTTACTGGTGGCAGTAAATTCAGAATTATATTACTGTCTTCTACACACGAAAAGAATTCCGTTAGAAAAAGAAAAGTGGTATCAGGATGAGCCTATCTGTTTCTTTTCCTATTTTGTAGTAGAACTTTTGTTAGCCTTACCTCTAAAAATAGCAACACTCCAGATACTTCTACACTCTTAAATTTATATCACTTTCAAAGCCTGTTAGTCTCTCTTTTAATTTTTAGTTTCTTCAAAAAGGACATATTCAGTTCTTTAATTCTTGTAAGTCTGGACATAATGTACTTGGGCTGTGCCTTGTTTGGTCAAGCAGTGACAGCTGTCTGCTACCAATAACCTGTAGAAATACAGGTATTTTTTCTAGTATGACCTCTTTTACTATTTCAAAGAAATGTTTAATATCAAATGAAGAAGTTAAAGCCTTTTAGTTACATGTTTATGGTAACATTAAATTCCTGAAAAGAATCAAGTACTAGGGGTTTTGCATACTGATGCATCATTTCAAGTGCTTTTTTAGAGAAAAACCATTTGCTCTATACTCAATATCTAGTTTGCTGGAAATAATTCAGTGAGCACTCAAAACTCCTTGTGGAGCTGACGCAGATTCTACAGTTTTGTGCCATATTCTCTTTAAATATATGCCATGCCTTCTGAAGTTGTTAATTGTATTCTGTATCATCATTAAGTTATACAATCCCATTAATTAACTTTATTTTGATAAGAGCTTTACATGAAGTAACTGCTTTGTATGATGATATAGTAAATGCAGAGTACAAATGGAAGGGAGAGACATTTTATGTTTTAAGCTGCTATATATGTTTGATATCACTATAGATTATTGTTTGAACTTATTTTTAAAAGAATCTAATATTAATAAATTGAATAATGTAAGAAATATGATTAATCTGATATGCAGACCAAGAACTCTAAACTTTAACTCTCATAATTTTGTTACATTTTATTTTACCTGTTTGTTGTAGAAACTTGTATTCAGTTGAATGTACCACCAGAACAACTTTTTGTAGATGTTTTGTGAAAAGTATTTTTCTTACTGATAAGGCTATAGCTATATAAAACTTTAAGTGATGAATTTAGGATGGTATTTCTACTAAAACAGTAAATCACTGTTAGTTTTCCTTTAGTTCACAATGGAAATATTGTGGAATGCTGTGAGAGACTGAAACGTTAATGGTTAATGACTCAAGCAATCATCCATCTGCAAAAGCAGCGGGTGCTTTGCTGAGGCCAGGTTTGCACCCCCAGCTGAAGGGGAGGAGGAGAGTTCTTTGTGTGTGGTGGTGAAACCATAAGACAGAGGAGGTGCACACCCACCACCAGAGAAAGGCTGGTTTGTTGTGGTCGTTCTCAGAATCACAGAATCAGCTGAGTTGGAAGGGACACCCAAGGATCATCAAGTCCAACTTCTGGCCCTGCACAGGACCATCCCCAAGAGTCACACCATGTGCCTGAGAGTATTGTCCAGGTGTTTCTTTAACTCTGTCAGGCTTGGTGCTGTGACCACTTCCCTGGGGAGCCTGTTCCAGGGCCCAGCCACCCTCTCAGTGAAGAACCTTTTTCTTTGTTTAGCTGGGTTTTGAGACAGATAGGAAAGAGGCTTAAAAGAAACAGATCCTGTGAGGAGGGGTAATGCTTTCTATCTCGCCAATGTCCTCCCTTATACAACTGGCTCAGGTGTAAAACTCTCCTCTGGGGGAGGTATCAGGACATTCACGTGTAAGCCTGAAGGTTTTCATTGCATCTGATGGGGCATAACTGGCTCAACTACAGCAGCATGAGAAACAGCAGCTGTGTCTTGGAAAGGATCATAAACCATTGAAGTCCCCTGAAGTGCCCCAGGGCCTCTCTTTTCTGGGGCCTTCCACCAGAGGCCTGTGCATGATCCACAGTTTTGCAACAGACTGTGCTAAATTCCCCCCCGGAAAGGTACCTGGGCATTCCCACCTGAACTTGAATGTATAGTTAGCCATTGAAGTCTTTGTTTTGTGGGCTTCCCCTACCCCTGACAGATCAAGACTGTGACCATCACTTTGACCAGTGGACATTTTAAGTGCAACAATCAAGTCTCATCCCTGGATCCACGGGTGCTCTCTTCTCTCTTCTCTCTTCTCTCTTCTCTCTTCTCTCTTCTCTCTTCTCTCTTCTCTCTTCTCTCTTCTCTCTTCTCTCTTCTCTCTTCTCT